>VZQC01009053.1:1098815-1202772 GCA_009823505.1 Rhizomys pruinosus | reverse complement strand
TTAGGAGAAGTTATAAGCCACAGTAAGACCTTGTCATCTTTTACAGAAAAAATATAATTCATGGATTAGCATACCATCCAAACATCTATGTCTATACCAAAGTAACCTACCATAATAATTAGTACTGTTTAAATACCTATATATCTAATTGCTTGTGCTTCATTAGTAGGATTGAGAGGTTATACCTGGTCAAACTGTCAACCCAGGAAAGGAAAGAGCCAGAACTGATCAGAGTCCAAAACGGCATCTCCAGAGAAAGTAGACTGTTTTGCTTCTCGTCCACCAGTACCCCTTTCCTAAGCCTAGGGAACAATCTGTGGAAGAGGGGGCATGGTAGAATGTAAGGGCTGCGATTGGGGTGAATGGTGAAACTACAGAACATAGTCTGGCCACTTATTTCATCAACATGATTGTACATAAAAGCCCCACCAGCTGGATGGTGGGAGACATGGGCTGTGTGGGTTTGGGCATAGCTGCTTGCAAATTGGTTCTACATGAAGGATGCTTGTACTTATAACTTATTACTTATTGTTAAAAAATAAAAATTAAAAAAAATTGAAAAAAGAAATATTGTTGATGTTTTCTCAGGGTTCACTATAGGGGAAACAGAGTTGGAACCATTGTAGAAAATATCTCAAGGGAGTTAGCAGGTCATGAGGATGATGCTGGATGGGGCAAAGATATGAGGCCACCCCACCATCATAGCAGAGTTATGTCCTCTGCCTTGCAGCCTACCTACTCTAACAGAATGCCCTGTAAGCTACCCTTACACCAGACTTGACCCTGGCTTTGGGTCATCCTGAGAGTCTAATGTTTGACTCTGTCCCAATTCTCAGATTCATCTCTCAGGACTGGGGTGTTTTGGTATCTCCTTGACTCTTCCTTGATCTCTCAGACTTGAAAAAATAAAAATTCAATGGCTACTCTTGCCATAGGTCTGAAGAACAGCATCCTCTGGTCTTGCTATCAAGGAGGAGGAAATACATCTGACAAATTTCCCTTTTCAAAACAGGCAGAGACCCAATGTGCTCTCTCGCTATCTCTCTCTCTCTGTCTCTCTCTGTTGATCTCAGCATTGTGCTGTGAGCACAACTTCCTGGGAAGATAGTCTTGAAGCAGAAAGCAATAGCTGCTAAATCTCCAGCTGCAAGGTAGACATCTGCTTTCTATCTCCTCAGTGACCCAGGGGTCTACAATTGGTGGACCTCTCCAGCCTCCACAGTCTGGAAGAACCCACTTGGCCAATGCCCACCTACTATCATATGTAACAGCTTCTTGCAATGTCCTCCCCCCTACCATTATTTTCTTCTTCAAGGAAAAACAAAGAACTGGAGCCTCTGGCACATAATGGACATAGACCTTAATTCCGTAACAGAACTATTAAGATGAAAATGGGCACCCTGAGGAGGGCTTTGAAGAACAGAGGAAAGTCATGGTAGAGGAGGAGCCTCTATGAGAGCTACGGGGCATGTCTCAGTGTGTATGTCTCCCACTCATTTGGCTCCAGCAACGGGCTTGCTCATGCACCTCTGGATGAACATGATACATGGGAGCCCTACCATGGGAGAGCCCCTTCCCAGCACCAGCCCTGAGTCCTGTGGTGGATACAGATCCTTTCCTAGTAGGCCCAGACCTCTTCCTTCCCTGACTTCTCCAGACATGTCTTTACCCAGAGCTTTAGCATGCATGTTGAGATGTCTTTTTAATTTTTTGGTTGGTTTGGCAAATTGCAGGTGCTCTCTCTCTCCCCAGAGCTCTGGGCCATGTAGCCTCCATTTGCACATGATAGTGATGCTCCCTCTTCTCTACCTTTCCTGCCTGTAGAGCATCAAATCCCCACCTCTCCATCAAACAAGACTTCACTGCACTCAGAGGCCATGCCATCTCTGCTTATCTGCCCTTATAAATCCCAGGCTTCCTTCCCCAGCCCTCTTCCTTAGACTCAATTAATAGCAGTTCCTTGAGCCACAAGGAACTGGAGAGGGAATGTGGAAGAGTCCAGTGATCAAAGCTTGAGTCTCCTTACCATTTACTGCTACAATCACATCTCCCAGCTGATAAAAACCCTTGTAAGATCCAATGGCTCTAGATCCAGGACCAGCCCCTTGGAGTAGTGACAGTTATGTGCTATACTTGCCCAATTCTGCAGCTGGGCTAATTACTATGGTGCCCAAACTTGGCCAAACCAAATAAATTAGTACCCAAACCAGAGACTTCATCATTCTGCTCACCCCAGTCAATGATTGCTAAAGAACCCCTATAATTGGTAACAGTGCAATAAAAACTCACCACCTGTTCTTTATCCTAAGGATTTGGCAGTCTGGCCAACAATTCAGCCTATCCTTTAATGGCCATAGACACTTAGAATTTAGTGACTCTATATCTCTAAGTGGGAGTACCACCCCCAGAAATAACCTGGGACCTGTCATTCCAATATATGGCCTAATCTGGAAGAAAGACAGGGCCAGAAATGCCTACAAGGGTAGGCCAGCCAGGAAAGTGGGGCTATTACTGAAGACTGTCCAGCCAGCACGTATAGGGTAGGGGGAAGGAATGGCAGAAGTTGGTGGCTCAGGGCCTCAAGATGCATCCTAGGAGGGAGGTCACAAGTGGACAAAGGATCTGGGGACTTGACGCCTAGTAAATCCTATTCACAAATTTGGGAAGGCATCTTGCAGTGAATTTGACAACTCTAGGATGCTTTAGGCCCCTAGCTATAGGACTCGGGGTTTTTTGTTTTGTTTTTTTTTTTNTCAAAAAAAAAAAAAAAGAAAGAAAAAAGAAAAGAAAAAAGGAGACCCACAAATGTCTAATAATACAGAATCCCAACTACATAAACAAGCAATTGTAGAGTCAAGAATTATGGGTCCAAGACCACAGGTTAGGTAACCTAGTTACTGAACTACATGTCATAGTTCTGTATGATGGTCATGTGAGATAGCATCTTCTTCATACTGTCATTCTTTTTTTTTAATATTTTTTGTCAGAAGAGGGTGTCAGATTCCCCTGGAACTAGAGTCAAAGACAGTTCTCAGCTGCCATGTGGGTGCTGGGGATCAAACCCGGGTCCTCTGCAAGAGCAGTTGGCGCTCTTAACCACTAGGCCATCTCTCCAGCCCAGGACTCAGGTTTTACAGTAAAAATTAAAATGAGTATCCAAATGTTACGGTATCAAAAAGTCCCCTGGGAGAAGGCTGGTCAGCATGGAATGTGGCTTGGATAAAGACCAAACCTTCCATCCAGACTTGCTGTCAATCACCTGGTCATAGGACCACCCCTAGGAAAGTAGGTTCACCTTAAATTCTGCTGAAGAGGTGGGCAGAATACGTAGTGTGCTGTTAATGAGATGGTAAACTTTTCCTGCCCAGAATCCTCACCTCCTAGCACAGTTCTTATGGATCTTGGGTGCAGACATGTGGCTCACTTTTTAAAATTCTGCAGAAAAACATAATCTTCCTTTTTTCTTCTTTATATCCCTTTTCTAAGCGTGCTTCCCCTAGTGCTTTGGGCTGCCCCAACATTTGGGTTTCCTTCCCTTTTCTCTGAAGTTTCCTTCTCCCCACCACGTGCTGCTAGTCTGCCATATCTGACTTCCATGCAGGCACTAAACCAGCGTGGTCTCATGGCTTTTGTCCTCCCTTCCATTCCCCTCAAGGCAGCTGCTGAGATTCACAGCTTGATTGTCCTGGAGATTTTTCTTTAAATCCTAATAAAATTGCCCTAAAGCTTCTGTTTGAGTCCATTATTAAATTCTTTTATGAATGAGACTAAGAACCCTCTAGGAATGCTTTCCCTCCCCTGTATCAATCCTATGTCACAGCTGAGAGAAGCTGAGGTCATTGGGCAGATGAGAACCAGTTCAGCTGGGAGTCCCTGTGGAGACAGCAACCACAGGTCATGGAGGCTGGAAAAAGATTTATTAGCCACTAAACTGGGGCAGAGGGGATGGGGTGAGAAGACAGAGTGTAAGCAGAGTAAGCTGTATGCTGCCCCATCTGAGGAAAGTAATTGTTCCTCTGGAACTTCATTACATTATCATTTTTTATGCTGGTGCCACTTGCAGGGAAATAGAAACTCACTTCCTTCTTCATAACAAGCTGCAATTTCAATAACTCAAAAGGCTCCTCTGAGATGGAGCTCTTCTACTGCCCCCATCTCTAGTCTCTGGTAATATGGGTGAAGCAGGTGCCTCCCCCAGTCTCCCAGTTCCTTAAGACAGTTGTCCTTCCTGATGCTCTGCCTGCCCCTCACATGGCTGACTAGCCTGCCCAGTTTCCTAGGATGTAAAGGCTTTCCCATAATGCTGAGTTGTCAATGCCAAAGCCAACTCAGTACTGCACAAACCAGAACAGTTGGTCACTCTTCCTTCAACCAAGTGAACACAAGGGAGCAGCCCATCATTCATGTGTGTGTGTGTGGTGCCTTTTACATGTCAGGCCACTGGTCTGCCACTAGCTCTACCCTCACATTCCCCATTTTTCCATTTAACACTGATTTGTTAAGTACCCACAGTATGTAAGGCAGTCTCCCAGGTGCAAAGGTACAAGTGGTTATACCAAGCAGGCAAAAGCTATGCTGTCAGGGACTTCCACTCTAGTGGACAGAGGCAAACGATCCAATACAAGTATTGTATATTGTATTAAAAAATGGCCATGGGGCTGGAGAAATGGCCTAGCGGTTAAGAGCGCCGACCTCTCTTACAGAGGACCCGGGTTCGATCCCCAGCACCCACATGGCGGCTGAGAACCGTCTGAAGCTCCAATTCCAGGAGAACTCCAGTTCCAGGGGAATCCGAAACCCTCTTCTGAACTCCGCAGCATTGCACGACATGGGTGCACAGACTTGCATGCAGACAGTACATTCATACACATACAGAAATAAATAAAATTAATAAAAAAAAATGGCCATGTTGTGCACATAGGGAAGAAGACTGGCAATGGAGGGTGAGACCTGCAACTTCTGGTAGAGTGGTCAAGGTAATTCACTAAATAGGTAGTGTGGAGGCAGAAGGAAGCTATGGAGCATGTCATAAGGGTATCTGGGAGAAAAACATCCTAGACAGAGAAATCAGCTGTGCTAAGGTCATCCAAGACAGAGTTTGATTTGCATATTAAGGAACTCTGGGGAGACTTGTGGGAACAGGATAACCTGAGCTATGAAAGGAGATACACCCAGAGAGGATAAATTTGGTAGACCAGTATAGTGCTATTTGATTTTCACCGGAATGAGACAGGGAGAGAACTAATCCAATCTGTATTCTAATGGACTCTCTCTGGCTGCTATGGTCAAGATAGACTGCACAGAGGCATTTCAGTGTCACAAATAAGTAGTGGTGATATCTTAGCCAAGATGGTAATATTGAGGTGGATAAAAGAGCCGATGTTGGATGTGTTTTGAAGGAAGAACTGACCAGGTTTGGGAAGAGAAGTAAAAATAAAAAAATGAATCCACATGATTTACTCTCAAACCCGTGAAAACAATACTAGATGCTTATGTAATATAAATTTCTGGGAATGCACTAGAAAGATTGCTAGACTTAAGACAGGTGAAAATGCACAGCCAAATTGGGTCATTAACACTTAGACACAGGTATGGTGGCACACACCTGCAATCCCAGAAGTTTCAAAGTGGAGGCAGGAGGATCAGTAGTTCAAAAACATCCTGTACTATGATGAGTTTGAGGTTGCCTGAGCTACAGGAGACTGACTTCAAAAACAAAGCAGAACTTGGAGTATGGTCTCAGATCTCACTTATTCCTGGATCCAGCAGGGTGGGTAACTTAGCCACTCACCATCAGCTGCATATCTGTTCTTGAACTGCCTGAAGCTGTTTCTTCAGCCCGTGATTTTTGTGAGGACTATGCAGTATCTCAGAGCCTAACTCTGAGAAAGTGCTTCAGAATTGGTACAGCACTGTTGAAATTCTGACAGCGACCAGCAGAGGGAGAAATCCACAGGCGACAGCCTGCGCCTTTGCTCTGCTAACGAGCATTACACAAATAACTGACTGGGATTCCTGTGGTTCCTCTCTCCTGTTTTCTTATTCTCTCCTTTTCAAATTATATATTCCCCTATGGATTCTCTCCTTCATTGCAGAAAATCCTGGATCTTCCTTGTTGAAGTCTCCCTTGCTTAAAGCAGTCCAAGCCTGGGCATTCAAGGGGAATAATGAGCCTGTATCCAGTCACTCAGCTTCTGCATCCATTCCAGAGGCTGGTGACTCCATACCCTTGTGGGGAGCTGGAGGCACTGAGCAAAGATAAGCTTTCCTCAGTTTGTTATGGTCCCAGAACCCTCGGTCTTATCTCTGCTCCCACTGCTTCATTGCGTTGCCAAAATTACCTCGATAATATATTTTTTAATTTAAGAATTCATTTTCACTTCAAGAAAGAAGAGTATTTGCAGCCAGATAAGAAACTCCATCTGTCTTGAAGAAAAAGGGTCGGGGATTTGGGTGCTATGAATCCTGTAGTGTCTTAAATTAAGGTGCCACTTCCAAATACTTTCTTCATATTTATGAAATGATTATTCTCCAGAGGCACATTTAATATCGTTAAAATAATGGTTGTGCATGTTTAATACATCAATTTAAGTTATTATCTCCCATGCTATAAAATGTGGGATAATTTCATAAATAATTATAAGCATTTACAAATGGCACCATAATGTGAAGCATTGCCTTAATCCTTTATCTTTCACAAACACAGAACTAACAGATTCATGGAATAAAATAGGGAAGCTGTGTGGTAGACTATGCTACCTCCTCACAGAATGCAAATAAAGAGTAAAGAAAAAGAAAGAAAGAAAGAAAGAAAGAGAGAGAGAGAGAAAGGAATGAAGGAAGGAAGGAAGGAAGAAAGGAAAGAAAGAAAGAAAGAAAGAAAGAAAGAAAGAAAGAAAGAAAGAAAGAAAAAAGGAAAGAAAGAAAGAAAGAAAGAAAGAAAGAAAGAAAGAAAGAAAGAAAGAAAGAAAGAAAGAAAGAAAGAAAGAAAAGAAAGAAAGGGGGTGGGCCCTGGGTAGATCAGTATGGCCTATCTCTTCAGGGCTTGGGACTGGGGCTTTGAGATAGAGCTTCTTCCTCGTTTCTTTTGGTAAGTGGAAGCCTTTAGACTCTGACCTTCAACTCTTCCCATGTCATACAGAGCCACTGGGGACCATATGTAATTGGAAATAAAGTCGACTTTTCAGTCTCTGGTCTTCCCATCAGTAGCACAGATCTGGAGACAAAGGGAGCCTCAAGGAGCTTACATTCCAGATGGGAAGAGTGAACATGCACATTTAAACAGCTCAGTCACAGAGCCAGAGTTTAATCAACTAAATTTAAATAAGATTGATATAAAGTTAACCCAGAAAGACTTTTTAGAAGAGGAGAGCTGAAGCCACATCAGATCAATGGGATCTAATAAATCAAAGATAGTCTGAAGCTACTGAAGAAGACAATGTATTCTCTCCCTCCCTCCCTCCCTCCCTCTCTTCCTTCCTTCCTTCCTTCCTTCCTTCCTTCCTTCCTTCCTTCCTTTCCCTTGCCTCTACCCCACACCAAAGAAACAAGTGGCTCAAGAAGAGGGTTCAGAATCAGCCCAGATGCCATTTGTGTGATCTAAACTTGTCTCTGAAGAACCAAAGAGCTCCCAAACCAGATAACTGTGCTCAAACCTGGAATGTGGAAGGGGGGAAAATGTAATTGTCAAGGGCTCCAAAGATGGACTGTAAGCTTCATGTCCCAGTCTATGGTGACTGCCAGCAAACATGTAACTAAAGCCAACCTGGCTGATGACTGAATTACTGATCTAGGGAGGAGGGAAGGCAGGGAAGGCTGGCTGAGAACAGACTACCATCAGTGTGCCAGAAAGTTGGGCTGTGCTGGGCAGCAGCCCTGAAATGGAAGCTGCAGTAGCTCTTGCCTGGGCTGGGAAACAAACTCCCAGTGCAGCTCAGACCTGTAGCCCTTGTTAAAAAGGAAGGGCATGGTGGTGCATGCCTTTAATCTTAGCACTTGGGAGGCAGAGGCAGGCGGATCTTTGTGAGTTCAAGGCCAGCCTGGTCTACAGAGTGAATTCCAGGACAGCTGGGGCTACAGGGAGACCCTGTCCCGAAAAGAAAAAAAAAAGGAAGGGCGGCCATGTCCACTCCACCTCTTGTCACTGGACCATGTCTCACAGCTATGAGTTCCTGATCCACTCCCTGCAGAAGATGCCCAAGAATCCATCACCAAGTCCTCCCATACCAGTGCTTCACCTCTCCTGTCACTGTCACAGCTTCTCCACACACAGGGCCACTCTAGAAACAGGAGAGGGTCTATTCCTAACACCCGTGGTGCTCTCTGCTTCCCTCCTAAATAAGCCTGGTCTGTTTCACAGCAAAATCAATCTTCCCAATACCTAGCCCACTAAAATTGGATGTCAACATTACTTCAATAATCCCCCTTAAAACAATTACTGAAATGTTCTAATGTAAGCTTCACAAATTCTTCACTACCCTTTCTCCAGGAGGGAGACCCGATTTCCATACCCTAGAATGCAGTCCAGCCTTAGTGACTTGCTTCAAACAAACAGAATGTGGAAGAAAACAGTACCTTTTAATGAGAATGTAGAGGAGTAGTGCGTGTGATTTTTCCAGAGCAAGAAGTCTTTTGTCGGGATAGATATATGGCTCAGTGGGTAAGAGTACTGGCCATGAAAGCAAGACGATCTGGGTTCTAATATCCAGCACCCACGAAAAAGTTAGGCATGACCATGAATGCTTACATGCTCAGCACTGGGAGGTCAAGCAAGCAGATCTTGGGAGCTTTCTTGTCAGCCTAACCAAAACATAAGCTTCAGGTTTAGTGGAAAATCTATCTCAAAAAGTAGGGTGAGTGCACGGAGTCAGTGAGGTGCTGGTGAGGCAAGGCAGACCTGCCTTGACCCTTGGGGTCCTACCAATGCATGGGCCAAAGTAGCAACACAACACAACCCTTCCTCCTCCTCCATCAACCTGGTGGAGCTCTGGTGCAGAGCACCTAACAGGCAGAGAATTGGTGATTATAGTCTGTGCAGTCAATGTTGAGGTGCCAGAATTCAAAGAAACAAATAAACAGACAAATCCACATGCCAAAGACACAAATAAAAAACGACATGGGAAAAGCTCATAATAAATCCACACCGAACTCTACCAACCCTACAGAAGATCCCTACAATGAGATCTCTGAGGAAAAAAGCCAAGACACTGACTTTAGAAGAACAACTGTAGACATATTCAAAGAAATTAGAGAACTAAGGGAAGAGAATTAAAAACTCAACTCAAGAAGGACCTAGAGGGAGATAATGACAAACAGTGAAAAGAACTAAGGGGAGAGATTGAAAAACTCGAAAAGGACCTAGAGGGAGAAAAATGACAAACTCCAGAAGGAAGTGGAAACACTGAAAAGATCCCAGGCCGAAATGAAAAAAGAAAATGACCAATGAAACAAGGAGCTACAAGATGAGAATGATAGGCTCCAGAGGGAAGTGGAAAATCTACAGAAATCACAGGATGAAATGAAAAAAGGATATTGAACATTCATCCAACCACCAGGAAAGGATGGGAAAAAGCCTCAGAAGCAGAATGGAAGAAGCAGAAAAAAGAATATCACACCTGCAGGATAATATGAAGCAACTAGAAAGCTCAAGTAAAGATTATGAAAATTTAAAAAAAAACATAAGAGTGGAACAATCAAGAAATGGGGGACTCTATGAAAAGACCAAACCTCTGCCTCATAGGGATAGACAAAGGAGAAGAATCCTAAGACATCCCTATTGACCAGATCTTCAACAGGATAATAGAAGAAAATTTCCTGAAACTAGAAAGGCAATCCCATACAAATACAAGAAGCACATAGAACACCAAATAGACAGGACCAGAAAAGAAACTCCCCATGCCATATAACTGTTAAAACACTAGATGCTCAAAACAAAGACAAAATACCGAAAGCCACAAGAGAAAAACAAGTTACATATAAGGGGAAACCCATCAGAATCACAGCTGACTTCTCAGTCCAAGCTATGAAAGCTAGAAGAACGTGGACCAAAGTATTCCCTGTACTAAATTACTTTAGATGCCAACCCAGACTACTATATCCATCAAAAATGTCAGTTATAGTTGAAGGAGAAAGAAAAATCTTTCATAACATGAACAAGATGAAAGAATATATGTCTAAGAAATCAACACTTCAGAAAATCCTCGAAGCAATCCAAAGAACAGAGGAAAGGAGCAACTATTCCTAAGCAAATAAAGAGAGAAATCAACAAAAGCATAACACAGTAAATACAAACCTAGACCAAGAATGCAAACAAAAAATAAGGTGAAAGGAAGCAACACACATCTCTCAATAATAACCTTAAATACTAGTGGTCTAAACTTCCCAATCAAAAGACAGACTGGGAGAATGGATTAGGAAACAGAATCTGCCAATGAACTCACAAGTGTAGGTAGTGTGCTAGCACTCATCTCTGACCATGAGTGGAGTCTGATAGTAACCTTTGCTACAAGTGAAAAAGAAAAAAAAGGAAACAGAATCGTCTATGCTGCCTACAAAAAACCCATCTCACCCTCAAGGACAGACACCACCTTAGAGTGAAAGGAAGAGAAAAAAATATTCCAAGTGAATGGTACCAAGAAACAAGCCGGAGTGGCTATTCTAATATCACACAAAATAGATCTCAAAGTAAAATTATCAGAAGAGACAAAGAGGGCCATTACATCTTGTCAAAGGAACAATTAACTATGAAGATTTCACAATCCTAAATGTCTATGCACCAAACTCTGGTGCACCTAACTTTTTGTTTGTTTGTTTGTTTGTTTGTTTGTTTGTTTGTTTGTTTTTCTAAGGGATTCTACAATATAAGAGCACAGTTGTTTTCAGATCACATTAACGTTGCTCAGTTTGCCACACAATTAGGTAATTGGTGCTAGCATCCACAGATGAGGGATACCATTTGTTGTTTGTTTTTCTGGGACTGTGTTACTTCACTCAGCATGGTATCTTCTAGCTCTATCCATTTACCTGCAAAGTTCATTATGTCATCTTTCTTTACTGCTGCATAGAACTCCATTGTGTAGATGTACCACATTTTCGCTATCCACTGGTCAGTTGAGGGGTGCTTGGGTTGGTTCCAGCTCTTTGCTATTGTGAAGAGAGCTGCAATAAACATGGGTGTGCATGTATCTCTGCGGTAAGATGAACCTTGTGAGTACATACCAAGGAATGGTATGGCTGGGTCAGGTGGTGGTGTACCTAACTTTATAAAAACTACTCTGCAGGAACTCAAGACACAGATTAATCCTAACACACTAATAGTGGGAGACTTCAACACCCCACTGAGCCCCTGGATAGATCAACTGGACAAAAAATAAACAGAGAGACATCAGAACTGAACAACACAATACACCAAATAGACCTCACAGACATTTACAGAATATTCCACCCAAACACCAGAGAATATACCTTCTACTCAGCACTTCATGGAACATTCTCCAAAATCGACCACATACTGGGGCACAAAAGAAATCTCAACAAATACAAAAGGATTGAAATTATTCTATGCATTCTATCAGACCACAGTGCAATAAAGCTCAATAGGAACACGAGAATAAGCCCAACTAGCTACAAGAACACATGGAGAGTAAACAACACCATCCTGAATGTGAATGGGTCAGGGAAGAAATAGTGAAATAAAAGTATTCATGGAACTGAATGAAAAAGACAATACAACACAACAAAATTTGTGGGATACTTTAAAAGCAATCTTGAGAGGGAAATTTATAGCCCTAAGTTCCCACATCAAAAAACCAGAAAGGGAACAAATAAACCATCTAACACTGTAGCTAAAAACACTTGAGAAACAACAACAAATGAACCCTGAACCCAAAAGACAATCACAAAAATCAGATTAGAAATCAATGAAATAGAAACAAAGAAAATAATACATAAAATCAACAAATCCAAAATCTGGTTCTTTGAAAAGATAAACAAAATAGACAGACCTTTAGNGAAAGAATATATGTCTAAGAAATCAACACTTCAGAAAATCCTCGAAGCAATCCAAAGAACAGAGGAAAGGAGCAACTATTCCTAAGCAAATAAAGAGAGAAATCAACAAAAGCATAACACAGTAAATACAAACCTAGACCAAGAATGCAAACAAAAAATAAGGTGAAAGGAAGCAACACACATCTCTCAATAATAACCTTAAATACTAGTGGTCTAAACTTCCCAATCAAAAGACAGACTGGGAGAATGGATTAGGAAACAGAATCTGCCAATGAACTCACAAGTGTAGGTAGTGTGCTAGCACTCATCTCTGACCATGAGTGGAGTCTGATAGTAACCTTTGCTACAAGTGAAAAAGAAAAAAAAGGAAACAGAATCGTCTATGCTGCCTACAAAAAACCCATCTCACCCTCAAGGACAGACACCACCTTAGAGTGAAAGGAAGAGAAAAAAATATTCCAAGTGAATGGTACCAAGAAACAAGCCGGAGTGGCTATTCTAATATCACACAAAATAGATCTCAAAGTAAAATTATCAGAAGAGACAAAGAGGGCCATTACATCTTGTCAAAGGAACAATTAACTATGAAGATTTCACAATCCTAAATGTCTATGCACCAAACTCTGGTGCACCTAACTTTTTGTTTGTTTGTTTGTTTGTTTGTTTGTTTGTTTGTTTGTTTTTCTAAGGGATTCTACAATATAAGAGCACAGTTGTTTTCAGATCACATTAACGTTGCTCAGTTTGCCACACAATTAGGTAATTGGTGCTAGCATCCACAGATGAGGGATACCATTTGTTGTTTGTTTTTCTGGGACTGTGTTACTTCACTCAGCATGGTATCTTCTAGCTCTATCCATTTACCTGCAAAGTTCATTATGTCATCTTTCTTTACTGCTGCATAGAACTCCATTGTGTAGATGTACCACATTTTCGCTATCCACTGGTCAGTTGAGGGGTGCTTGGGTTGGTTCCAGCTCTTTGCTATTGTGAAGAGAGCTGCAATAAACATGGGTGTGCATGTATCTCTGCGGTAAGATGAACCTTGTGAGTACATACCAAGGAATGGTATGGCTGGGTCAGGTGGTGGTGTACCTAACTTTATAAAAACTACTCTGCAGGAACTCAAGACACAGATTAATCCTAACACACTAATAGTGGGAGACTTCAACACCCCACTGAGCCCCTGGATAGATCAACTGGACAAAAAATAAACAGAGAGACATCAGAACTGAACAACACAATACACCAAATAGACCTCACAGACATTTACAGAATATTCCACCCAAACACCAGAGAATATACCTTCTACTCAGCACTTCATGGAACATTCTCCAAAATCGACCACATACTGGGGCACAAAAGAAATCTCAACAAATACAAAAGGATTGAAATTATTCTATGCATTCTATCAGACCACAGTGCAATAAAGCTCAATAGGAACACGAGAATAAGCCCAACTAGCTACAAGAACACATGGAGAGTAAACAACACCATCCTGAATGTGAATGGGTCAGGGAAGAAATAGTGAAATAAAAGTATTCATGGAACTGAATGAAAAAGACAATACAACACAACAAAATTTGTGGGATACTTTAAAAGCAATCTTGAGAGGGAAATTTATAGCCCTAAGTTCCCACATCAAAAAACCAGAAAGGGAACAAATAAACCATCTAACACTGTAGCTAAAAACACTTGAGAAACAACAACAAATGAACCCTGAACCCAAAAGACAATCACAAAAATCAGATTAGAAATCAATGAAATAGAAACAAAGAAAATAATACATAAAATCAACAAATCCAAAATCTGGTTCTTTGAAAAGATAAACAAAATAGACAGACCTTTAGTCCAGTTAACCAAATAAAAGAAAGAGCAACTCCAAATCAATAGTATTCATGATGAAAGGGGAAACATCACAACAGACAAAGAAAAGATCCAGGCAACCATATGGGAATACTTCAAAAGCCTATACTCCACTAATTTGAAAACCTAAGAGAAATGGATGAATATTTGAAATCCTAGGAACCAACAAAGCTTAACCAAGAATAGACTGACAGTTTAAACAGACCCATAATATTTGAGGAAATTAAGGATGTAGTAAAAAAAAAAAAACCTCCCAACTAAAAAAAGCCTGGGCCCAGATGGATTCACAGCAGAATTCTATAAAACATTTAAAGATGTCCTACAACCATTACCACTCAATCTGTTTAGAAGGATACAAACAGAGAGAATTCACCCAAATTCCTTCCATGAAGCCAGCATCACCCTAATACGAAAACCAGGCAAAGATACAATCAAAAAAAGAAAGCTATAGACACATCTCATTAATGAACATAGATGAAAAAATTCTCAACAAAATACTTGCAAATCCCATACAGACCCACATCAAAAAGATCATCCATCATGACCAGGTTGGATTCATACCAGAGATGCGGGGATGGTTCAGCATATGTAAATCAATAAATATCATAAAACACATAAATGGACTGAAAGACAAAAACCACACAACCATCTCAATTAATGCAGAAAAAGCCTTTGACAAGATCCAGCATCCCTTCATGTTTAAAGTCTTAGAGGGAATCAGACTTAAGGGAACATTCCTCAACATGATCAAGGCCATATATAGCAAACCCACTGCCAACATCATCCTAAATGGAGAAAAATTGGAACCATTTCCCTTAAAGACAGGAACCGGGCTAGGCTGCCCCTTATTGCCACTCCTCTTTAACATAGCACTTGAAACCTTGCTAGGGCAATAAGACAAGAGAAGGAAATTAAAGGAGTACTAATCAGAAAAGAAGAAGTTAAGCTATCCCTTTTTGCAGATGATATGATAGTTTACCTAAGGGATGCTAAAAACTCCACCAGAAAGCTTCTAGAAACAATTAAGAGTTTCAGTAAAGTGGTGGGATACAAAATTAACCTGGAAAAAATGAGTAGCCTTTCTTTATACCAACAATAAACAAGTGGAGAAGGAATATAAGAAGACCTTCCCTCTCACAATAGCCTCAAAAATAATAAAATACCTGTGAACAAACCTAACCAAAGATACCAAAGATCTCTATAACAAAAATTTTAAACCCCTGAAGAAGGAGATTGAAAATGACATCAAAAGATGGAAAGACCACCCATACTCATGGATTGGAAAAATTAATATAGTAAAAATGTCCATTTTACCCAAATTGATATACAGATTCAATGCAATCCCAATCAAAATCCCCATGAGCTTCTTCACAGACTTGGAAAAAAATCCTTAAATTCATATGGAAAAACAAACGACCCCAAATAGCTGAGTGAAAAATGTAATATGGGGGGAATTGCTCTACCAGACTTCAAGCTATATTACAGGGCCACAGTCATAAAGACAGCCTGGTACTGGCACAAAAACAGACCCGCTGACCAATGGAACAAAATTGAAGATCTAAACTTGAGCTCATACAATTTCAGCCTTATATTTGACAAAGGGGCAAAAAAAAAAAAAGAAAAAAACCTCAACAGAGAAAGGATAGCTTATTCAGCAAATGGTGCTGGCAAAACTGGATCACCATTTGTAGAAGAACAAAATTAAACCCCTACCTCTCACCCTGTATAAAAATCAACTCCAAGTAGATCAAAGATCTCAAGGTAAAACCTGAAACCCTGAAGATGACAGAAGAAAAAGTTGGTAACAAGACATAGGTGTAGGAAAAGATTTTCTAAATCAGACATCAGTTGCACAGGAAATAAGGTCAACAGTTGACAAATGGGACCTCATCAAACTGAAAAGCTTCTGTACAGCAAAAGATACAATCAAGGAAGTGAAGAGAAAACCCACAGAGTGGGAGGAAATCATCACTAGTGATTCATCTGACAGAGCATTAACGTCAAGAATATATAGACCACTCAAGAAGTAGACTACTCAAAGAAGTAAGAAAATAAATGATGGGGGCTGGAGAGATGGTCTAGCAGTTAAGAGTGCTGACTGCTCTTGCAGAGGACCCAGGTTTGATTCCCAGTACCCACATGGTGGCTGAGAACCATCTTTGGCTCCAGTTCCAGGGGAATCCGACACCCTCTTCTGACCTCTGCGGCATTGCATGACATGGGTGCACCAACCTACATGCAGACAGTACATTCATACACATAAAAAATTTTTTAATTAAAAAAAAGAAAACAAATGACCTACTCAAAAGATGGAGTAAAGAGCTGAACAAAGACTTCACCAGTGAGGAATTAAAGATGGCTGAGAAACACTTAAGAAGTGTTCAACATCAATAATATTTAAGGAAATGCAAATTAAAACCACTCTCAGATATTGCCTCACTCTGATACAACTGGCTAAGAGCAAGAACAAAAAAAGACGCCAAATGCTGGAGAGGTTGTGAGGAAAGGGGAACACTCATCCACTGCTGGTGGGAATGTAAACTTGTACAGCCACTATGGAAAGCAGTGTGGAGAACCCTCAAAAGACTCAAAATGAGCCTACCACCTGACCCAGCCATACCACTCCTGGGTATATATCCACAAGACTCATCCTACCACAAAGATACTTGCACATCCATGTTTATTGAGGCTCTCTACACAATAGGGAAGAGCTGGAACCAACCCAAATGCCCCTCAACTGATGAGTGGATGACAAAAATGTGGTACATCTCTACACAATGGAGTACTGCTCAGCGGTAATGAAAGATGACATCATGAACTTTGCAGGTAAATGGATGGAACTCGAAGCCACTATGCTAAGTGGAGTAACACAGTCCCAGAAAAACAAGCAGCAAATGGTCTCCCTCATTTGTGGACCCTAACAACAAATCCCCGATGAAAGGCAAGCTGAACAACATTATTGTTATATTTCTGTTTATCTAAAAGCAACTATGTTGTTATAATGTAAATCTCTTTAACTCTAGAATCAATCCACCACTTACTCTCAGACTCTGTAATTACTGTATAGGAGTGGAAAGTTTATATGCATATTTTAGAGTAATATAAAATTAAAGGAGGAAAATGTGAATTCCTAAACATAAAAAAAAGACTGAGAGAAAGATGCAGGACATGTATGGCAGAGTGCATGATCTGGGGTGGGGTTGGGGGGAAGGGAAAGGGGAATATGTCTAAACTGAACTGAGAAATGATGTCTGAAATACACAAAACATCAATAAAAGCATTTTTTAAAAGTAGGGTGAAGAGCCATAAAGGAAGACACAGGACAGCCTCCTCCGTCATCTGCATGCATGCCTACACATGTATCCCTGCACTTGTGTGTCCGCACAAGCCTTCTGTAATGTATGCAGGTCAAAAATATGTATCTAGACGCTAGACTCTTCTGGCATTGGGCTGCTCTATCTTCGGGAGTTTGGAATGCTCACTGCCCCAGGCAGAGGTCACATTCATAGCACACATGCTCTTGATGTGACAGGATGAGGAGGATATTTGAGATCTTTCCTAAAAACCCACCTCTTCATTCAAGTCATCAAAAGATCAAGTCTCTAATACGTGGGCTTTGGGAAGACACTGCAGATCCAAACTAGAGCACTCGAAAAGACATCAAGCTCTTGTTTTTGATTTAAAAGTAAAATAAAAAAAATCCTGTCTTGTTTCGCCAAGAACTTCCCCATCTAAAATGTTCCACCTTGCCAGCCAATACTTACAAGTTGCTTCTCTTTTCCCAAACTTACCAGGCTCCCTCTCTCCTCGTGGATTTGACTTAGACCTACCCCTTAGCTGGGAGTCATTCTGACTTCCTGAGGCCCCAGCAAGAAGCCAGGCCCAGCTCATCCTCCAGTGTCCACGTTGCACCACTGTATCCATGGTCATGCTGATCACCCATTCGGATCTTTACATCCAGAGGCCTTTGCAGGATCAGCCTCCAATTGTGAAAGGTCCACTGCACCCTCCACACCCTCCTAGGCTGCCCCCTTTATCCCTCAGCTTCAACAGAACAACAGCACCTCCTGATTCCCAGCCTGGGGAACTGTCGATCCACATATCTTCCCCTTCTCTCTCACACCTTTAAGAGTTGGCATCCAACACCATCCTTTGCGGGTCAGTCAAGTTCACTTGCACCATCCCAAAGACACACCATATGCTCTTTTCGGTTCTAAGATGACTTTCTCCCTCCAGCTCTTGCCAAGCACCCCATGGCTCCTTCATTCATTCTTCTTATATTTGTGAACAAACAGGTACCTTTCATTGAAACCAGTAAGAACTGACTTCATACAGCAGTGGGGCAAGGGGGCAAAATCCTGAGCCGTGAGGACTGAATCTGTGCCACTCACATCTAGATCCTTGAAGTTACTTAGGAGGCCTGTTCTGATTTTCCCAGTGGTCTCTCTACCTTGCTCAACCCTTTCTAACCATTTTTCCTTAAACCCCCATGCTCAAAATGAATTTTTTTTTTACCTATTTTTATCCAATGTCATCACATTTCTCATTTAATTACTAGGCTTGCAAGAGTGTTGTTTTCTACTATTTTTCATGGCAAATGCACAATACTTAATCTATACTGTGGTTAAATAGGTTTCTGGCAGCTGGCCCGGGAGGCTTGCCAGCACTGATATCCTTGTTATGGGGAAAAGCTCCAGACAACTAACTTAGATGAATTTTTGGAACACGACCTCTTTATAAGTCAGGAACTGTCTGTGCTGCCATGGATACTTGTTCAATTGGTTCAAGGATGTAAGTCTTTTCTGTTTCCCAAGTGAATTTGTTCAATATGCAACAAATACATGTTAAGGATTATAACAAGCTGACCCTGTTCTGGGCACAGCAGAATCTGCAGGCCACGGGGCCTAAGTCAGCTTCTACCCATACTCTAGTGTAGGAGACAGGAAATGAAAAGGCAAGACCACAGCCAGAGGCTGCAATAGGGTCTGTCATTCAGAGTTCACCAGAGAAACAGAACCAATGAAAGACAGATAATGATTGATAACAGACAGTATTGATTAAAAAAAAAGCTGACATCTGTGTGAGCACAAATTTGTTGGCTAGACCAGACGGTGAGAAACTGAGGTGAGATTTCTGTGTTGCAATTTTTTTTTTTTGACACAGGGTCTCCCTATAGCCCCAGCTGGCCTGGAACTCACTCTGTAGATCAGGCTGGCCTTGAATTCACAGAGATCCGCCTGCCTCTGCCTCCCAAGTGCTAGATGTGCCCCACTACACCTAGCTTAAAGATGGTTCTTAGCCACCATGTGGGTACTGGGAATTGAACCGGGGTCCTCTCTGAGAGCAGAGCAGTTGGCACTCTTAACCACTGAGCCATCTCTCCAGCCCCATCTGTATTGCAATTGTGAAGCAGAATCCCTCCAGGAAACTATAGTTTTTGCTCTTAATGCCTTTAGTTGATTTGGGAGGGGACACCCAATGGCCACGGGGCCAATCATCTGCTCTACTCGATGTCTATGGTGATTAAAACTAATCAAATCTAAAAAAAAATATCCTCCCAATAACATTTAGATTGGTGTTTGACTGAACAACATAATCTGACCCAACTAACACATAAAATTAATCACACACCAGAAACTTGATGGATCTCTGAGTCCCCAAATGGGGCCTTTTTACCCAGTGAGGGTGGGGTGTAATGTATAAGTCTGGACCAGAAATAGGCCTCAGTGTCCTCTGGTAGCACAAGAGGACATCCCCTCACATCCCCAGGTGGTGGGTCCTATGTCCCGTGCCAATCTCAAAGAGGGCTGTACTACACATGTGGAACTCTGAACATGGGTATCCTTCCTCAGAGCTAGAGAAGGGCTCACAGCTTCCTGTCTTCTGGACTGATAATCTCAAGTTCAGCATCCTTGGTAGTAGCATTTGCTCAAGGCTGTACTCTACTTTGGATGTCAAAGTAGGAAGAGGTGTGTCAACCAGGCTGAGCACCTCCTCTGTTCCAGCCAAGGGCAGGGGCTCTTCCCTGGCAGCGTTACCAAATTCACAGCCAGGACTAAAAATCTCCATTTGACCCCATGACCCCAGCCCAGAGGGCCTGGAGGAGACACCAGTCTGCCTGGTGGCCCCCTCCAGCTCCTGACCCTGCCTCTCTTAGGAAACAGCATCTGGCGCTGTTGCCTGAGCAGTCCATCAGCCTTCACACCCCTGTTACTGTGGGACTGGAGAACAAAAACAAAAGACGTGACAAATTTGTCCTTTTCTCTTTCATAATTAACCAAAATATCACAGCGTGTAGCAAAGCACAGATCCTAATTAACAGACAGCGAGAGGCGATTAAGAAAAAGAAATGCAGCAGTCCCCTCTCAACAGTTCTCCTGTGCTTGCTCCCCCTCCCACCCAGCAGCATCTCCATGTCCCCCACCCCCACCCCAGTAATTATATTTGCAGGAGAGAATGATATTCTGGTCAGACATGACAGACAGAGAAAGCTGAGTCCCCAGTGAGGCAATTAATATTTCACACCTGCCAAAGCAAAGTGGCAATGGGGGGATGGGGGGTGGACTGCATTGTCACCAGGCCAGGATTTGCAAAAGCCAAGTGGGGACAGTCCTTCTGTTTGGCTTCAGGAGTGGGCAGGCAAGGCTAGTTCAGAAAACAATCATTCAAGGGGTGGGTGGAATGAGAGGCAGGGGAAGTCACTGGACATAACACAGAATCTGTAATGTTGGTGATTTCTTCCCTTGTTTGTGGGGCATGAGATGATGGTCTGTGGACCTATAAGAGGTGGAGGAGATTCAAGTGCAGAATGAGCAGACACTTGGCCCAGCCTCTATCCACAACAGAAGCATAGGTGGCCAGTGGTCCTGCCTGCCACCCACACAGAGCTTCATGTTCCTGTGTGCTTACCAGCAGCACAGGTATACACACAGACACACAGACACTCACATACACACAGACACACAGATGCACACACACACACACACACACACATACACACACACACACACACACACACTCCTATGCTCACATACACTCTTCTGCACTTACACAGCCTTTCCCAAGTCAAGCAATCAAATAAGAGCTTCCGTCCTATTAATACCTCACAGTGGGGACTGAGCTTCAGTATGAGTTATAGAGCAGACAAGCTGTGCTCAAACCAGAGCAAATAGTGCAGACTAGAGGCTAGGAAGCAGAGAGGACGGGGTATAAGGAAGTGGGATAATAGGTACCAAAATAGAAGTTCTAGAGTGCTACAGCACAGTGGGGTGACTGTAATTTATAACAATTTATTATGTGTCTTATAAAAAACTATAAGACGAGACTGAAGGCTTCCAACAGTAAGAAATGACACACGTTTAAGGAGCTGGAAACGCTAGTTACCCTCATATGATCATTACACATCCTACTCACGTATTAGATTACTACTCTGTACTCCATAAATATGTACAATTACCACGTCAATTTAAAAACAGAAAAAAATGCACAAAAAAAACATTAAAAATGGAGAGCACACATATGGCCCAGTGTGAAGGGCAATAAAGAATAGAAAGACAGGCTTTAGTGACCCACATTGGCTAAGCTCAGTGTGGCCCCTTCTACAGTGAGATCCTAAGGTCATGCACACATTACTTGATAAACCACAATGACTTCAGCTGCATAATAAGGATGCTCACTCCTTCACTTACTCCATCCACTCATTCATTGGAAAGTAAGCAGCAAACAGACACCCGAGGTCAGGCATTGTGCTGGGCCCAGCAAGAGAATGCTGGACATGGATGTAACGTCTGTCCTCATGCAGCTTATACTCTGGCAGGTGGGGGCTAAAAGGAGCCCAGAAAGATGCCTTGCTGTACGACAGCAAGAAGCCTAAGAGACTTGCATTGGGGGTCCATGAGATAAACGTGAACAATCATCATTTGTTCTTTTTGCTGTGTGGACATTTGCTCTGGGTCTGCAAAGGTGGTGACTAAATTATCAACATTCTACAAAGCACCAAAGGCCACCAAGCTCTAATAAAGTTATTTTTTCCTCACTACACGGTCACAGTTTTTAAACCATCTTTATTTATGAACATTCTTTATGAGCCAGTAGAAATAATTTTATTAAATCTCAACCCTGAGTACACATCTTTTTAATATGTAGGGTAACTAGCTACATACTAGCTACATGCAGCATTGCCATGGCAAGCAGAAACCTGAGCTCATCTCAAGGTGCTGCTTGCCAAGCTGTACCATTCAGTCCTTCCTTGGAGCTGCATTCCTTTTTGAAGGAACAACTGACATGCTTTAGTTCTTCAGACTTGTGTTTTTGATAGAAATTGTCTCAAAAATGAACAAATTGAGTTGTAACTTTATGGAAAATTATTGACAAATTTGTTGAAAATGATACAACTTGATCTTTCAGGTAAAAAAATAATCAGAATTTCAGAAATGTGTGTTCCCTACTATCAACCTGAGAGCTTCCCAATGAGAAAAATCTTTCTCCATAAAGTCAGTGGTAACTGTAATCCGTTTGTTCTGTATTTGGTTTGTGAACTTTCTTCTGTACTGAGATGTGTCAATAACATTTAGGAAACCTACATAACTCAGCTAAGTGATATTTCCCAAATCCTGTTTCATGATGCACAAGATAATTCATGGATCAAAACACTAAGCAATGAAAGAACTGCCAAGAGGCTTTTATGCAAAGCATGCGTGGCATATGCAAGTTCCAAATTCCACATTGTAAAGAGCCTTCAAAAACTGGCTTTTATGGAAGTCAAGTGTAGTAGCAAAAGTGAACTGCTGAACCAGGCATGGAGGTGCACAGCACACGGGAGGCTGAGATGAGACCACTGAGCATATCCAGGCTGCATGGTGAGACTCTGCCTCATAAAACCAAAACACAACCATAATAATCTGGAAAAAAATATTAAAAAATTACCTTTTCAACTACAAATTGGCATGAGACTTCTCACATATTTCCACCAAAACTATGTGGCCAGCAGCTTGATCCTGCAGGCAGACTGAGACTCCAACAAGAGACTCCATTAAAGAAATTCTTTTTTTTTTTTTTTTTTTTGGTCTTTTTGAGACACAGGGTCTCCCTATAGCCCCAGCTGTCCTGGAACTCACTCTGTAGACCAGGCTGGCTTTGAACTCACAAAGATCCACCTGCCTCTGCCTCCCAAGTGCTAGGAAGAGACGGTGGTAAGGAAAAATGAGCTTGAAGGAGGAAGCACACTTAGGATTCAACGATTGTTACATTCTTAAAACCCATTAAGGACTCTGAAGAACTTTTGTTTATATGAGTTAAATTTCTACTCTAGTATTTTCTATATAAGAAATCATGCGCCACCATGCCTGGCTTAGAAATTCTTTTTTTTTTTTTAATTTTTTTAAATTAATTTTATTTATTTCTGTATGTGTATGAATGTACTGTCTGCATGCAAGTTTGTGCACCCATGTCGTGCAATGCCGTGGAGGTCAGAAGACGGTCTTGGATTCCCCTGGAACTGGAGTTCTCCTGGAATTGGAGTTTCAGACGGTTCTCAGCCGCCATGTGGGTGCTGGGGATCGAACCCGGGTCCTCTGTAAGAGCGGTCGGCACTCTTAACCGCTAGGCCATCTCTCCAGCCCCAGAAATTCTTAACAATGTAGAACAATGCCACCCCTCTCACTGATATTTTTGTTTGAGAAAATTATTCTTAATAAAGTATGTTATATATATTAATATATAGTATATTATCAATTTTACCCTAATTAAAATGATTATCTTTTGATTTCTTATATAGAAAATACTAGAGTAGAAATTTAACTCATATAAACAAAAGCTCTTCAGAGTCCTTAATGGGTTTTAAGAATGTAACAATCATTGAATCCTGTGTGCTTCCTCCCTCAAGCTCATTTTTCCTTACCACTGTCTCTTCCTTTGGGACTGGCACCCTAGTGTTTCTCCTATATCTCAGCCCCACGATCAAGTTCCCAGCTTAAAATGCCAGCCAACAACTTCTTGGATGCCTTCCAGAGATGCCTCTCATGGTGGCAGAGAAGGCTCTAGCCTGCTGTATGCCCCATCCTCACCCATTTCTGTGAGTATAGTCTGTCATCTCAGTCTGTCTCTTTTATACACATGCGAAACAGTCATTCCTGTAAACAGTGAAGACCTAACTAAGTCTTCCTTATGGTAGTATTGGGTCTTTGGCAAATCAACTTTTCTGGTCTTGTTCACAGGTTTGAACAGTTAAAGTTATCCTCAGTGGACTGCTGTGTGGTATGAATTGGTCAGTGGGGTGAGTCAGATGCTCCACATCCCCAGATCTGCTCTTCACACCTTGATCTGTACCCTGGAAGCTTTCAGTTGAGTTTAATCAGTGGGAAGCACTAACTGAAGACCCCAGAATGCCAGAGGAGAGAGAAACTGGAGGACTTGTCTCCCTCCCACATGCACAAATACACACCTGCATTTTGGCGATATCTCCCAGAGAAGCAGGGTGCTAGGTGGGTAGCCTCTTCCTTCACATAGGTACTTCCTTCCCTTTTGTCACTATGAGCCTAGGAATAGTGCTTTACTTACTGGACGTCCCTTGTTACTGCCTCTGGTTTCTTTGATAGCTATACTTTTGTAACTATCTCCTCCTTTAAATTCTCCCAGGTTCTCTTCTCTGGGTGTATTATGCATTTCCTGCTGTGACATTGACTGACAAGTTTTTAAGTACTAGATAATGTGTCTTCAACCAAAAAAGGACCTTTTCTTTTGAGGCAAAGTCTTCTATGACCCTTGGACACCTCCAGCTCCTAGCTCCTAGGGATGCAGGAAGACACAGATTTTATTCCACTCAATGTAGTTTATTCTCAGCACCACTCTCATTAGAGACAGTATACCAAGAAGAGTTTGGAAAGAAGCCTGAGGTAATTCCTCCCTGGAAAAGGAGCAGGCATCATGAGCTTTCTCATGTGTACGCCTTTGTTCATGCTGCTCCCCTCCCAAAAGCTCTTCTCATTTCATGGCCAACCCACTAGTGTAACTGTACTAAACAACTTTCCATGTCCCTAAGCCATAAATAATATCTTTCACTCCCAAACACTTCTTTTAAAGCACTTATCTCTTTTTAAGTCGTATTATTCAATGTGATTCAACACATTTATCTAGTCCTTATTTTATGCTGAGCCCAAGGCCAAATGCCAAACAGTGCAAGGAAAAATATGACACACTTGTCACCCAAAGGGAGCTTATACTCCAGCCAGGAAGACAGGAACATAAATACTTATAACACAAAAAATGGAGGCCTCAGTGGAGTTTATACAGAACTCCATGGATTCAGGTGAAGAGAACACTGATCCATCTACATAGATGTGGGAAGATAATAATATTAGGGGCCAGTGAGATGGCTCGGTGAGTAAAGGCGCTTGCCACAAATACCGATTATCTGGGTTTGATCCCCCCCACCCCTACAAGGTAGAAGAAAGAGCCAGTTCCTGCAAGTTGTCTTCTGACTTATACACATGCACTATGGCCCGTGCCTCTCCCTAAACAAATAAACAAATGCAATCGAAAATGTTTCCTTAAAAAAAAAAAGAAAGATTAAATATTGGAAAGCTAGCACTATACTCAGGTATAGATTGAAGAGATTGGAAACTCCATTTAAGAGAAATGCAGCACACCGGCAGGCATAAACCACATGCACCCATCACAGAGCATCCATCATAGCAGAGCTTGCTACATAAACGAGAGTCTGTGTTCTTGATACCTGTCCCACCCACCCAGTGATGACCTTTAGGGTGACAAGGACCTTGGGAGGACTGAGTCTGGACCCCAAAAACTGATGGTGAGGGACAGCATGATGCTCCCAACAGTCAGATAGGACCACAGTGGGTCACAAAGCTGGGCCTTAGCCCAGAGCAGTCACACGTGGAAGGGTATGGATCTAAGATATCCTTCTCTTAGTGGCTCCACAAGGTCTTGGACTCCTCTCCCACAACTCAGATGGCTAGGAGCAGGAGAAGCATTGGAAGGCTGAACATCTGCCCAGAAGCAATGAGTCACATTAGCTGACAAGATAGCAAATGAGCATCGAGGTTGGCAGGCTCCCCCAAATTAATCCTGGGAAAGTGACACCAGAGAAAATAAGTCATGGACTGAGGGCTAAAGAAAAAACTATGAGAAATTTCAAAGTGACGAAAGTTACCAGAAACCTAGAATGGGGTATCTGCAAAGGGAGGGGGTGGGTAACTGAATGGAACCAGAATTGAAGAAGCTGCAGTGGGAGACCAATTGCTCTGAAGTCCTAGTCTTATACCCTTTTATGTGTGTGCATGTATATGCGCACATACATGCAAATGAATGCATACACAGGTACCCACTGGCATATAGACAGACACATAACTACATGTGTATAAACACGCATGCGCATATACAGTCACTCATGCACATGCACACACACACACACACACACACACACAAACTCTTTGAGATGAGCAAACAGCATCACAGCCTATGCCTCTAGAATTCTAATACTACTAGAGAATTCTTAAAACTTTGCTGATATTCAGGGCTGGAGAGATAGCCTAGCGGTTAAGAGCACCGACGCTCTTGCAGAGGACCCGGGTTCAATCCCCAGCACCGCACCCACATGGCAGTAAGAACAACCGTCTGTTAAACTCCAATTCCAGGAAAACTCAAGTTCCAGGGTAATACAATGACCTCTTCTGAACTCCCCGCATTGCACGAACACGGACGTGCACAGCCTCGCATGGCAGGGGACCAAATAATTCATACACATACAAAAAAAAAAAAAAAAAATATTTGTTGATATTCTTTACCTTTATTATTTTTATTAGTGTTTACTATTTATTTATTTATTTTTATTATTTATTATTTATTTATTACCTTAGAGGGTGTGGGTGTGTCATGGTGCACCTGTGGAGATCAGAGGACTTTGTGAGGTTGGTTCTCTCCTTCCATCCTGTGGGTCCTTCCTAGGGACCAACAATTCAGGTTGTTGGGCTTGGCAGCATGTACCTTTACCTGATGAGCCATTGCCTTGGCTCTGATTTTCTTACCTTTACTGAACTTATTGTGGACTTCCAGCTTCCCTGGGTACCAATCACTCATCCAGTGTTCTTGATGTCTCCACCTATCATAAAATGTCATAAGTACCTGCTGTCCAGGGAGTTGCTGGCCTTCTGGTGGTCCCAAGGTTGATGACCTTACCACCAAACACATGTCTAAGCTGATGGCCCCACAACATGCACCCATCAAGCTGATGGCCTCATGGGCTAACCCACATCCGAGGAGTTGGTAACTCTGCAGCCACACCCAGCCAGGAAGCTGCTGGTTCCCGCAGCCCCAATGGTAGACAAACCCATGGTGGAGGCTGTTGGATTTCTTGAGCACCCAACCAGTCAGGGGAGCCAGTCCCACCACCAGACAAGATGAAAAGCTAGCTGAAAGATTACCAGTTGCATGATTGATCTGGAAAATATGCAATAACAACCTGGAGACCAATCAGGTGGCAATGCTTGTTGGAAATTCTATTTATTTATCTATTTATTTATTTATTATTATTTATTTTTATTTTGGTCTTTTTGACGACACGGGTCTCCCTGTAGCCTCAACTGTCCTGGAACTTCTCTGTAGATCAGGCTGGCCTTGAACTCACAAAGATCCGCCTGCCTCTGCCTCCCGAGTGCTAGGATTAAAGACGTGCACCACCATGCCCAGTGGAAATTCTCTTTATTGATTCAGGGTAAGCAGCTATATAGGGCTGAGACAGACAGCGCCCACACTACATGACATCACCTCTCAGTAGCCAATGCCAGACCTCTACATCATTACACATTGCCCCATGAGCACATAAACAAAAAGGAATGTGCAGGTGAAGAAGTCAGCTCATAGCGCCAAGCACGTGCAAGCCTGCACATGCCCACATCCACCAACTCACGAAGCTCTTGGGTCTACTACAGAAATCCACCTGCCAAATCTACTCCTTTCAAATGAAGATTCCAGGGTTCCACAGTAAGGAAGGAGGTCTTCAATTGAGAAAGTCTTGAGGGGATGATTCAACATACAAAAATCAATAAATATCATAAAACACGTAAATGGACTGAAAGACAAAAAAACTACATGATCATCTCACTTGATGCAGAAAAAAGCCTTGACAAAAACCCAGAATAACTTAATGCTTCAAGTCATAGAGATCTTAATGGGATTAAGGGTTCATTCCTCAATGTCATCAAAGCCATTTACAGGAAACACACAGCCAACATATCTAAATGGAGAAAAGACAGAGCATTCCCCTTAAAAGGTAGGAACTCTGCAAAGCTGCCCCATGTCACCACTCTCTTCAATATAGTGTTGAAACACTTGCTAGGGCAATAAGGCAAGAAAGGACATTAAAGGAGTACTAATGGAAAAAGAGGAAGTCAAAACTCTTTCCCCCCCCACTTCTACACTTTTTGCTTGATATGGTAGTTACCTAATGGATGTTTTTAAAAAACTCCACCAGAAGAAAACTCCTAGAAATGATTAAAGAGTTCAGTAAAGTGGCAGGAACAAAATTAACCTAGAAAACTCAGTAGCCTTTCTTTTTACCCCAACAACAAGCAAACTGAAGAAGGATACAAGGACACCCTTCCCACTCACAAAGCCTCAAAAACAATCTATAAAATACCTAGGAACCAAACCTAACCAACGACACCAAGATCTCTACAACAAAAATTTTTACAACCCCGAAGAAGGAAATTAAGAAGACTGACTCAGGATGGATGAAAAGACTCTCCCATGCTATGGATTGGAAAAATTATATATCTAAAAAAATGTTCAATCTACCCAAATTAATCATATATTCAATGCACTCCCAATCAAAATCCACAGGAGTTTCTTCACAGGCTTGGGAACAAAAGTCCTTAATTTCATTTGGAAAAACAAAAAAAAAAAAAAAAAAAAAAAAAAAAAAAAAAAAGAGCAATACAGGGGGGATCTCTACCAGACTTCAAAATATACTACAGGCTCGTATCATAAAGACAGCCTGGGACTGGACACAAAAACAGACCTGTTGACCAATGGAACAAAACTAAGTTCCAAACTTGAGCACATACAATTTCATCCACCTCTATATTTGACAAGGGGACCAGGAAGACACAATGGAGGAAAGACAGCATCTTCAGCAAGTGTGGCTAGCAAAACTGAATCACCACTTGTTGAAGAATAAAATTAAACCCCTACCTCTTGCCCTGTACAAAGTCAACTCCAAACGGATCAAAGACTTCAATGTGCAACCCAAAATCTGAAGGTGATAGAAGAAAAAGTGGCAGCAGCCTACAACGCATAGGTGTAGGAAAAAGACTTCCTAAATCAGACAGCCGCTGTGCAAGAAAGATGGAAATTGACAAATGGGACCTCATTAAAGTCAAAAGCTTTTGTACATCAAAAGAAAACAATCAAGGAAGTGAAGAGAAAACCCCCACAGAGTGGAGGAAACCTCACTGCAGATACATTGAAAAGCATTTATTTCCCGAATACTATAAACTATCTCAAAAAAACAAAGAAGAAAGAAAACAAATGACCCACTCAATAGATGGAGCAAGGCGCTGAACAGAGACGTCACAAAGTGAGGAATAGAGATGGCTGAGGAACACCCTTTTTGAGACTCTGGGTCAAAAAACAAAAACATAAAATAAAAAGGGGGTATACCGATATTATATATATATATATATATATATAATTATATATATCATGAAACTTTTTGTCAAAACTTTGCAATTCAAATCTTAAAACTAACTACGGGAAAAAGATTTGTATGTTCCAACAGGTCAAAATGTCACCACTTAATGGCTGAGAAAGAAAAGATACAGCTTTGCATTGTGTAGGATGTACCAGGAAGTGCTAGCAGAAAGGTTGGCCCATCTGAACACTGAAAGTGAAAGGAAGAAAGCTCAGACTGCTACCAGACATCAAACCCCTCTGTCGGATCCTATTGTAACAACTATTTATAATGAGTCCCTAATGAACTTACCTTCAGGTGCCACAAAGTTTTAATATGAGAGACCTTCTTACCTCCCTTCATAGAACAAGGAGGAATATGATTGATGATGAAGTCGTTCTCTAACTGTAAATTGGAGCCAAGTATTATAGAGGTAATCTCTTATAAAAACTGGTAAAACTGCCTTCTTTAATTGACTAATAGACATAGGAACAGTGAAAAGGATTATTCTCTATTCAGAACCATATAATACTAAAGTCTCCTTACGCTATGCACTTAAGCAAATATATTTATACAGGAGAGTTGATATCAGCAATGGATTATTCTACCCAAGGAGATGTTGGCCAGGGGATCCAAGGCGCCCAAAAGGTAAAGGCTTCTTGCCTGTAAACTGGGATACCTGCAAGAGAGAAGTGAAGGCCCTTGCTGTTAAAGACTGAATGTAACATGGGAAAGATGTATTGAGACCACACTTGCAAGTGTACAGTTGGTCTCTGGATACCAGAGAGTGTTACCAAGCCACAAACCAATAAAAGCAAATATAGGTCTCCCCAGGCATGGTGGCACATGCCTTTATCCTAGCACTTGGGAGGCGAGGCAGGTGGATCTTTGTGAGTTCAAGGCCAGCTGTGTCTACAGAGTGAGTTCCAGGACACTGAGCTACAGGGAGACCCTGTTCCTAAGTTATAATAGACAATTTGAATCAAGGAAGACTCCTCCGTCAGCACCAAGTACACCTCACATGCTGGACATACTGTGCAGCAGAGGCAGACTATGCTGTATATTCCCAATTCTAATTGGCTATTAGCTCTCTCCTTGGAGGAAAACCCACGGCTGATGCCACAAGCTTACATCCTCTATGGTTAGGAGATGTTACAAGCCACACAAAGACCTTGTCATATTTTACAGAAAAAAATGTAATTCATGGATTAACATACCATCCAACATCTGTGTCTATACACAAAGTAACCTACCATAACAATTAGTACTGTTTAAATACCTATATATCTAATTGCTTGTGCCTTCATTAGTAGGATTGAAGTATTCCTGAGACAAACTGTCAGCCCATGAAAGGAAACAGCCAGAATTGACCAGAGTCCAAAACGACAGTTCCAGAGAAAGTAGACTTGTTTTGCTTCTCGTCCACCTGTGCCCCTTTTCTAAGCCTAGGGAACAATCTGCAGAAGGGGGCATGGAGACTGTAAGGGCTGTGATTGGGGTGAATGGGCGAAACTACAGCAATATAGCCTGGACACTATTTGATCAACTTGATTGAACATACAAGCCCACCCCCAGCTGGATGGTGGGACCCTTGGGCTGTGTGGTTTTGGGCACAACTGCTTGCAAATTGGTTTTACATGAAGGCTGCTTGTACACATAAATTATACTTATTGTTAAAAAATGAAAAAATAAAGAAAATAATAGAAAAAAAGTTCAACATCACTATAATCAAGGAAATCCAAATTAAAACCACTTTAAGATGTCCTCTCACTCCAATTAGACTGGCTAGGGCCAAGAAACACAAATGAATAAATATACCAAGTGCTTAGAGAGTTTGTGGCGAAAGAGGACACCATCACTACCTTGTGGGAATGTAAACTCATACAACCACTATGGAAAGCATTGTGGAGAACCCTTAAAGACTCACAATGAGCTTGCCACCTGACCCACATACCACTCCTGGTATATTACCCACAAGGACTCATCTTAGTGCAGAGATACATGCACAGCCATGTTTATCTGCAGCTCTTTTCACAATAGCAAGAGCTGGAACCAACCCAAGTACCCTTCAACTGACAAGTGGATAGAGAAAAATGTGTGTACATCTACACGATGGAGTTCTTAGCTGGTTATTTAAAAAGAAAGATTGCATGAACTTTGCAGTAAATGGATGGAACTAGAAGAGATCATGTTGGTGAAATAACACAATCACCGAAAAACAAAACTATGATGGTATCCCTCATCTGTGGGATGCTAGCACCAATACCTAGTTGCAAGGCAAACTGAGCAACGTTAATGTATATCCTCGATCTGAAAAAACTGTGCTCTTATTATTGTGAATCCCTTTAACAGGTTCTAGAAACAAACTACCATTATTTTCAGAGTGAGGAATTTTGGTATATCGGTGGAGGTATGTATGCATTTTTTAGAGTAAATAAGATCAAAAGAATGAGGGGAAAAAAAAACTAGTCTGTCATGAAATTGTNAGACACCAAAGATCTCTACACAAAAATTTTTTAAACCCTCGAAGAAGGAAATTAGAAATGAACGACTCAGGAGGATGGGAAAAGACCTCCCATGCTATGGATTGGAAAAATTAATTATCTAAAAAAAAATGTCAATTCTACCCAAATTAATATATATATTCAATGCACTCCCAATAAAAATCCACAGGAGTTTCTTCACAGGCTTGGGAAAAAAGTCCTTAATTTCATTTGGAAAAACAAAAGACAAAACCCAATAGCCAAAACAACCCTGAGTGAAAAGAGCAATACAGGGGGGATCTCTAACCAGACTTCAAAACCTATACTACAGGGCTATGTCATAAAGACAGCCCTGGTACTGGAACAAAAAACAGACCTGTTGACCAAGGAACAAAACTAAAGTTCCAAACTTGAGCACATACAATTTCATCCACCTCATATTTGACAAGGGGACCCAAGAAGACACAATGGAGGAAAGGACAGCATCTTCACGCAATGTTGCTAGCAAAACTGAATCACCACTTGTAGAAGAATAAAAATTAAACCCCTACCTCTTGCCCTGTACAAAGTCAACTCCAAAAGGATCAAAGACTTCAATGTGCAACCCAAAAATCTGAAGGTGATAGAAGAAAAAGTGGCAGCAGCCTACAAGACATAGGTGTAGGAAAAAGACTTCCTTAATCGACAGCCGCTGTGCAAGAAAGATGGACAATTGACAAATGGGGACCTCATTAAGTCAAAAGCTTTTGTACATCAAAAGAAACACATCAAGGAAGTGAAGAGAAAACCCCACACGAGTGGAGGAAACCTTCACTGCAGATACATCTGAAAAGCATTTATTTCCAGAATATATAAACTACTCAAAAAAACAAAGAAGAAAAAACAAATGACCCACTCAATAGATGGAGCAAGGCGCTGAACAGAGACGTCACAAGTGAGGAATTAGAGATGGCTGAGGAACACCCTTTTTGAGCTCGATGGGTCAAAAAACAAAAACATAAATAAAAAGGGGGTATACGATATACTATATATATATATATATATTATATATATATATCATGAAACCTTTTTGTCAAAAACTTTGCAATTCAAATCTTAAAACTAACTACGGGAAAAAGATTTGTATGTTCCAACAGGTCAAAAATGTCACCACTTAATGGCTGAGAAAGAAAAGATACAAGCTTTGCATTGTGTGGATGTACCAGGAAGTGCTCAGCAGAAAAGGTTGGCCCATCTGAACATTGAAAGGAAGAAAAGCTCCAGACTGCTCAGACATACAACCCCTCTGCGGATCCTACTTGTAACAACTATTTATAATGAGTCCTTAATGAAACTTACCTTCCAGGTGCCACAAAGTTTTAATATGAGAGACCTTCTTACCTCCCTTCATAGAACAAGGAGGAATATGATGCATGATAAGTCGTTCTCTAAACTGAATTGGAGCCAAGTGTTATAGAGGTAATCTCTTATAAAAAACTGGTAAAACTGCCTTCTTTAATTGACTAATAGACATAGGAACATGTGAAAAGGATTATTCTCTATTCAGAACCACTATAATACTAAAGTCTCCTTAAGCTATGCACTTAAGCAAAATATATTAATACAGAAAGATCTTGATATCAGCAATGGATTTATTCTACCCAAGGAGATGTTGGCCAGGGGATCCAAGCGCCCCCCAAAAGGTAAAGGCTTCTTGCCTGTAAACTGGGATACCTGCAAGAAGAGAGAAGTGTAAGGCCCTGCTGTTAAAGACCTGATGTAAGCATGGGAAAGATGTATTGAGACCACACTTGCCAAGTGTACAGTTGGTCTCTGGACTACCAGAGAGTGTTACCAAAGGCCACAAAACCAATAAAGCAAATATGGTCTCCGCCAGGCATGGTGGCACATGCCTTTAATCCTAGCACTTGGGAGGCACGAGGCAGGTGGATCTTTGTGGTTCAGGCCAGCCTGGTCTACAGAGTGAGTTCCAGGACCACTGGTAGCTACGGGAGACCTGTTCCTAAGGACAAAATAATAATAATTATATAATTATTTTAAAATCCTTGAATCAAGGAAGACTCCTCCGTCAGCACCAAGTACACCTCACATGCCTGGAATACTGTGCAGCAGAGGCAACAACTATGCTGTATATTCCCAAATCTAATTGGCTATTAGCTCTCTCCTTGGAGGAAAACCCACGGCTGATGCCACAAGCTTACATCCTCTATGGTTGGAGATGTTTAAGCACACAGTAAGACCTTGTCATATTTTACAGAAAAAATGAATTCAGCGATTAACATACCATCAAACATCTGGTCTATACCACAAGTAACCTACCCCATAACAATTAGTACTGTTTAAATACCTATATATCTAATTGCTTGTGCTTCATTAGTAGGATTGAAAGGTCATTCCTGGACAAACTTGTCAGCCCATGAAAGGAAACAGCCAGAATTGACCAGAGTCCAAAACGACAGTTCCAGAGAAAGTAGACTGTTTTGCTTCCGTCTCCACCTGTGCCCCTTTCTAAGCCTAGGGAACAATCTGCCGAAGAGGGGGCATGGTAGACTGTAAGGGCGTGTGATTGGGGTGAATGGCGGAACTACAGCAATTAGCCTGGACACTTATTTGATCAACTTGATTGAACATACAAGCCCACCCCCAGCTGGATGTGGGACCCTTGGGCGTGTGGTTTGGGCACAACTGCTTGCAAATTGGTTTTACATGAAGGCTGCTTGTACTCATAAATTATTACTTATTGTTAAAAATGAAAAAATAAAGAAGTAATAGAAAAAAAGTTCAACATCACTAATAATTAAGGAAATCCAAATTAAAACCACTTTAAGATGTCATCTCACTCCAATTAGACTGGCTAGGACAAGAAACACAAATGAATAAATGATACCAAGTGCTAGAGGGTTGTGGAAAGAGGAACACTCATCCACTCCTGGGGGAATGTAAACTCATACAAACCACTATGGAAAGCAGTTGGAGAACCCTTAAGACTCAATGAGCTTGCCACCTGACCCAGCCATACCACTCCTGGGTATATACCCACAAGACTCATCTTAGTGCAGAGATACATGCACAGCCATGTTTATGCAGCTCTTTTCACAATAGCAAAGAGCTGGAACCAACCCAAGTACCCTTCAACTGACAAGTGGATAGAGAAAATGTGGTACATCTACACGATGGAGTTCTATGCAGCAGTAAAGAAAGATGGCATGAACTTTGCAGGTAAATGGATGGAACTAGAAGATATCATGTTGAGTGAAGTAACACAATCACAGAAAAACAAACTATGAATGGTATCCCTCATCTGTGGATGCTGCCCAATTACCTAGTTGCAAGGCAAACTGAGCAACGTTAATGTTATACTCCTTGTGATCTGAAAACAACTGTGCTCTCTTTATGTGAATCCCTTAACAGGTTCTAGAAATAAGCTACCATTTATTTCAGAGTGAGGAATTTTGGGTATATCGGTGGAGGGTATGTATGCATTTTTAGAGTAATATAAGATCAAAAGATGAGGAAAAAAACTAATTCGTTATGATATTATGTCTAACCACATGTATTAGTCATTTTTCTGTTGCTTTGTAAAAACACCAGACCAAGGAACTTATAAAAGAGAGTTTATTTTGAGTTACGGTTGGTGGTTCCAGGGGAATTAGAGTCCATTGTGGGGGGGGGGCATGGCGGCTGGATCTGGAGCAGCAAACCGGAGTCACACTCTCGCAAAGAGCATAGGAAACAGAGAGGAAGCAACTGTCGAGCACGAGGCTTGTTAAGCTCACTAAGCCTGCCCCCAGTGACACTTCCTGCAGCATGGGCCACACACCCCAAGCCTCCAAAACAGCGCCACCAACTGGAGAAAACGTCTGAAACCTAGAGCTTATGGGGGACACACATTCAAACCACCACACCACAGTATTTATTTTATGGGAGTGCTTCTTAGTATTTCTTGTGCAAGGCTGCTTGAGCTTTTGTCCAAGCCTTTTCTAAAATGTTACACCAGTAGTTCAAAGTATCAGGCTTGTTATGTACTTAGCCTTTCTGGATGCTTAATGACCATACTAATGCCCATACAATTTGGCCAAGAGTCTTAAGGGATAACTTGTTCTTGCCCTCAGAGTCAACTAGTCCAGGGGACTATAGCATGGGGCATCTCTTGAAATGTCCTGCAAATGTGAGTCACCAGTCTTCCTGTTCAGGGAGGTTTTAGAGATCCACTAAGGGGACTTCAACCAGCGTCCAGTCTCTATAAAGAGGAAATCGTACAATGCTTCAAAAAGGGAAGTCTGTCTCGAAAGACCTGACTTTGTCCTTGGTGGAGTGGAACTGGTAAAGTGAAAAGCCAAAAGGGGCCAGGGGCTCCCTCCCCACTCCAAAACCTGAGTGACCCTTGAGGATTAGATCCTCAACTGACCTTGATAAAATAAAAACCTTGGTTAGTCTGGGCTAACTGTATAGCTTTAAACATCCAAAAGGAAAATATAACCATTAAATAAATAAAATAAATAATAAATAAATAAATATAAATATAAATAGTAAGGCCTGGGAAATTGTACTTTGGGTATATAATTTGAAATCTAGTAAAAAAGACAAAAAAGTTAAAAAAAAAAAAAAAAAAAAAAAAAAGAGCACAGTTGTTTTGCCTGTCTTACTGGCAAGTACAGCTACCCTGTGGCTGCCACTGCTTTTGCCATCCTTCAAAGACATGAGACACAGAAGCAAGTGGATCTCTGTGAAATGAAGGCCAGCCTGATGTACATGGTGAATTCCCATCCTGCTGGGCCTACAGGGAGACCCTGTCTAAAAAAGATGTTTTTGAAAAAGAAAAAAAAAATAGAAATAATAACTGAAATGAACAGACAGGCTAACTATTGAAGAAGATTTAGAACTTATAAGACCTCATTGAGGAACCCCTTGGAAGGGAGCAGAAAATAAAGGGATGGATGATATTTAAAAAGATATATCACATGCTATCAGTAAATACAGTTACTAATTTCCAAAGAATGAGATTCTTAGAAGATGAGGAGAAAAAAAATGGAAGGCAGGAATATTTGAAGAAGAATAAAAGTCACAGGATCTTAGATTGAAAGGATTTAAGGAGTAACAAGTAGAACAAAGAAAAACCAACACATGGGCATATTTGGGTAAAATCAAAGAATATGAAAGATGCAGGAAAAAAATTCTAAAATCTTCCAGAAGATAAAACAGTTGTCTTTAAAAGTAAACTCATAATTTATTAAACATCTGAACAGCATGTTGGATCTGGAAATCACAGAGAAATAGTTTTAAAGGGTTAGAGTATAAGAATGTTAAACCCGGAATATCATATCCAGCCAAATTACCATTTACATTGAAGGATGCCATGAAGAGTTGCTATTAAATGGGACAAAGATGTTTGAGGCATGCAAAATCTCAAAGGGCTTGACACACAAATCTCATTTTGAAAACTCTTAGAAGACTAGTCAATAAACAACAATAAATCCAGCAAAGTGCTTCAAGAGAAATATGATAAAAGATCATTGCATTACTTAGGAAAGTTTATTATTGTTTTAAAAATCAAGGATAGGTCTGATCTTGGTAGCACCTGCCCTTAATACCAGCACTCCAGAGGCAGAGGCAGATGCAGGCAGAGCTCTGTGAGTTCAAGGTCAGTCTGGTCTACATAATGAGTTCCAGGCCAGCTGGGGCTACAGGGAGACCCTGTCTCAAAAAAAAGACCCCCACCCCAAAGAACAAAGATAAAACAAAAAGAAAATAAAATAAAAGTTAAAGCTTTAGATGTAATCAAGGTAAAGGAACCTAAGTATAGATCTTAAATTAGAGGTGATCTCCTAATAATACCTTTACTGTAAGAGGGGCTGGAGAAATGGCTCAGTGGTTAAGAGCACTGGCTCCACTGGCTCTTGCAGAAGACCCAGGTTTGATTCCAGTACCCACATTGGAGCTAACAGCCATCTGTAACTCCACTTCCAGGGGATCCAACACCTACTTCTGTCCTCCTTCATCACACACATGCAGGTATAATATTCATACACATAAAAACAAAAAATCTTAAAGAGCAAATCCTGTTGTTTTTTTAAAAAAAACTTTACTAAAAGAAAATTCGAACTATCCAATGGAAACCAAAAAAAGGCAAAACTATGAAATTATCATTTAACAGAAAAAATACTTAATAATATGCATAAAAGGATTTATCTGACCAAATAAAACACAACAATTTCTCTATATTTATGACAATGGGAGTGCTGCATTAATAGGCAGATGAATAAAATAAAGAAGTAGAGAATATATGCAACCATATAGGAAATTCATTATATGAAAAAGGTAATATCTCATTACTGGAGAAAATGTCAAGACAAGTGGATAACTGTCAGGAAAGGGATAAAACTGGAGTTATACCTCACATTCTACCCCAGAGTAACCTTCAAACAGATCAGAGATGCATGTTACATGAACAAACTCTTAGCAGGATTTTAAAGAATCACCTGATATCTAGAATTAGGAGGCATGTTTTTATTATGACTCCCAATATCAGTGTAGCTAAATCTAAAAATTTATTCTGCATGGCCACAGTCACCATAAGCAAAGTCAAAAGTGACATTGTATATTTTAAAAAAAATATTTGCTTGAAAACCTAGAAGAAATGGATGAATATCTGAAATCCTGGGAATCACCAAAGCTCAACCAAGAAGAGATCATCAGCTTAAACAGACCCATAATACATGAAGAAATTGAAGATGTAATAAGAAACCTCCCAACTAAAAAAAGCCCAGGCCCAGATGGTTTCGCAGAAGAATTCTATAAAACATTTCAAAAAGACCTACAACCATTATTACAGAAATTGTTTACAAGGATACGAACAGAGGGAATTCTCCCAAATTCCTTCTATGAAGCCAGCATCACTCTATTACCAAAACCAGGCAAAGATGCAACTAAAAAGGAGAATTATAGACCCATCTCCCTAATGAACACAGATGCCAAAATTCTAAACAGGATACTGGCAAATCGCATACAGACCCACATCAAGAAGATCATCCATCATGACCAAGTTGGATTCATACCAGAGATGCAGGGATGGTTCAACATACGAAAATCAATAAACATCATCAAACACATAAACGGAATCAAAGACAAAAACCACACCATCATCTCAATTGATGCTGAAAAAGCCTTTGACAAAATCCAGCATCCCTTCATGCTTAAAGTCCTAGAAGGAATTGGATTGGAGGGATCATTCCTCAATGTAATCAAAGCCATATACAGGAAACCCACAGCCAATATCATCCTAAATGGGGAAATGACAGAAACATTCCCTTTAAAGGTAGGAACTCGGCAAGGCTGCCCCCTGTCACCACTCCTCTTCAATATAGTGCTTGAAACACTTGCTAGAGCAATAAGGCAAGAAAAGGAAATTAAAGGAGTACTAATTGGAAAAGAGGAAGTCAAGCTATCCCTATTTGCTGATGATATGATTGTTTACTTAAGGGATGCTAAAAACTCCACCAGAAAACTCCTAGAAACGATTAACAGCTTCAGCAAAGTGGCAGGATACAAAATTAACCTTAAAAAATCAATGGCCTTTCTTTACACCAAGAACAAGCAACTGGAGAAAGAATTCAAAGAGACCTTCCCACTCACAATAGCCTCAAAAACAATAAAATACCTAGGAACAAACCTAACCAAAGACACCAAAGACCTCTACAACAAAAATTTTAAACCCTTAAAGAAAGAAATTGAAGAAGACCTCAGAAGATGGAAAAACCTCCCATGCTCATGGATTGGGAAAATTAACATTGTAAAAATGTCCATTTTACCAAAACTCTTGTATAGATTTAATGCAATCCCAATCAAAATCCCCAAGAGTTTCTTCACAGGCTTGGAAACAAAAGTTCTTAAATTCATTTGGAAAAACAAAAGACCCCGAATAGCCAAATCAATCCTGAGTGAAAAGAGCTACACAGGAGGGATCTCTATACCAGATTTTAAACTATACTACAGGGCTATAGTCATAAAAACAGCCTGGTACTGGCACAAAAACAGACCTGTTGACCAATGGAACAAAACCGAAGATCCAAATCTGAGCACATACAATTTCAGCCATCTCATATTTGACAAGGGGGCCAAGAAACCACAATGGAGAAAAGACAGCATCTTCAGCAAGTGGTGTTGGCAAAACTGGATCACCACTTGTAGAAGAATGAAATTAAACCCCTACCTCTCACCCTGTACAAAAGTCAACTCCAGATGGATTAAAGACCTCAACGTGAAACCCCAAACTCTGAAGGTGATAGAAGAAAAAGTTGGCAGCAGACTACAAGACATAGGCGTAGGAAAAGACTTCCTAAATCAGACAGCAGCTGCACAAGAATTAAGGTCGACAATTGACAAATGGGACCTCATCAAACTCAAAAGCTTCTGTACATCAAAAGAAACAATCAAGGAAGTGAAGAGAAATCCCACAGAGTGGGAGGAAACCTTCACTGCAGATACATCTGACAAAGCATTGATTTCCAGAATATATAAACTACTCAAAAAACAAAGAAAAAAGAAAACAAATGACCCGCTCAATAGATGGAGCAAAGAACTGAACAGAGACTTCACAAGCGAGGAATTAGAGATGTCTGAGAAACACCTCAAGAACTGCTCAACATCACTAATCATTAAGGAAATGCAAATGAAAACCACTTTAAGATATCATCTTACTCCAATAAGACTGGCTAGGATCAAGAAAACAAATGATACCAAGTGCTGGAGAGGTTGTGGGGAAAGGGGAACACTCATCCACTGCTGGTGGGAATGTAAACTCGTACAGCCACTATGGAAAGCAGTGTGGAGAACCCTTGGAAGACTTGGAATGAACTTGCCACCCGACCCAGCCATACCACTCCTGGGCATGTACCCTCAAGACTTACGCCACCACAGAGATACATGCACGGCCATGTTTATTTCAGCTCTCTTCACAATAGCAAAGAGCTGGAACCAACCTAAATGCCCCTCAACTGACGAATGGATAGAGAAAATGTGGTACATCTACACAATGGAGTTCTATGCAGCAGTAAAGAAAGACGACATCACGAGCTTTGCAGGAAAATGGCTGGAGCTAGAGGACATCATGCTGAGTGAAGTAACACAGTCCCAGAAAAACAAACGACGAATGGTATCCCTCATCTGTGGATGCTAGTGCCAATTACCCAGTTGTAAGTATTTCTTGTGTAGGGCCCCCTGAGCTTCTGTACAAAGCAGTTGGACATAATGCATTTTGGAAACAACAACAACAACAGAAAATACTGCATCAAAGAACTGACTGAAACAGTGAACTTCTGCTCAAAACAGTCGACTTCCTCATGGAGAATATTGAGAAAGACTGAGAAAGAGATGAAAAGCATGTTTGGCAGAATGCATGAGCTCTGGTTGGGTGGGGGGATAGGGTGGGGGGGACACGGGTCTAGATTTGATAAAATATACATAAATAAATAAATAAATAAATAAATAAATAAATAAATAAATAAATAAAACTGAAAAAATGTTTGCAGTGCATATCATAGTATAAAGAGCTAAAGTTCCTTCAATGTAAATAATTCATATAAATCAAGGGACAACAATAAAGGGGAAGATGGACAAATGGCCTTCACATGCATAAGAGAAATGGAACAAGGGAAACATCAACAAAGCCATAAAGGCAGATTCGACCATTCTGAGACTGGTGCAATTTCAAAAGCTTTGAAGAACATCCTGTTGACAAGTGAGAGGTATATAATTACCTATTATATGTCATTTATGATAAAATATCAGAGACACTGGTATGCATTTTAATAAATCATCTTTCTTACAATAATGTAACATGCTATGACTTTTATGTAAAAATATACTAGACTTCAGATCACATTGTAGAGATATTTCTCACCTGTATGGATAAACAATGACTTATTTTGCCAATCTACAATCATTATAGATTGTCCCTAATATTTTATCATAATTAATATTATATTTTGTATAATGGATCTTCAAAATATATTAATTATTGGGTGAAATGTTGGATGCATGCATAGTTGTGTTGGACACTGCTAGATTTCAGAGATGGGGCTAGTTTCATCTCTGTGGCTGGAATGAAACACTCTGCCCGAAAGCAATTTAAGGGAAGAAAGGGTTTAACTTCAGTTAACCAGGGAGGTCAAGGCAGGAACTCAAAATGCAAACCATGGTGGAGCACCACTTGCTGGCTCATTTGCTTGCTCATGCTTAGCTAGCTTTCTTAGACAATTGAAGACTACCTAGAGAGGTTGCCACCCACAGTGGGCTGGCCTCTCCTACACAATTAACAATCAACACACTCTCCCACAGACATGCCCACAGCCTAATCTGATCTAAGAAATTCCTCCTCATTGAGACTTTCCTCTCAGATGGCAGTAGACTTTGTCAAGTTGACAAAGCAGCTATGACAGTATGCAACCATGTTTAAAATTTTACTTTTTGTATAGTAAAGAACAGGGGTCAAATATAAAAATTGAAAATTTGTACTTAGAGAACTTACTGTCCACCTTTTAGCATTTTGTCTTGATTTTAACTTACATGCTGCAGGAAACCAGTTTCCCTGGCTTTAGGTTTATCCTCATCACCTTATTGTTGGTTTTTTGTTTGTTTGTTGTTTTTTTTTTTCCCTTTAAGACGGGGTCTCTTGTTGGCCTGAGGTTTGCCATATAGGCTAAGCTGGCCAGCAAACCCCAGGGGTCTAGTTGTCTGTGCCTCTCCAGTACTAGAATTATAAACATGCACTGTTATGTTTGACTTTTTTCTTATATGGGTTCTGATGATCAAGCTCAGGTCTTTATGCTTCCAAAACTAGTGCTTTGTCAACTTAGCTCTCACCCAGCCCAATGACTCAATTTTTCCCCACTCCATCAATCTATGCATTTTACTACGGGTTTAAGCCATCAATGTTTGATGTGATTATTGACTGTCGTATGTGGCTCTACCATTTTACTTTCTGATTTCTACTATCCCTCTGCCTCAGTTCCTCTTTCCAACCTTCATTTGGAGGATTTAAATAATTTTTGTATTGTTTTTAAATTTATTACTGGCATTTTGACCAGATCTCTTTGCAATATTTTTTTGTGGTTGCTTTGGAATTACAATGAATACATACTTTTACATTCAACTAAAGTGTAGAAGCTTCATAACCATATGATTTTTTTACTATTTCCCTTAACTGATATACATGCTATAACTACATTTTTAACATAATCTCACACATTGAATAGTATGCCAGATAACATAAATTTTGCTCCATATAGCCCCAGCTGGCCTGGAGCTCACTGTGTAGACTAGGCTGGCCTGGAACAACTCACTGTATAGACTAGGCTGGACTTGAACTCACAGAGATCTGCCTGCCTCTGCCCCCAAGGGGTTCTTGAACCTTGCTTACGTGAATAAGAATTAAAATAAAAATTCAGCAAGATGTAAATAGAAGCATGGGGAGACACAGTGAGGGCCCAGGAGGTGAAAGAGAGGGGAACCACATGAATTTTCTTGTCCTTATGCCAAACACCTGACAGAAGCTGCTTAAGGGAGGAGTTTGTTTTGGCTCACAGCCCAAGGGCTATCATTCACCATGATAGCACAGGCATGTGAGAAGTGTGAGACAGCTGATCACATCACAGTGACAGAAACAAGCAGAAAATGCAGGCTGGAGCTGGAAGCAGATACCGCCTTCAAGGCCTGCACCCAACAGCCCACTTCCTCCAGGTAGGCCACACACCTTAAAGGCTCTACAATCTCCCAAAACAGCACCACCATCTGGGGACCAAGTGTTCAAATGCATGAGCCTACAGAATAAGCTGCAACACCAGGAATTCAAGGGACATAGTATGAGGAGCCAGTCTGGGCATAGGATACCACGTGTACGGGGCACACAGGAGACAACCCGTGTGCAGCCCAGTCCTTCATTCCCCAGTGCGCCCGCTGGTTCATCACACTTTGCTTTTGTTTTTCATTTTTGTAATGACTTGGCTTTGTTTTGTGTCATTTTTTTTTAAGATTTTATTTTATGTATATGCACCACATAGGTGCTTGGTGCCTGCAGAAGACAAGAGGGTGTCACATCCCCTGTAACTGGAGTTAAGGACTGGTGTTAGCCACCATGTGGGTGCTAGGAACCAAACCTGGGTCCTCTGCAAAATAGCCAGTGCTCTTATAAGCTGAGCCATCATCTCTCCAGCCCTCTATGTCATTCTTTGTTTTTTAAGTTGAGCTTTTATGCATTTAATACAATAGTTCCTAATCAAATTTAGACCCCACCACATCCATGCCCCCACAAACCTACCCTTCAGACTTCATGCGTTCAGTCATACATGTTAAGTCCTATCAGTCAAGCAAATGCCAGCTGTCCTTTGGTGCAAGTTCATCCATCCACTGGAGTCTACTCAGCCTATCTAGAGGTCTCAAGAAAGATCTACTCTCCCTTACTCTGCAGTAATCAGTGGCCCACAGTTACCAGGCTAGGGCCGACTCACCACTCATACCTCCCTAGCTCCACTCCATGACCTTGTCTGATTGAGTTGGCATGGGTCTTGTGCACGATACCACCACTATGTAATGTCATCCTCAGGAAGGGTACATATTCTTACTCAATCTTGTCCTTTTTTAAATCAAATAGTGTGCTGCAGAGTTGGCACAGCTGTTAAAGGCTCAGGCTCACAACCAAAAAGACAAAATCATAAATAGCACTTCCTACTTCTGTATTTTCTGAAGATAGCAGAGCCTTGCATAGTTAAAGAAAAAAAAAAAAGCATCAAACAGTCCCTGCACTTCGGACAGGATACAGGAAACTAACTCTGCTTTATAGCTGTGGGAAGAGGAAGAAACAGGCTAAAAACTCAGCTTTCCTTACTAAAAGAGCATAAGAATGGTAATTTAGACAGAAACAAGTTAATTGAAGTAGTTTGAGACACTTAGACCAGAATGCAGTAAAAATTTTCATTTTGTCAATCAAACTTACACCTTTAAGAGTAACCCTCCAAACCTTAGATGTTCATCCAACATTAATTACTACATTCAAGGGCTAAAATTAAGTGCTTTGTTGGTTTCTCTAGATAATTTACATATCATTACTTTACAATTCATGGCACAATAATTTTTATTAAAACCAGTCAATGAAAATGGAATTATATTACCTTCTAGCTTGCAGGACCCTGGGGTCAGAGTCACTAATCCTTTTTCTCCTTCAAAATTATAATTGTCAATTTAAATATATATGTGAAAGTTAATCATTTATTTTTAAAAGGAACACATGAAACCAAAACGAGTTAGTATTTATAGTTTCACTGGGATTGTATCAAATCCACAATTAATGGTCAATTTATAATATAGAGGATGAGATGAAAAACACAGTGTAGAGAAAAATCAGATGAGAAGAAAGAGGAGCCAAATATAGCGACAGCAAGATAGGAGAAAGGATTGTTTAAACAGCTTCTTTCACAGTTCTTTAACCATGGAAGCCAAACAGTAGCTCAGGCACCTCTAGTGTTCCAAGGGACATGGTGGCGAAGCCCATCATATACTGCAGGTAGGCAGAAGTGACAAGATTTGCCATAGCCTTCTCCATTTCTCCTTTAAAGTGTCGCTCATCGTTTCTGCTGATCCCTTAGCATTTCCTACTGGCCTCCCTGCCTGTATCCTTCTCCATCTTTGTATTTTATTCTTCCCTCTCTTACTGGAATCCTAATGGCCAATAAGTTCCTTTCAACTACAAAGGACGTCGGCCAAACTTGCTCTGAGCTGCTATTCTAGTCTGAGTAGATCATCCCCACCTACCATTTCCTTCCATCTTTACCTCGAGCCTCTCTAACCTGGTCTCCATATTAGGGAAGGCAGCAGTGTTTATGAGTTTCTGTCAGCTTCATCTGTTTGGGAGGGAGATTCTGAACTAGAATTTGTTGAGAATTCCCTATCCATTGCATTCCTCCTAAGAGAAGACTTGGCCAGTGAGACATTTCCTGATAGCTCTGAATGTCAAGAAGATACAAGACCTTACAGCTGCTGCTAGCATGAAAGGAAGAGGAAGTATATACATTTGTAAGCCATGCTAAAGCAATAATAGAAAGACAGGGAACTAAGAATCTCATTGATCAAGTTCCTTCTGGAACCTCCTCAAGGACTGGTGAGTGGACATCAGGGCCAACCTGTGCAGTTACCTCAGATATCCCAAGTCTCAGAGCTTCTACAAAGTAAAAGAAGGGAGTGGCAGTCTCCACCCAGGCCTGGAGCCCTACCAGCTCATGGGCAGAGTGGGGTGCTGCCTGAGGATGCAGGTACACAGTTTCCAAGGACAGCCACTGGAAAGAGCTATCTGACCAACAGACAGGCAGATACATGTCCAGACAGATGGGAAGGTTCCCTCCTTCTCAGAACCCCCATTAAGGTCTGAACAGACAGATGGGCCCTTCCTCTGGGCTCCATAGATTAATGTGTCTTTCTTATCAATTATGGAGACAAGGAAGTGTAATTTTCTTCCCGTGTTTATACTATTCAGGATTAATCTGCCTGTAAATAGATAATCTGTCAGGTTTCTGAGACACTGAGTTGGGTGGGGGTAGGTAGGAGGCATGAAAGAGATTTACCAGCGGGTAATGCCATCTGCTTTATTAGGTTGTTTTATAAACCTGACATTCAATTTGTTCTGGATAACTTGGTGACAGACTATTCTGTAAATTCTCAAATAATTACAATAACCAGAGAAAGGGGGAAGGGAGAGGGGGAGGTAGGCACATTGGTGAGTAATTGGAGGTCCCTAGCAACTCTGGTATGGCTATAAGAAGGCCAAGCTTAGAGGCAGGAATGGACAGAAAGGCCCAAGTGACCCCTTATTTCGGAGTCTCCTACTGTGTCCCAAACCTCAGACTTCCTGCTTTCCTCAACAACATGGGAGGAGGGAGGCAGTTGTTTCAAGCAAACAGGGGTGTGTTATGGTTTCAGACTTAAATATGTGTATTATATTCTTTCTTTTGGCACCTAGATCCAAATTCAGTCCTTCCTTATTAGTTATGTGAATGTGGACATGTTACTTAGACTCTGTCCCTCAGTTTCCTTATCTATAAAATCAGGTGGCAACAGCATTTACCTCCTGTGATTGTGCAACATGGAGCTAGAACTAGTTCATATAGTAAAGCACTTTGAATAGTGACTGACACATGTTAAGTGCTCCCTGTGTTGTTTATTTGTACCATTATTTTGCATTGTTGAGCCCATGTACACGTGGTAGGTTTCTGATGACTAAGTCTGAAAATCTTAAGATAGAATTAAATCCCAAAGCAGGCCTCTTGACAATCAATCCCCTTTATCCTAGAGTTGAACACTATAAGCAAGGAAGGGAATCCTCCCATAGTGATGAGGGTTCCAACATTATGTTTTGAACCCCAGACTTCTCAGGTTGTACTCACACAGCCAGTGCCTCCCTGTAGAACTCCTATGGGATGGATTCTAAGAACTAATTAAGCTTATCTACATATCTACCATTTACATTTTTTCTTCTCCTGAGAGAGAAAGACAGGGAGAGAGAGAGAGAGAGAATATGAATCATATAATCATATAGTGCAGGCTGGGAACTTGAGGGTGACCTTGAACTTAACATCCTCTAGCCTCTACCTCCTGAGTGCAGGGATTATAGGTGTACACAACATTACACCACAGTGTAATGCTGGGTTAGGGATCAAATCCCAGAGTTTTCTGTATGCTAGATAAGTGCCCTACTCAGCCACTTTTTCACATTCTGAATGTTGTGTTCAGTTTCTGTTGTCTTACTTATACCTATGATAAGGGGAGAGGGAGGCAACCAGTAATGCACCCTGCCCCCCTACTTAACTCCAGTCCTGGACACCCAGGGGCTATGCTCTGGGTCTAGCGTGTGCTCACAGCATTCCAGGAGGAAGAATTGGCAAGACTGAAAACCCTCTCTGTTTGTTCTCCCTGGTAACTTCTACAACTTCATGTTTCCAAGGACAATCTTCTGCCTACATTCGTTACTAAGACAATGAATGAGGTTCTAGGAATACTCTGCAGCTTCCCACAGAGAAGGGGTGCCTGAGCTGCCACTGAATAGAAATATTGCCCACCCCCATCTCCAAACGCACTCCTTACTCTCCTCCAAGCAATGTGCTGTGTAAATATTATGAAAGCCAAGTATATCACGCCTGTTTCTGAAGTGGAAGCAGTTAGGACCAGTAGTTTACGTCATACAAACTAGCAGGCTGCTAGGCTGACCAAACTCTACCTTCCCACCTCCTCTCCTCTGTGGAAAATCCTCTCCATGTGTTGCATGAGATAGTGCTCTAGTCAGCTTTTTGTTGCTGTGATAAAAACACTGACTAAAACCAAGTTGGGGAGGAAAGAGTTTATTTACTCTCACATCTCCCAGGTCACAGTTCATCATCAAGGGAAGCCAAGACAGGAACTCATGGCAGTAACCACAGAGGAATGCTGCTTACTGGCTTGCTCCTCTGGCCTGTGCTCAGCCTGTTTTCTTTTTCTTTTTCTTTCTTTCTTTTTTTTTTTTTTTTGGTCTTTTTGAAACAGGGTCTCCCTGTAGCCTCTGCTGTCCTGGAACCCGCTCTATAGACCAAGCTGGCCTTGAACTTACAGAGATCTGCCTGCCTCTGCCTCCTGAGTGCTGTGATTAAAGGCATGTACCACCATGCCCGGCTCAGCCTGTTTTCTTATACAAGGCAGGACAATCTGCCTAGTGGTGGTACTACCCACAATAGGTAGAGCCCTCCCAAATCAAGCAAGCAAGAAAATGCCCCACAGACATGGCCGCAGGCCAATCCAATGGAGGAAATTCCTCAATTGAGGTTTCCTTCACCCAGGTGTGTCAAGTTGACAACTGAAGCTGTCCAGCACAGTTGACCAATTGTTAATTTGAAACACAAACACATCACTATTAAATGTAAACCACAACCTTTCCATTTCTTGTCCCCAAGATCATGTTAATATTAATATAACAACAAAAAAAGTACAACTTTAAAAGTCCCACAGTCCTTAAAAATTCAAACACTTTAGAAGTTCAAAACCTCTTTTAAAAGCCTAACTGTGGGCTCCTGTAAAATCCAAAATAAATTACATACTGTTTTATTTCAAAAGGGGAGAATCTGGAACATTTAAGCAAAACGAAAGTCTAGCAAAGTATCTCAAAGTTGGACATTTGGGATTCACTCATAATTTTCTGGGCTCCAAAGAGCTTGGGCAGCCCCACTTCTCTGGCTATGCCATCCGCAACATACACCGCTTGTGTTTTAGGCTCAGGCTGCTCCACTCCATACCTGCTGCTGTTCTTGGTGCCTGTCCCATGATCCTGGCATCTCCAATATGCTGTGGTCTCCATTGCAATTGAAGCTGCACCTTCAGGCCTCTTCTGGCCTCACATGATATCAAGCCTCTTCTCATGACCCCTTCATCCCTTCAAAACCAGTACCATGTAGGAGACTCTCAAACATTACCAAGTCGGGCTGGAGAGATGGCCTAGCTGTTGAGAGCACCGACTGCTCTTGCAGAGGACCCGGGTTCGATCCCTAGCACCCACATGGTGGCTGAGGACCGTCTGAAACTCCAATTCCAGGAGAGCTCCAGCTCCAGGGGAATCCAAGACCCTCTTCTGACCTCCGCGGCATTGCACGACACGGGTACACAGACTTGCATGCAGACAGTACATTCATACACATACAGAAATAAATAAAATTAATAAAAAAAAAAACATTACCAAGTCCTGCTTCCAGCATGAAATAGAGCCTTGGGTACCCACTGGACCAGGACCACAGCCTGTGTGTTCTGACCCCAAGGAAATACTTCCCAGAGATTTCACTTTGATGATGGCAGTCTCTGGGTACTCATAGCTGATTGTCATCCCCATTACCAAGCATCAGTTGTCCCAGTAAAGCACAGGTTTCACTTTCAAAAATCCTTAATTCTACACAAATATCTTTGATAGAGTTTTTGTTTCCCTTTGAGGGAATAAAAGTTTAAGTCAATTGAACTTGGACAGGAGTTTGAGAACAGGTCAGCATGTACCTGGTTGCTTAGAAACTAACTCATTCTGAGGCTGGAGAGATGGCCTAGAGGTTAAGAGCGCCGACCACTCTTGCAGAGGACCCGGGTTCGATCCCCAGCACCCACATGGCGGCTGAGAACCGTCTGAAACTCCAATTCCAGGAAAACTCCAGTTCCAGGGGAATCCGACACCCTCTTCTGACCTCCGCGGCATTGCACGACATGGGTGCACAGACCTGCATGCAGACAGTACATTCATACACATACAGAAATAAAAAAAATTAAAAAAAAAAAAAAGAAACTAACTCATTCTGCATGGCTTCTGTTCTTCATGCTTGGATTACTTTTAGAGAATAGGAATTGTTAGAGGTGCTTTCCACCCCTAAGCTTGGGAACTTAAACGTTCTGCCCCTGGATATGTTTTTTTTTCCTATATAAATGCCTCCCAATTGTGACTCTGCACTACACACCCTGGACTGAGGGTCTAGTGTGCAGTTAGTTGTCAGCTGACTAAAGGCTTTCTACTAGCCTTATTTCTGAGTGGTCTTCTATGGTGAAATTACCCCATTATACTATGACCCTGGTACCAGTTTCTGTCCTAGTTTGCTTCTCTAACTCTATGATAAAAATACTAGCCAAAACCAACCTGGGTATGAAAGGGTTTACTTTACCTTATATCTCCCGGGTCACAGTTCATCACTGAAGGAAGTCAGGGCAGGAACCTGGAAGCAGAAGCTGAAGCACAGACCATGGAGGAATGCTGTTTGCTGGCTTTCCCCTCTGGCCTGTGCTCAGCCTGCTTTCTTATCCAACACAGGACCATCTGCCCAGGGGTGGCACCATCCACATCACTTAACACTCAATAAAATGCCCCACAGACATGGCCACAGGCCAATCCAATGGAGACAGTTCTTCAACTGAGGCTCCCTCTACTCAGGGGTGTCAAGTTGACAACCAAAGCTCTCCAGCACAGGTGGCTAGCATCCTTTCAGGGATATGCACAGGAGCATGGTTGCCAATCAGAGTATGTCATGCCCTATACCATAGTAATTGGCTTAGGGATGATCACCTGACCCAAACGCATTCAATCAAAGCTAATAGAGGAGCTGTACTTTTGTTGTTGCTAATCTAATGGGCCATAAACCTGAGACTCCTGGGTCTACTATGTTCAGAATATGGAGAAGCAAAGCCTTGATGACATGGCTGCAGTCCTGAACTCAGCCATGCTTGAAGGCAAACCTATCCTCTAGCCTACTCAGTCATGTAACTGGCATGGGCAGTGGATTGTGTCCCACAGAGCCTCAGTTTGTATAGCTGCAATTGGCCTGTCCTCCCCATCCTCACCTTCAGCTCACAATTTCCAGGTGTTTGTCAAGAAAGGATGGGGCTCTTCCTCTCAACAGATACTAAGGTATGAAAGTTTGTGAGACCCTTCCAGTTTCTAACTGGTCTTCCCTTATCGAAGTCCCATCCTGTCCATTTTCTGATTCTAAGACCACAATACCACAGCCTAAGCAAGTTATAAAGAAAAAAGCTTATTTGGCCTTCTGGTTCTGACTCAGCTTAAGGGCTATGTCTGCATTCTCTCTGGGAGAGTACTGAGGTGGAGAACAGAATTGTATAGCAAAATACAGAGAATGCTCCAGAGATCTAGCCAGACGGACTCTTGTAGTAGTGTACCAGCAAAGATCAACCAGGACACCAGGAATGTACAGGAAACAGTATTTTATTTAGGATCCAGCCTGGTCCAGCAGGCTCAAGCCCCAAAATCTGGATGTTGAAGGGAAGTAATATATCTTTTATATATTAGGTATTGGGTTATGGTAAGAAGAAAATTTACATATTAATTGGCTATCAGTAAAAAGGAAATGTATATTGATTGGCTATCAGTAAAGTCTTCAAACCAGGCAAACTATTATCAATTTAGAAAAGAAAAAAATACCCTGTTCAACATCTGTTGCAGAAGTCTCCATCCGAAGGAAATAGAAAGAGGAAGCATCTATAAAAAAGGGGAACAGGGGCCTGGAGAGATGGCTCAGCGGTTAAAAGCACCAGATGCTCTCACAGAGGACCCAGGCTCAATTCCCAGCACCCAGACGGCGGCAGTTCCAGGGGAATCCGACACCTTCTGGCTTCACGGTCATTGTACAACATGGATGCACTTACACACATGTAGGCAATACACTCATATACATAGAATTAAAATAATAAATAAGGGGATGGAGAGGTGGCCTAGCGGTTAAGAGCGCCGACTGCTCTTGCAGAGGACCCGGGTTCGATCCCCAGCATCCACATGGCGGCCGAGAACCGTCTGAAACTCCAATTGCAGGAAAACTCCAGTTCCAGGGGAATCCGATACCCTCTTCTGACCTCCGCGGCATTGCATGACATGGGTGCACAAACTTGCATGCAGACAGTACATTCATACACATACAGAAATAAATAAAATTAATTTAAAAAATTTAAAAAAAGAAAAAAATAATAAATAAAATATTTTTTAGAAAAAGAGAACAGAATCATGAGTCAGTATTGAGTGACTGTCAGTATTCCAAACACAAACCCTGTCAGCAAATAGCCTGCCAACAAGTTGGTGTAGACACATAAAGAAAGAAAAAAAAAAGATTCAAACCTTCGTTTTCCTTGAATTCCATCAGGTTCTACATCAGTAGACCTACTCTTGAGATACTCATTAGCCCAATAATTTATTAATCATATGGATAGGTGATAAACTCATAAGGGCAGAGCTCTAATCTTTGATTTTTTAAAGTTCTATCCTGAAAAAAAAGTTCTATTCTGTCCTATCTCAACATTTCATAAGAGGATTAAATTTCAGCATGAGATGCAAAGACAACAAATAATATTTGAAACATAGCACTCATGTTCTCTGTGATATATTTTATATTTTATTTATTATATTTATTTGGTTTGTATGAGTGTATTGCCTTCATATATGTAAGCACTTCTGTGTCATACAATGCCTGTAAAGATCAGAAGAGGCCATTGGATTCCTCTGGATTTAGAATTATAGACAGTTAGCCACCATATGGGTACTGGGAATCCAACCTGTGTCCTCTAGAAGAGCAGCCAGTGCTCTTAACCACTGGGCCATCACTCCAGCCCCTTATATGATAATTTTTTGAGAGAATATCTTGGTACTAAGGACAGGTCCAACTGTGGGCTTTAAGCAATGCTCCCTCCATGGCCTGGGTAAGTTATAACTTGCTGGGACTATAGGTATGCACCATCACACCTGGCACCCTTCTCTATCATTATCCCCATGTGCTGGAACACATATTTGTAATTTTCTACCACCTCATCCTAATGATTTTTATCTTAATACTCAAAAACTCAGAGGATAGAGTAAGCAACCATTTCTAGATTTTTGTCAATTCTTGGTGCAAGCATTTCAAGTCTCTGACATTTGAGGTGCTTGGTGTGCATGGATCCATATGTGGGGAGAGGGACAAATGACAAGGGAGGGACTGTTAAAAAGCATAAATGTTACAGGTTAGAGAAGACTTAGACCTGAGCCAACAGAGTTCCTGGAGGCTGTAATATCTGGAGGCTCTGCACAGCTGGCTTTAGGTCATCATAAGACTGAAGGAACCCACAGCTATGGCTGCTGAGATGCAGACCAGAATGATATAAGTGTGGCATTTACTTCAATAACTGTGTACCCTGCTCTCCCCTGCAGGATGTGGTCAAATTTGTACCCATTTATACCCGCACATCATGGTTGTCCCACAAAGCAACATTTCTACAATGACCCTGGTATAGACAAGGAAGAATGACCAAACATTATTCCCTCGACATTATAAACAAGGCTATGACTACATTTAAAATTTTTAGTTTGCTGACTTTGTATTATTGACGATGGAACTCAAGACTTGGAGTGTACAAGGAGAGCACTTTGCCACTAAGCTATATCCCAGCCTTATTTTAAATTTTTAAAAATATACTGCTGAGGTTCTAGCCTCTATAGTAAGGCAAGAAAATAAATTAAAAGCATATATATTGTAAAGGAAAAAGGATTAAAATAGCATCAAATGCTTAAGAATAAATTTAACAAAAAAGCCTTCAAAGCTGGGCATGGTGGTGCACACCTTTAATCCCAGCACTCAGGAGGCAGAGGCAGTTGGATCTCCGTGAGTGAGGCCAGACTGGTCTTCATAGCAAGTCTAGGCAAGCTGTAATTATAGGGAGACCCTGTTTTAGGGGGGGAAAAAGGAAGCTTCACATGGAACATTGCAAAATTATGTGGATAAATGTTAAGGATGATCTATGTAAATGATGACATATACACTATGTTCAGGCACAACATACTCAATTTAGTTAATATGCCCAGACTGATCTATAAATTCAGTGTAATCCAGTTAAAATCTCTAAGCAGTTTTTCAGGTAATTAACAAACTGATTCTAGGGATTGTATTGAAATAGAAACAATGTAGAGAAGCTATAATAATGAAAAAGCGAAGTTGGAGGCAGGCCTGTAATAATACTGCAGCAATTATTATTAGCTTAGGTAGATAATATTTGTGTGTAATATTTTTTTGAAAATAAAACTTGATGCCAACAATTTCAGAACAATTTCAAAACCCTAAATAAAATAAGACAAAGGCTTCTATCATTGGGTTCAAAATGTATTAAAAAGCTGCCATGTGGGGCTGGAGAGATGGCCTAGCGGTTAAGAGCACTGACTGCTCTTGCAGAGGACCCGGGTTCGATCCCCAGCACCCACATGGCGCTGAGAACCGTCTGTAACTCCAATTCCAGAAGAACTCCAGTTCCAAGGGAATCCGAGACCCTCTTCTGACCTCCGTGGCATTGCACAACAGGGGTGCACAAACCTACATGCAGACAGTACATTCATACACATACAAAAATAAATAAAAATTTTAAAAAATTAAAAAAAAAAAGCTGCCATGATCAAGACAGAGTGAAACAAATACAAAATCAGCTTTTTAGGAAAACGAACTGACCCCAGGCTTGGGGCTGTATTAACGGTATCAATTGACTTGTGACGAGGTATAAATGGTTGTCTTTACAGTAGGTCGATGATGCATGTTTTTCCCTACAGGAAAAAAACATGAGCCTAACTGAATTCTACCAAAGACAGATTCAAAATGGGTCATCATGGGCCTGGAGAGATGGATCAGTGGCTAAGAGCACAGCCACTCTTTCAGAGGACCCAGGCTTGAATCCCAGTACCTAAATGGTGGCTAACAACCCTTCATAACTCCAGTTCCAGGGGATCTGACACCCTCTTATGACCTCTACGGGCATTGCACAACACAGGTGAACATACATCCATGCAGGCAATACACTCAGATACATAAGATAAGAATAATAAGATATTTAAAAAAAAAAAAAGAATCATCAATCTAAACATAAAGGCTAATCCTGTAAGTAAATATCAGAAAAACATTAGTGACCTCAGAAGGCTTTTTGGCAATTGAAACATAAACCACAAAAGAAAATTTCAGAAAAGTTCATCAAAAGTTTAAGACTTCTAATCTTCAAAATGTATCACATAAAAAAAAAAAAAAAAAAAAAAAAGAAAAGACAGGCCAGGTAGGTATGCTGGCACATGGCTTTAATCCCAGTACTTGGATGTGAAGACCAACAGATCTCTGTGAGTTTGATGCCAGCCTGGTCCACATAGAGACTTAGGTTAGCCAGGCCTACAAACCAGACCTTGTGGGAGGGTGGTGGAGAGGAGAGAAAACACTGCTACAACTCAACATAAAGAAAACATGTCAGGGAAACATAATTTAAGCCACAATGAGATGCTACTTTGTGATCAATAGATTAATGAAAATATTAAAAAGAGACAATACTAGGTATCAGTGAGTAAGTGGAGCAAAGGAATAAACACCCCACAGATAGAAGCATAGAATGATACAATGGAAAACCAGTTTGGAAAGAGTTTGCAGTGTTTTTAAAAGTTGAAAATTCACCTACTATTATATCTGGTATGTACCCATTGCCAGGTACTTATCTAAGGGAAAGTGAAAAGGTCTCCACACAAAGACTCAATACAAATGTTCATGCCAACTTCATTTGCAATCAAACAAGACTGTAAACAATCTGAATGTCTATCAACATGTAAATGGACAAGCTGAGGCATCTACACAATAGACTATTGTTTGGCACTTTAAAAATGAAGGACTGATGGGGATGGAGAGATGGTTCAGTGTGGTTAGGAGCTCCAACTGCTCTTCCAGAGGACCTGGGTTTGATTCCCAGCACCCATATGGCCACCAAGAACTGTCTTTAAGCCTGGCATGGTGCACACACCTAGCACTCTGGTGGCAGAGACAGGAAGATCTCTATGAGTTCAAGGCCAGCCTGGTTGAGAGAGTGAGTTCCAGGCCAGCTGGGACTGTAGAGAGATCCACATGTTTGAAGTTTGAGAATAGGCAAAATTTATGGAAAGTGATAACAATGAGATCTAGGAATGAAGGACTGGAATGAAGGAGAGCAGCAAGCAGTAGGATGTCCTCCTCGGAGATGGCAGTGTTCATTGTTTAATCTACGTGGTAATCATGTGGCTATATACACCTGCCAAATTTCAACACAGGCAGAATGTGTGAAACTACCTTCAATGACTCTAGATCTCACCAATCAAAGTAGGTAGCTGAGGAAAAAATGAACACTCTGAGCCCCTAGTGGCTGCAATTCTCTATCCTTCTCTGACTCCTTCAAACACACTTGGATGTCAGAGTCCAGGGGTGCCTTGTAACACAATCCATAAAACAAACCTCAGAAAAAGGCACTCCCAAGCTGCAGCAGATGAGGTTCTCTGCCCCCACTAACTTGGGCACCGTATGAAGCTTTTCTGAGCCTTAGTGTTCTCATTCCTAGGACTGCTGGGAAGAATCAATTAATTCAAGCATATAGAATGGAGCTCAGAAGAGAGGAATCACATGATAAATGTCAGCTGCCAGGACCAAGCTGGTGGCCTAAGGTCACTGGGAGGTAAGGTCAAAGGAAAAGAAAATGGAGGCTACCAGGAGGGAGCAGAGAAGACAACACATCTCTTCATGCATGTAACAAGAGTTCCAGGCATTCTTGGGTTGGATGTGACTCTTCATATCTTGCCTCCTAGGCTGCAATAGTAAAATACCATTAGCTGGGCATACAGCACCAGTAGCTCATTGTATATCTTGTCTTCTTCGTCTGTGACACAAGTCTCAGTATGATGGCATGTTGCATAGTTTACATCTGCAGAGTCAGTCCCTATTTCCAAATAAGTTCTCAGTCACCTGAACTGAGGGATAGGACTTAATCTTTTCAGAGGACACTGTCAGTTCTTAACACTAACTAGGTTTTTACTGTACACCAAAACTGATCTCTGAGAATGTTCAGGTATGCCGTGGCACAAGTGTGTATGATGCCCTAAACAGCTATGTGTGTAAGTGGAAGCTTGTTGTCTCTGTAAACCAATACAATGGCTTTATGTCAATCATAGAAGTTTCTAGAGTGTGCTATGTCCCCCACCCCAACATTCCCAGAATCCTCATCTGCCTAGAGGCTTCTGTGCTTACACACAAAAGGAATGGTTGTAATGATTTCCCCCTAGTATATTGAGTTATTTCCTGACATATTTCTTCCTGTGACTGTGCACTTATCTCTCTTGCTGGCTTGCTCAGGGGGGAAGACAAAAGGCTCAGGACTTTGGCTGACTCAAAACAAAAGCTTGCATATACACATATACACCATTTTCATAAAAGCAGTCTGGCTGTTTTTACAGAGACTGCTCAGCACTCTAGGGGTCCTTTTGACTAAAATAATATCTACAAAGTTCCCCAAGAACCCCCATATCACCAGAGATAGAGATGTTAGCATCTTAAAAACTGTTTTAAGATTTTAAAAACCTGATAATAATGTTTTTCCCCTCAGAATTACTCTGAGGCTGCTGCTAGTTTGTCCACTGGCAAGTGGAATCAGGCTAAGAGAGAATAAATAACATAGCCTGTTACCTCCAGATTCCCCACAAAATGGGCCTTTTCAGACTGAGACTCAGAATAGCAATGGCTACCACTCTACCTAATCAATCAGTAACTATATGGGGGTCTGAAAACAACTTGTTCTCCCTCTTTCCAAGGAACTTTGGACTGAGAGCTCAAGCAATATTTCTACCTCTCTAAGACCTAGGAAGAGCTTGGGTGAACCTAACTCACAGATCTGGGGCCTCCTGCCTCCTAGGCTCTGTGTTCTTCCCCGGTCACCTCTGGCCTCATCCCCTTCATCTCTCTGGACTTTGAGATAGGTGGTATAGAACAGCAGCAGAGGGACAAGTCCCCCAACTGCAGGGAAAGACACCAGGAAAGAGCCACAGGGGAACATCTGGTATGGAATGGAAATTGGAAATCTCTCTAGCAGGTTCATCTACTACCCAAACTGTGCTCCCAGAAAGTTCCATGGCTTCACTGCCCCAACCCCACTTGCTGATCTATTTAACCCAGAGACAGTCATTGTCCATGCGCTTTGATCCTGCAGAAAGCCCGTGGCAGCTTTTGTTCTATTATTCACATCAGGGTATATGCTGTGTTGTCTCTCCTTGTTACAGGCCATGGTTGGGCTGCCCACTATCTCCCCAAGGCCTCTAGATGATGTTTATCAATAAGTCAGTAGCAGCAGCTGGATTTGAAATGCCTTTTGGGGAAGGGATTTGCATAATTTCAGAATCAGTTTTCTACAGATGTCCTCTTTGGAAGAGATTTGGAGAGGAAAGTATATATAAAAATAATAGACTGATAGACGTGCTTGCAGAAAGAGGTGTTAAGACACGTGGTTTCTCTGTCCAGCTGAGTGACAAGCCTTGAAAGTAGAACCTCCTCCTAAACAGTCAAAATTGCTTCATGGCAGGGACACACCATGAGGTGATTTTGTCATTGAGAACATTTTATTATAGAGTATACCTACATAAACTGCAGGTCATCATCTAACACAGTCTATCATGTAATCAAAAGACCAGTGAGCACATGATATGTGTGGTGCTATGATTAAAAGTATGGTAAAGATACAAATGAGCAATGTAGTCATTGAGTATTATTACTGAATTCAGTCATATGAACTATACTTTTAGGTAATTATCAGTGAGGCAGCTCTGTTTACACAATTATAACAAATGTGTAGTGGTGCACTGCACTATATTATTAAAATGGCTATGATAGGTGGCTGGAGAAGTGGCTCAGTGGTTAAGAGCACTGGCTGCTCTTGCAGAGGACCTGGGTTTGGTTCCCATCACCCATACTGCAGCCAGGAACTGCCTGAAACTCTAGTTCCAGGGGGTCTGATGCCCTCTTCTGGCCTCCATTAGCATTGCATAATATGGGTGTACTTACATACACGCAGGCAAAACACACACATTAAATACATAAATAAAATTTAAAATAAAATGTCTATGATATTGTTCGGTGATATGAATGTTTCAGCTCCATTATAATCTTATAGGACCATCATTGTATAGGAGTACATTGGTGATTGATGCGTCACAGTGAAGCACATGACTGCACATGTGACTACTACACACCTAACACATAGTAAGATAGACACTAATGATTATCTAAGTGAACATATATCTGAGAGAACATCTTCTAAGTCTCAAAACCTCCAAAATATAGTAAAAGAAGCACAGAACATTATAGCACTTCAAACTACATGGGGTTACCAGATTTATCTGCTAACATAAACACAAAGATACAGCTTTCTATGCACACACTTTATACTATCCATAGGACTTGTTACGATCCCTAGTGCATTGTAGAAGTATGTGTAGTAAATGAATAAAATGGATGTCAAGAGACCTGGGATCTAATACCAGCTGGATCACAGCTTGTTGAGTGATCAGGCCAGTTCTTTCTCTCTGGATCTCAATGTAACCCTTTATGTGACAAAAAGCATTGTTCCAGGTCTCCAATGAGGTCATATTCTTTGAATATTGAGGAACATGAGACATTGTGTCATCATACTGAGTATAGCCTTACACATTCATAGTGCCTGTCTCCCTCCTTCACAGTCCTGAAGAGCTTTGATAACCTCTGAAGATACAAGTGTGACACAGTTGTCTAGTAAAATCCCAGGGATCTGTGGCCAAGACCAGCGTAGGAAAGGAGTATCTTTGAATGGAATGCATGCTTTTGCCAAAGTGGTAACAGCTTTGCTTATCATCACTTCTGAACTTGCTCTCCTTCCACCCAAAATCTAGGCACAAAAAAATCTGGTCCTCCCGGTGGAGTGATGATTGCCATCGATGGGATACAGTCTGTACCTGTGGAAGCATGAAAAGGCTGAGGCTCTAAGGGCCCCTTTCCCAGCCACTAGCCCTGGAAGATTCAAGTGGAAAGACAGAATAATCAACGTGCCCTTAAGCAAGGTCAGAAGGCAAGTGATAGTGTTCAGACTCATTTTCAAATCCCAGGCTGGAGGGAAGACATTCCAAAATGATGGCTCAAATCAGAACAGCAGGGTGGGACCCAAGAAGATTACAGACAGCTCAGTCAGAAGATAGGAGTCCTCAGCTCCACCAGCTAGGGAAGAATTTAAAAGAAACTCTGTGTGTGTGTGTGTGTGTGTGTGTGTGTGTGTGTGTGTGTGTGTGTGTGTGTAATAACACTTATGATTCTCATTCCGAGGGTAGGCTCACTATTCCTAGTTGAGCCTTATGTAGGTGGGAGATTTTTCTGTTTCTGCTGTGCCTTGGCAGGCAGGCCCTGGGCCACCCCTCTACTTCAGCCAGTCTTGCGGAGGGCTGGCCTTGCTGGGCATGGCTCACGTATTTTTACCTTAGTAAGAGTGGCCCAGGGAATGTATGTGCTGCGTAGGCCAGCATTGACTTCCTTCTGAGCACCTCATCCCCTGTGCCTACTCAGGATCAAGGCAGGGAGGGGGGCGGGGAGGGGTGGAGGAGGTTGGTTCCTGGCACCACTCTCATCTGAATCCCAAACGGTGCAGAACAGGCGGGTTTGCACGCACTTCCAACTAGTTTCCCCTCAATCCGCTCCTCCCCAGCCAGCAGGCAGGGTTGCCCTGGCCTGTGTGGACCTGGAAAATCACCACATTTGGCGGATGGCCAGAACCACAGGCTCCGGACGCTCGCTATGGCTCCACAAATCCACCAGAGGGCGCGCGCGGACTGCAGCGCGCACCGTGCCGGCCTTAGAGCCGCAGCTTGCGCTTGCGCAGGAGGCCTCCTCCCGGCGCTGCCAGCTCTGCTGAGCGGGAGAAACTGCTGTACGGTGGGAGGATTTCAAGCGTTGGAGCCCGGGGCCTTCATCTGGGGCCCAGGAGGCGAGTCCAGGCCAGGAATTGCGGCTGCTACCCGAAGGAAGCCCCTCAGGTCCGTTTAGCGCCAACCTGGCCCAGAAAGCTGGTTCTGGCCTTTAATCCCAGTCCCAGGCCTCAGATCGCCACCTCTCAGCTACCCTCACTCCCACCCCTCTCATCCCCTGCTTCTTCCCCAATTTCTGCCCTCAGCGCCCCCAACCCTGGTCTCTGACATCCCTCCCACCCCAACTTCCCCTGGTCTCAACCCTCACCTCTTCTTCCCCCAGGCCCTCAACCCCAGTTTGGAACCTCAGCCCCCATCCAGACCCTCACATCTTCAGGTCCGTCCTCTGCCCTTTCCTGTTCTGTTTGAGCAAGGTTACCTCCATTTTGACCCACAGGAATCCCAGGAACCCAGAGGTTGCAATGATTATAACTCCTAGCTTCAAGGTCACAACAAGGAACCTTAGGCATCAAAAGTGAGCACATCAGACTCCTGACTGGCTCCTTAGGACTCTGCAATGGCTGTCCCTACGTCTTGGAGAAAGCCCATAGTTAAACGGACCTTTGGCATCATCTGCCCCTATAACAGGCATTTAAAAACTGCTATTGCTAAAAAATCCTTAACTGCTCACCTGGACCCACAAGGTAGCTGAAAGCCTGGCACCTCTTCCTTTATTTCATTTCCGCAGTCTCCTGCTTGACCCTGCTTAGGCATGTTAACCATTCAAGGAGTGTTTGTGTACTTAACCTACCTGATCATCTTTCGAGGCTAAAGGCCTCGTCATTGTCCTAGACTACAGGCACCTTGGTTGTTTTTTTGTTTTGTTTTGTTTTGTTTTGTTTTGTTTGGTCTTTTCGAGACAGGGTCTCCCTGTAGCCCCAGCTGTCCTGGAACTCACTTTGTAGACCAGGCTGGCCTTAAACTCACAAAGATCCGCCTGCCTCTGCCTCCCAAGTGCTAGGACTAAAGGCGTGTGCCACCACGCCCAGCAGACTACAGGCACCTTGTATTCCAAGATCAAACACTTTCAGAATAGACTACTCCATCCCCCAGATAAGCCTGCACCCAGAGACAAAAAGTAATCATCTTCCAGGAGCCACATTGAGCCCCTCAAGTGATATCAGTTTCTTCAGAACTAGAACTGAGCAAGGAGCCAAATGTGATGGCATCTACCTGTCATTCCAGCACCTGATAGGTAAGGTGGCAGACAATGATCAGGACCGGTGTTTTATGACTACTTGGTTATGCACTACTTCTTGCCTCTTGTGTCTATTTCAGCCTAAAGCTCCTGTTGCTATCCTGAAGATGGATTTGGGGTGCACTGGCCCTTTATCTGTTCCTCTTCCTAATGAATTAGCAACATCTCTTCTTCGTATCAGTACTCTAGTGTATTGGGAATGGTGGCTGATCAACTAGATCCATGGCCTTTGCCCTAAAATGCCAGCTATACCCTGCCTGACCTACAAAACAAAAACTCCTTTGCCTTCCAGCTTTTCTCCATCTTCTAATTCAGGATCCCAGCCTACCCCAATGTCCATGATGGACTAGCTGCCTTCTACCTTTTCTTCTTGACTTGGATACTATTTCCTCTGGCAAACTTGCCAGGCCTTCCCTGAATCTCTCCTGAAAGCCTTTCTGACGCTGTTCCAGAATAGCCTACCAGAACCTTCTTGCTGTTTACTTCTCTGGTCCTCTTCTCCCTCTGCATCTAACCAGTGCATGGCAGGGCCTCCCTCAATACATAATGAATGGTCAGATCCACCCAGGTTGAGGGGGGGGCTGTACTTTTTAGGTATAGCTCCCTGACCCTATAAAGTTTTTCATGGCATAAAAGGGCCTGCGCTTTGTAGCAGAGATGGGAAGCTAAGTCTCAGAATGAAAGTCTGTTCTTTCCAGTTCTTGGCAGAACATTATTATTTGTTGCCTCTGCAGCATAGAGAATAATTTCCATCATGATATCCTACCTACTTCTATAGTCCAGAAAATACTTTCTAACTTACATTATTCTCCAAATTTCACTCAGGGAAAGAACTTTAAAACAGTCTCTGACAGAGGTTGAGAGGCTGCAAATGCCACTTCAGAGCAGCTGCACTTGAGGGTTTTTGTTTTTGTTTTGTTTTTTTATCTAAGTATTGCTTCTGGAAAAGAAAAGCAGCCAAGAACTCTGCCTTTTAAAATGTTTTGAGTGGAGGAGGGTGTAGGCGTTGGGGCCTGGGTATATAGAAACTCTCTGTACTTTATGGTTAGCTTTGCTGTGAGCCTAAAACTGCTTTACAGAATGCAGTTTAATGATTTTTTTTTTTAATGTTTTGAAGTCTCCGGAGCCAAAGGACTATAGATTACAGCATCTGAAGAGCTGTGAATAATTGTTTACAGCTGATCATCTCCAAGGCTGTAGCCAGCACCTTAGTGCAGAATACAGGATTACAACTTCCCAGCCTACAGGCTTTCTTCTTGCTTTCCATTTGGGACCTGTGTGTGATGGTACACATAGCTTCTTCCCTAATACCAGGGAACCTGATTTTGTTGGATATAAATGTAACACAAAAAGTCTTTATAGAGAAATTTACTGTGTGACTTATTTGAAAAGGGAGAGTTTACCCTTCTTTTTCTTCCTCTTGTTTGTGTTACTGTTTTTGTATCCTAGGCTGATCTCACACTCACAATCTGGAGGCCTCTGTGTTCCAAGTGCTGGGACTATAGGACTGTGCCTCCTAACCCACAAATATTTCTATTTCAAAACTGATTTGTGGCCTTAGATTTTGTTGTTATAAATGCTCCCCTAAAGAAGTCCCATGTTCTGGTATCTGTGAATATATTATTTTATCGGATTGAAGAAATTTTATAGCTATGATTGAATTAAGAATCCTGAGATGGCCTAAGAGATTCCACCCCTAGATGAGGGCTATTGGCAGTTGATGGCTGTAAGGAAAGGAGAATCCATTTTCTTCAGGGGTGTGGCCTATGGGTGGTTGTCCAGGTTCCAGTAGATGGCCCCTCCCCCTCTAGTTGGACTCAGTGGGTTATAGAGAAAAAAAACAAAACAGAGGCTGGGGAGAAGGAGAAATGAAATTAGGAGGGGCTGAAAGACTGGAGTGGGGGATGGGAGTGGGTATGTTGAAAATACATTGTATACATGTATGAAAATCTCAAAGAATAGATAATTTAAAAAAAACTTGAAAGCCAGGGGTGGTGGCCTGTGTCTTTGATCACAGCCCTCAGGGGGGCAGAGGCAGGTGGATCTTTGTGAGATGTAGGCCACCCTGGCTCACATCCTGACTTCCAGGCAGGCAGGCTATGACTAGGGAGACCCTTTTTAAAAAGTCAACAAAACATAGGGGGAGGGGTGGATCAGAAGATTATTCTGGAGTGACTATGTGGGCCTGATATAATCAGAACAAACCTCACAAGGAGGAGGACAGAGCTTTAGGGGTGATACATGCCAATGGAAGCAGAGGCCACAGTGATTCTAAGCAAGCAAGGCACAGACACTGGCCACTCATAGCTTTAAAGAGGGAGCCACAAGCCAAGGAGAGCACTAGCCTCTAAAACATGAGACCTACAGGAAGAATTTCTCCCTGGAGCCTCCAGAAGAAAAGGTCTTTGAACACCATTAACCAAATGAGGCTCATGTTGGATGTCTAACATCTAGAACTCTAAGACAGTAATTCTGTGTTGCTCTAAAGCCCTAAGTTTGGTCATTTGTTACAGCAGCAAGAACAAACAGATGCATACTCCCTCAAAGGAAAAAAGTACCTACCACAGGAGTGGAGACATGAATTATTCAGTACTGTAAAGAGTTCTTTCGGTAGTAGAATACTAACATTCCATGAAACTCACATATTCATACTCCTTGTTATTTAAAAAAATGGTGATGTTCACACTGTGGGATGTACTTGGCTAACACATTAATGCATTGTTCATATTAACTGTTTGTATGGTTGTTTAAAAACATATTTTAATTTACATGATTGTACATTATAGGGACAATACCAAATTTCATGTGCTATACATGTAAATGTATAATTTGGTAACTGCCACATTTGGCAACATGTGGCATATTACCACCTTGAACATCTATCATTTGTGTTGGGAACACTTGGAATCCTCTCTCTCTCTCCCCCTCCCTCTCTCCCTCTCTCCCTCTCTCCTCTCCCCCTCTCTCTCCTCCCTCTTCCTCCCTCCCCCTCTCTGCTTCCCCCTCTCTCGCTCCCTCTCCTTCTCCTGCTCCTCTCCCTGTCTCTGTCTCTCCAGGGTCTCCTGTAGCTCAGGCTGGCCTTGAACCTACTACATAGTTGAGGATGACCTTTTGAACTCTTTCGTGATCTTCTCACAGGGATTTATAGGCATTCTCTACCATGCCCAGCTTGCACTAGCTATTTTGAAATACACAGTTGATTGCTGTGAATTATTGTTACCCTCTGGTGCTAGTTCTCCTTCCTTCCCATCCAACTGCACCAGCACCTGTTAACCTTCCCTCCATGTCTCTCCCACTATGAGATCAACTTCTCTAAGCTCCACATAAGAATGAGATGGCTTGGTACTTGTTTTTGTTGTTGTAAATGACAGGTTCTCATTCTTTTGTGACTGAATAATAGTTCACTGTGTATATGCACCTCATTTTCTTTATCCATTTATCTGTCTATGATTCCAAATCTTAATAGTGCTACAATAAACATGGTCTGTAGATGCCTGTATAATTCACAAATTTCATCTCCTTTGGATAATACTCAGTAGTTGGGCAACTATATCCCAGGGTAACTCTATTTCTCGTTAAAAAAAAAACTCCAATCTATTTTCAATGATAGGTGTACTAAATTATATTCCCACCAATGGTGTGTGAGCATTTTCATTTCTCCTGTGTAGCCATGGTCATATCCCCTGCTAATCTGAAAGGTTCTAAGATGGCATTCATCTTTATATTCCTATTCTCCAGATCCCTGTATGAAAAATGTCATCTTATATTTCCAAGGCCCCTCACACTTCCCAAAGCACATGTATGGCCATTCCCATAAGTCATTGACTAGGCAAGACTGGTGGGCTCTTGACAGATTTTATTTTACAAAAACAGCATCCAAATTTCATTGACGTCCAGGCTCTCCTCTTCCCAGTATTCTGCCATTTCATCCATAAAGTGAACAGAGCCATAGAGGAGAAACCGCAGCACCATTGTCTGCCTATTTATGGCCATAAAACTGGTCTTTAGAGTCCCAGAGTCATCTGTGGACCTCTTTTGTTTTCCCATTTTGATAAGATGAGTCCTCTTATCCATCTGTGGGGTGGGTGGAGGAAAGTCCACAAGAGTGACCAGCATCTTCCTCCTCAAGGACTTGGGTGATAGACTTGATAACTGGGGAAAAGTGAACTCTCTGTTCCAATGGCTGCTCAGCAGTCCAGTCCTCCCCTCTTGCACCCTTCCCTCCAGGACGATGGCCATACTATCTATGCAGCTGGCCCTCAGGACCTGTGAGGATAGGGCAGAAAAGAATGCTGCCCATCAGTGTTTCACCTTTTATTTTATTTTTTTATTGGTGCTTTGTGCATTTCATACATCATTTTCCAATTCAGATCAGGCATATTTCCCTTTCCCTTCCCCCCTACCCCCACCCCATCCCAGATCATGCATTTTGCCATAACTGTCCTGCATCTTTCTCTCAGCTTTTTTTTCATTTTTTAGCTATAAGTGATGATCCATGAGTACAAGCATCCTTCATATGAAACCAATTTGCAGGCTGTTGTGCCCAAACCCCCTCAGCCCCACCATCCAGCGGGGGGGCTTGTATGTTCAATCAAGTTGATCAAATGAGTGTCCAGACTACATTGCTGTAGTTTCACCATTCACCCCAATCGCAGCCCTTACATTCTACCACGTCCCCTCTTCCACAGATTGTTCCCTAGGCTTAGGAAAGGGGCACAGGTGGATGAGAAGCAAAACAGTCCACTCTCTCTGGAGCTGTTGTCTTGGACTTTGGTCAATTCTGGCTGTTTCCTTTCATGGGCTGACAGTTTGTCCAGGAATAACCTTTCAATCCTACTAATGAAGCACAAGCAATTAGATATATAGGTATTTAAAGAGCACTAATAGTTATGGTTGGTTACTTTGGTATAGACACATATGTTTGGATGATATGTTAATCCATGAATTACATCTTTTCCCCTGTTAAATATGACAGGGTCTTACTGTGGCTTATAACATCTCCTAACCTGTAGAGGATGTAAGCTTGTGGCATCAGCCATGGGTTATTCCTCCAAGGAGAGAGCCAATAGCCAATTAGGTTTGGGATATACAGGCATATGGCTTATACTGCTGGTAAATGGAAACCTATGACTTGAGAATCCAGCTCTGTCTCCAGACCCTGGGAGAGTACTGAGAGTTTTAAAAGTTCTACAAGGAGTCAGTACTCTCCCAGGGTCTGGAGACAGAGCTGGATTCTCAAGTCATAGGTTTCCATTTACCAGCAGTATAAGCTTGGCAAGTCCCTTTCCTTGGGTGGAATCCTAGTTTTCCATCTGCAGAATGTGGGCAATAACACCTAGCCTGCAAAATCTTTGGAAAGATAAAAATAATATATGTGAAGTACATGGAAAATAATTAAGAGTTTGAATGGTAGCTATAGTTAGTTGTAACTAAGAAAACAGAGAGGGGGGGTGGATTTCTTCAGGCTGGATAGCTGGTTCGTGGTGGGACTAAGATCGCAGACTCAACTCCAGAGGCTTGGGTTCCTTTTTCATCCACTGGCCCTTCTGTTCCCTGGAGAACCAAGTCTCTTGTTAGGAGAGGGACTCCAAGCAAACCTCCCCACTGCTTATACAGAGACCAGTCCTCAGTGGCAGCCCTTGTGCCCCACCAGAGTCCCAAAAGAGTAGAGCCTTGACTTTTGCACCCCTGGATGTGATGGGGCAATGCCGGGCCTCCTTCCTGCCTTTGTCCAAGATTCCGGCCCTGATGTGGAGGGCAATGCAGGGTGGGCGCTGTAAACTAGCCAGAGCTTCCGGAGGGCCCAGAGCTGAGTGCAAGCCCAGGGGCGCAGCCTTGATATGCAAGAGAGGACACAGGGAGGCGGTCTCAGCGCAGCTCTGGCCCATTGCCCACAGGGTTCAGACAGGGCCGTTGTGGCCCGTGCCTGGCCAAGGCTGACGCTGACTCTGAACAATGTTTGGAACATCCTGTAGCCTCTGGGGCCTGTGCAGAAACCCTGGAGGAGCAGCCAGGGCCTTCCCCAAAACTCCTCAACGGCCTGCCACGTACTTGGCGCAGGGAAACACCAGCTTCCTCTCACCACTCGTCACTTCGAGGTTCCACAGCCCTTGCACAGGACTGGGATCTGGATTGACTATGGGAGGTACCAGAAGAGGCAGTGGTGCTCCTCCTGTAAAAATAAAACAAAACAAAACAAAAAAAAAACCTCAGGCACAGATGCACGGTGGGTAGGAGCATGCTTTTGCTAGGGGCACCAGCGTTCAGGGTTTGGGAGCTAGCAGGGAGCACAGGAGTCAGTGATGACCCTCCCTGCAAAGTATCTTTACACAACTCTGCTTTTGCCCCTTGCTTGGTACATTGACTAAGACTGTATAAGTCTAAAGAATTTTTCCTTTGTGTTTTCAGCCCCCCTGACCTCCGTGTCTTTAATGCGGCCTGTGTAGCCTGCAGGGCTGGTAACTAGGCTACTTATTTCTGGAAGGAAGCACAGGGGAAGAGAGAGTATGGAGTTGCTTGGCTGTTAGTCTAATTAGGTTCTGAGACCAAAAACACCCCCCCCCCCCCCCCCCCCGGTCTCCCTCCGTCCCTCCGTCCCTCCCTCCCTCTGCTGGCAAGTCTGAACCCTCCAAGTTTCCTGGAGAGGAGAGGCCTCTGTGTCTATAGTCAGCCAGCCCAGCTGTGTGGAGGAGCCATTGCCTGTGACATGGACACAGGTTTTCCTAAGGGCAGAAGTTATACAGTGTCCACTTTAGAAGCTTCCTTTCCAGTTGGAATGAAGGTTAGGCCCCTGGTGCCATGAAGTCCTGGTAGCAGCAGGAACACCCAGCAAAACCATGAGAAATGCACCTTTGTGGGGGTAGAACCTCAAAAACCGATTCAGAGGAGGGTTCCAGATGATTCTATGAAGTACAAGGAAGTTTTGAGAGCCATTGTTCTAGAAAAGCCTCTGTATAGAATTGAGGTAGGCCTTGGCATCTATAAGGCTGCTGTTCATACTGTTTCATAGGCCCAGGAAGGCAAGAAATGAACTGAGAAGCAGCCATATGACTGGTCCCTTCCTCAGTTTCTATTAACTGCACACACACACACACACACACACACACACACACACACCTCTTGGACTCCATAACATATTGAAAAATAATGGAGACTCTTAGGCCTCCATGACACTAAATTGGCAAAACCACTCAACTCCCAACACTCTTTAAATTTTTTTTTTTGTATGTGTATGAATGTATTGTTTGCATGCAGGTCTGTGCACCCGTGTCGTGCAATGCCGCGGAGGTCAGAAGAGGGTCTCAGATTCCTCTGGAACTGGAGTTCTCCTGGAATTGGAGTTACAGACGGTTCTTAGCCGCCATGTGGGTGCTGGGGATCGAACCCGGGTCCTCTGCAAGAGTGTCGGTGCTCTTAACCGCTAGGCTATCTCTCCAGCCCCTCAACTCCCAACACTCTTTAAGTTCCTCAGTTCGCTGATGATGACCAGCATCTGACTCCTTCCAGTGGAAAGAAACACATGCAACCAGGTTTTCTCAAGAAAAGGAACCTAGCCGGGCGTGGTTGGCGGGCGCCTTTAATCCTAGCAGTGGGAGGCAGAGACAGGAGAATCCTTGAGAGATCGAGGTCAACCTGGGCAATGTTCCAGGCAGGCTATGATTAGTGAGACCCTGTCAAAAAAACAAATATGAAAATGTGTAAAAAAAGAAAGAAAAGGAACCTTAGTTTTAGTTTCAGTACCTAAGGTGGTAAGAGGTAAGCCTCAGCTGCCAGAAGGCTGGTATTTACCAGGTGGAGCATCTCTACTACAGGGAGGCTGCATTCATCCTCACTGCCTCCAATGAGTGATTAGGAATGAATACAAGGTGCAGTGAACATAGGATGCCCAAGACATGAGAGAAGCTTGCAGAAAAGTTGATGAATTTTTATTCTGTTAAATAGGGCACAGGACAGGTACAGTTGACTGAAACTCCTGCAGTCTTCTAAAATCATGAAAGAGATTAGTCTGAAAGAATGAACACAATATTGAGGTAACTAGGAAGTGACTTTGGAAACACATGAGATCTCATGATGTTGGGCCTGATTTCTGAGCCATGGGCCCACAAGTAATCTCTTGTGCCTGCCCTAAGTTTGGCGACTTGTCTGTAAGTTTCAAAAGTAAGTCAATTCAGCATAGGAATGACTCAGCATATCCAGACCTGAAAAAAACGGCTTTGCCTGGGCACACTGAAAAAGGCCGGTCACCTAGATGCAGCCCAGATGCGCTGCCGGTTGCCTAAGACATGACTAAGAAGCCCGGTTACCTGGATGGTGCTGCTGGATGTCAGGACGTGACAGCGAAGCCTGGTTATCATTGGCCCAGGATCCCTGTCACTTTCACTTCTCCCACCCCGCTTGCCAAAGAGATATAAACTGCTAACTGGGTGTAGTAAAATGAGCTTTGCCTAGACGCACTCCTGGTCTCGCACTCCTGGACTCGTGTGGTTTTTGTTTGGGATCGCCGGCACTCACTCCCTCGCTCAGCCCCATCACAATCCCAAGCCCTCTCCAGGGAGCATCAGTGGTGGCCGGGGGATTTAGCCCCAGCAATGACATTATTGAGGCACAAGATTCATCAGCTCAATGGGGAGGGAAATGCCTGGATCTATCTTGCTACCTGAGATGAGTCATTTTTCGTACTCAGACCATGTGCAATTGGGTTTTCTGCTATTTGAAGCTCAGACCACCCTACTAGACACATTAATGAGGCTAGAATATGTGAGAGATTCAGCCAGGTAGAAAAGTTAAGATTCAAAATTTCAGGCAGCTCAGAAGCTGATCTGTAGTTGGTTGGATCCATGTATTCATTAAGAACACCATGACAGCAAAAGCATGTGGTCCAAGAGGCTGCACCTATCACGCAAGAAACAGGAGACAGGAGCTGGGCCAGGCCTGACCTTCAAAGGCACACCTCCAACTAGACCCCATCTCATGATGTTTCCTGAACCTCCCTAGATAGCATCATCAGCTGCCCAAGCATTTAACATGAGAGTCCCTAAGGGACATGTCACATCCAGACCATAACAGTGCTTCATCACTAGAGCGGCTTAGTTACTCTCTTGTCATTTGTTCTTTTTATGTCTGATGTTCTCTGGCTGGTTCTTTCTACAACTTCCAGTTCAGATTTCCAAGAAAGAGAACTGCTTAGCCAGAGAACATGCATGGCCCCTGACAGGGGAGCGTTCCATACCAGCTGTGCTGGATAGTTTTAGTGTCAACTTGACACACCTGGGTTAAGGGAACCTCAGTTGGGGAATTGGTTCCATTGGATTGGCCTGTGGCCACATCTGTGGAGTATTGTCTTGATGGTCGAGCAGTGTTGCCACCCTGGGCAGGTTGTTGTGTACTGTATAAGAAGGTGGGCTGGGCATGAGCCAGGGAGCAAGCCAGTGGACAGCNGACCAGATACAGATTGGCTTGGAGAATGGGGGTGGAGGCAAAGGGCTCCATGCATGCGCGCCAGGCACGCACGCTAGACAAGCGTTCCACCACTAAACTGTACCCCAACCTTCTTTCCTCCTTTTATTTTGATAAAGAGCCTCGTGAAGTTGCCCAGGCTAGCCTTGAGGTCACTCTGTAGCCCAGGCTGGCCTTAAACTTTCCATCCTCCTGCCTCTGCTTCCTGAATGGCAGAGATTACAGGTCTGGGCTACCAGACCTAGCTTGATACCTTTTTTTTTCTTTTGTATTTTTGAGACAGGGTCTCCCTGTAGCCCCAGCTGGCCTAGAACTCACTCTGTAGACCAGGCTGGCCTTGAACTCACAGAGATCCGCCTGCCTCTGCCTCCCAAGTGCTGGGACTAAAGGTGTGCACCACCATGCCTGGCTGGATGGGCTATCTTAAATCAGGAGGCTAAATATGCACACAGTCAACCCCACTCAGAAGCTATATTGCTGGGAAGGCTCCCTTAGAAGGAAACAATGCTCTCGGCAGGTTCAAATATAGACCTGCCAGCTGAGCCTTTGTGGCAGAGAAATGAAATGGCCATGATGAGCCAACAAGGGTGGGAATAAAGGAATCCACTCATCTGCAAGCTCTCTGTGATGTAGATGCATTACACACCCAAGAGTGGAGTGCCCAGCCAGAGTGTCTGCCTGAAGTCACATCATTGTGCTACTCAAAAAATATCCCCGCCCTAAGTGCACCCACACAGGAAGCAAGCAAACTGCTGCTGTTTAAAATATGCACACCACACATGATTTTTCCATATGTGCTTCATGGGAAATGCTTTGAGATGTTTTGTTGTTTCATCATTGTGAAGCCTTTGCATAACAGCTGTGTCAGGATGTGCAGGCAGCAGCCACAGAGATAGAATCAGGACAGAGCACCATCAACGGTAGCAGCAGAACTGCCCTAGCTCACTTTCTGTTGCTGTGATAAACACCATGACCAAAAGCATCTTGGGGAGGAAAAGTTTATTTCATCTTAAACTTGACAGTCCATCATTGAGAGAAGTCAAGGCAGAAACCTGGAGGCAGGAACTGAAGCAGAGAACATGGAAGAGTACCATTTACTGGCTTGCTCAGTGGCTTTTCTCCAAGGCCTTGCTCAGGAATGGCATTGTGCACAGTGAGGCGGGCCCTCCTACGTCAATTGGTAATTAATAAAATGTCCCACAGACATGCATACAGGCCAATCTGATGGAGGAAATTCCTCAAGATTCCCTCTTCCTAGATATATTTAGGTTTGTGTCAAGTTGACAATAATTATGACAAGCATGTTTCTAAAACAAAGTCCTAAGAGAACATACAGAAAAGTCAGGCAGGTACTTCAAATCCCAGGAAGTTGAGCCAGAAGTTGTGGGAGTACTGTGAAAGACAGATTGAATTCTTGGAGCTAAGGCTTCAGCAATGGTAACCACCTGAGAGCCCAAGGGAGCCCAGGATGGCTACACAGATTGAATTCTTGGAGCTAAGGCTTCAATAATGGTAACCACCTGAGAGCCCAAGGGAGCCCAGAATGGCTACATAAAGCCATGCTCAGAGCAAACCAGCAATTAATGTTGAAAAGGTATCAGGGATCCCTGCAGGCCTTACAGTAAGGTACCAATCCCACTGTATGACCTAAGACAGTGAAGAACATGGGACCTATGTGCATCTAAATAGCATCTTCTAGAAAACAGGGTGCTCAGATTGTTTACCTATGTGACATGCACATCCTGCATAACTCCCAGGACACAGTATGAACTCTGTTTCCACCATTAGGTCATTTAAGTAGCACTATTAGCCTTGTAATATGGACCCAGATGGTGGCTGACAACCGTCTGTAACTCCAATTCTGGGGGATCCAACACTCTCTTCTGATTCTGTGGGCATTATGCAACATGGGTGCAATTACATACATGCAGGCAATACACTTATACACATAAAATAAAAATAATTAAAAAAAAAATGCCAGGCTTGGTGGCGCACACCTTTAATCCTAGCACTCAGGAGGCAGAGGCAGGTGGATCTCTGTGAGTTCAAGGCCAGCTTGGTCTACACAGTGAGTTCCAGGCCAGCTAAGGCTCCAGGGAGACCCTGTCTCAAAAAGACAATAAATAAATAATAAATAAATAAATAAATAAATAAATAAATAAATAAAATGGAGATTAGAGGGTGAGGAGATATTTGGCTCAGTGGACAAAGTGCTTGGTACACAAGCATGAAGACCTGAGTTAGATCCCCAACACCATTGTGCTAGGCATCTGTAATCTCAATGCAGACGTAGGCAAATCTCCAGGGCATACTGGTCAGCCAGTCTGGCAAAATTCCATTAGAGACCCTGTCTAAAAAAAAAAAAAGACTTATATATCAATTGAGGAAGATACTCAATGTTTACTTTTGACTTCTGGCCTATATACATGCATATGCCTGCATATACATGTTCTTGTATACATGTGCCCACACATGAACACATGAACATGTACATACATACACAAAAAGATAGGATTGTTTGGATGAGCCTAACTTAATCATTCTCCCTTTAAAAATGGAAAGTTCCAGCAGGGTGTGGGGGCACCTATCTTTAATCCCAGAATTTTGGAGGCAGAGGCAGGCAGTTCTAAGCCAGCCTAGTCTACATAACAAGTTCCCTGCAAGCTGAGGCTTCAAGGAGACCCTGTCTCAAAAAGACCAAAAAAGAAAAAAGTGGAAAGTTCCCTCTGGTCATAGGAGGGGAGCTCAGCACTTGAAGCTTGAGAAGGCTTTGATGTCCCATCCTGGAAGACAGAAGAGCATATGTCAAGATATTTGGGTGACTTAAAGGAGCTGAGAACAACCTCCAGTTGACAACCAGCAAGAAAATGGGGGTCTCTCTCTCTCTCTAGAATTCTATAACTACAAGGAACTAAATTCTGACAAGCATGAGTTAGAAGCAGATTTTTCCCTGGCACTTCCATAGAACAGCCAGCCTGGTCAACACCTTGACTTCAGCCTTGCAATGCTCTGAGCAAGGAACATAGATATAGCATTCCAGATTTAGCCTACAGAGCTTAATCCAATCATGTTCTTGTAACCTGCTATGTCTCTGGTAAGTTCTTATGCAGCACTGGGAGATGACACACAGTTCTGACTTCGGACTAGAGATGCTCCAGGCCAGCTGGGACTAAAAGGAAGACCCTGTCTCAAAAAAAAAAAAAAAAAGAGAAAGAAAAATGTTTCACTTTTATTTTATTTGTTTTTTTATTGTTTGTCTTATGTCTTAGCACATTTAACATACTCATATTCCAATTCAGATCAGGCATATTTCCCTTTCCCTTCACCCCGCTAACCCCCACCACCCCACCCCATCCGCAGAGCATGCATTTTGCCATAACTGTCCTGCATCTTTCTCTCAGCTGTTTGTTTTTTCAATTTTTTAGCTATAAGTGATGATCCATGGTACAAGCCATCCTTATATGGAAACCAAATTTGCAGCGGTTGTGCCCAAACTCCCACCCCCGTCAGGCCCCATCATCCGAGCAGGGGGTGAGGGTTGTAGGTTCAAATCAGAGGTTTTGATCAAATGAGTGTCCCAGACTACATTGCTGTAGTTTTCTGCACCATTCACCCCAATCGCAGCGCTTACTGTTCTACCGTTCCCCTCTGTCCGACAGATTGTTCCCTAGAGCTAGAACAGGGCACAGGTGGATGAGAAGGCAAATACACGCATCTCTCTGGAGCTGTGTCTTGGACTTGGTCAATCTGGCTAGTTTTCCCCTTGGCTGTCTTTGCATGGGGTACAGTTTGTCCAGGAATCAACTTTCAAAATCCTACTATAGACAAGCAATTAGATTAGGTATTTAAAGGAACTAATAGTTATGGTTGGTTTACGTTTGGGGGTATAGACACATATGTGTTGGATGAGATGTTAATCCATGAATGACCATATTTCCCTCGCCCTGTTAAATAGGACAGGGTCTTACTGTGGCTTATATACTCTCCTAACCTGTAGAGGGATGGTAAGCTTGGGCATCAGCCGATGGGTTAATTCCTCCAGGGAGAGGAAGCCAATAGCCAATAAGATTTGGAAATACAGGCAATGGCTTATAAACTCTGCTGGTAAATGGAAACCTATGACTTGAGAATCCAGCTCTGTCTCCAGACCCTGGGAGAGTACTGATCCTTGAGGTTTTAAAAGTTCTACAAGGAGTCAGTACTCTCCCAGGGTCTGGAGACAGAGCTGGATTCTCAAGTCATAGGTTTCCATTTACAGAACATATAAGCTGGCAAGAATCCCTTTCCTTGGTGGAATAGCCTAGTTTTCCAGTCTGCAGAAGTGGGCGATAACACCTAGCCTGCAAAACGTTTGGAAGGAATAACAAAAATATATGTTCGATACCATGGAAAATAATTAAGAGTTTTGAATGGTAGCTATAGTTAGTTGTAACTAACAAACAAGAGAGGGGGGGTGGATTTCTTCAGGCTGGATAGCTGGTTCGTGGTGGGACTAAGATCGCAGACTCAACTCCAGAGGCTTGGGTTCCTTTTTCATCCACTGGCCCTTCTGTTCCCTGGAGAACCAAGTCTCTTGTTAGGAGAGGGACTCCAAGCAAACCTCCCCACTGCTTATACAGAGACCAGTCCTCAGTGGCAGCCCTTGTGCCCCACCAGAGTCCCAAAAGAGTAGAGCCTTGACTTTTGCACCCCTGGATGTGATGGGGCAATGCCGGGCCTCCTTCCTGCCTTTGTCCAAGATTCCGGCCCTGATGTGGAGGGCAATGCAGGGTGGGCGCTGTAAACTAGCCAGAGCTTCCGGAGGGCCCAGAGCTGAGTGCAAGCCCAGGGGCGCAGCCTTGATATGCAAGAGAGGACACAGGGAGGCGGTCTCAGCGCAGCTCTGGCCCATTGCCCACAGGGTTCAGACAGGGCCGTTGTGGCCCGTGCCTGGCCAAGGCTGACGCTGACTCTGAACAATGTTTGGAACATCCTGTAGCCTCTGGGGCCTGTGCAGAAACCCTGGAGGAGCAGCCAGGGCCTTCCCCAAAACTCCTCAACGGCCTGCCACGTACTTGGCGCAGGGAAACACCAGCTTCCTCTCACCACTCGTCACTTCGAGGTTCCACAGCGGCAATTGCCAGGACGGGATCTGGATTGACTATGGGAGGTACCAGAAAGCATTGTGTGCTTCCTCCTGTAAAACAAAACAAAACAAACAAAAAAAAAACCAGGCACGAATGCACGTGGGGTCGGAGCAGTGCTTTTGTCGATGGGGCACCAGCGTTCAGGGTTTGGGAGCTAGCAGGGAGCACAGGAGTCAGTGATGACCCTCCCTGCAAAGTATCTTTACACAACTCTGCTTTTGCCCCTTGCTTGGTACATTGACTAAGACTGTATAAGTCTAAAGAATTTTTCCTTTGGTTTTCAGGCCCCCCTGACCTCCGTGTCTTTAATGCGGGCGCTGTGTAGCCTGCGAGGGCTGGTAACTAGGCACGTTATTTCTGGAAGGAAAGCAAGGGGAAGAGGAGAGTATGGAGTTGCTTGGCTGTTAGTCTAATTAGGTTCTGGAACCAAAAACCATCCCACACCACCCCTCCCCCCCCCCCCCACCCCCCCCCCGGTCTCACCCCTCCGTCCCTACCGATCCCATCCACCTCCCTCTGCTGGCAAAGTCTGAACCCTCCAAGTTTCCTGGAGAGGAGAGGCCTCTGTGTCTATAGTCAGCCAGCCCAGCTGTGTGGAGGAGCCATTGCCTGTGACATGGACACAGGTTTTCCTAAGGGCAAGAAGTTAATACAGGTGTCCACTTTAGAAGCTTCCTTTCCAGTTGGAATGAAGGTTAAGCCCCTGGTGCCATGAAGTCCATGGTAGCAGCAGGGAACACCCAGCAAAACACATGAGAAATGCACCTTTGTGGGGTAGAACCTAAAACCCGATATCAGAGGGTGTTCCAGATTGATTCTAATAAAAGTACAAGGAAGTATTTGAGGAGAGCCATTTTCATACGAAAAGCCTCTGTAAATAGAAATTAAAAAGAAGAAAAATGTAGCCTTGGCATCTAAAGGCTGCTGTTTCATATACATGTTTCATAGTGCCCAGGAAAGGACAAGAAATGAACTGAAGAAGCATGCCATATGACTGGAAGATCCCAAAAAAAAACCTATCTCAGATTTCCTATTACTGCATCACACACACACAAACACAGCAACACACACCTCATGGTGTACTCCATAACAAGTTGGAAAAATAATGGAGACTCTTAGGCCTCCATGACACTAAATTGGCAAAACCACTCAACTCCCAACACTCTTAAATTATTTTATTTGTATGTATATTATTATTTTTGCTTGGGTCTGTTGTTCCTCAGTGTATAGTTTTTGCAGCGTGTCTCCGCTGCCAGGGGTAGGGGCTAGATGCGCTCATGGAATGGAGTTCGACCATGGAGATTGGAGTTACAGACGGTTCTTAGCCGCCATGTGTTGGGTGCTGGGAGATGCGACCACGGGTCACTCTGCAAGAGCTGTCGGTGCTCATTAACCAGCTAGGACTACTCTCACAGCACACCTCAACTCCCACAACAACCTCTTTAAGTCCTCAGATTCGCTAATGATAACTAAGCATCTGACTCCTCCAGTGAAGAAAACACTCACCAGGTTATCCTAAGAAAGGAACCCAGCCGAGGCGTGGTGGGAACGGGACGCCTTAATCCATAAGCAAATGAGAGGCAGAGAACAGGATGAATCGCTATGAGAGATCGAGGTCAACATGGGCAATGTTCCAGGCGGCTATGGATGAAGTGAGACCGCTTAAAAAAAAAATATGAAAATGTGTAAAAAAAGAAAGAAAAGGAACCTATTTAGTTTAATCAGGTACCTAAGGTGGTAAGAGGTTAAGCCTCAGCTGCCAGAAGGCTGGTATTTACCAGTGGAGCATCTCTACTACAGGTGAGGCTGGCATTCATCCTGCACTGCCTCCAATGAGTGATTAGGAATGAATACAAGGTGCAGTGAACATAGGATGCCCAAGACATGAGAGAAGCTTGCAGAAAAGTTGATGAATTTTTATTCTGTTAAATAGGGCACAGGACAGGTACAGTTGACTGAAACTCCTGCAGTCTTCTAAAATCATGAAAGAGATTGTCTGAAAGAATGAACACAATATTGAGGTAACTAGGAAGTGACTTTGGAAACACATGAGATCTCATGATTGTCATGTGTTTGGCTAGTGAGCCATGTGCCGCACAAGTAATCTCTGTGCACTGCCCTAAGTTTGCGCTGTCTGTAATATTTCAAAAGTAAGTCAATTCGCATAGGAATGATCAGCATAGTCCAGACCTGAAAAAAAACCGGGCTTGCCTGGGCAGACAACTGAAAACAGGCGCGGTCGCCTAGATGCAGCCCAGATGCGCTGCCGGTTGCCTAAGACATGACTAAGAAGCCCGGTTACCTGGATGGTGCTGCTGGATGGGTCAGGACGTGACATGCAAGAAGCCTGGTTATCATTGGCCCAGGATCCTGTCACTCTTCACTTCGTCACTTGTAATACTACCCCAGCTTGGCCAAAGAGATAAAACTGCTAACTGGGTGTAGGTAAACATGACTTTGCCTAGACGCACTCCTGGTCCTCGCACTACCTGGACTCGTGTGGTTTTTGTTTGGGATCGCCGGCACTCCGCACTCCCTCGCCTCCCGACGCCCCATCCAACCCCACGCCCTCTCCAGGGAAGCATCAGTGGTGGCGGCCAGGGGGATTTAGCCCCAGCGACATATATCGAGGCACAAGATTCATCAGCTCAATGGGGAGGGAAATGCCTGGATCTATCTTGCTACCTGAGATGAGTCATTTTTCGTACTCAGACCATGTGCAATTGGGTTTTCTGCTATTTGAAGCTCAGACCACCCTACTAGACACATTAATGAGGCTAGAATATGTGAGAGATTCAGCCAGGTAGAAAAGTTAAGATTCAAAATTTCAGGCAGCTCAGAGCTGATCTGTAGTTGGTTGAGACATGTATTCATTAAGAACACCATGACAACAAAATAGGCATGTGGTCTCAGAGAGCTAGCACCATAGTCACGGCAAGAAAGGAGACAGGAGCTTGGGCCAGGCCTGACCTTCAAAGGCAGCACCTCCCAACGAGACCCCATCTACTACGGCTCGCTCGCAGGCCCTGAACTGACTAAGATCCGGAGGGGAAACGGTGGTGATACGCGGTTTGTGTCCTTAGCTCCTAGATAGCATCACCATCGTCCAAGCATTTAAAACATGAGAGCCGCAAGGACTTCAAATCCAGACCATAACAGTGCTTCACACTAAGGCGAGCTTAGATTACTCAACTCTCTTGTCATTTGTTCTTTTATGTCTGGATGTTCTCTGGCTGGGTTCTTTCTTTACAACTTCGGCAGTTCAGATTTTCCAAGAAGAGAACTGCTTAGCCAAGAGAACATGCATGGCCCCTGACAGGGGAGCGTTCCATACCAGCTGTGAGCTGGATAGTTTTTAGATGCACTTGACAGACACCTGGGTTAAGGGAACCTCATTTGGGGATATTGGTTCCAATTGGTTGTGGCCCTGTGGCCCACATTGTGGAGTATTGTCGTTGATGGTTCGAGCAGTGTTGCCACCTGGGCAGGTTGGTTGTGTCTGTATAAGAAGGTGGGGCTGGGAGCATGGACAGGACCAAGCCAGTGAACATCATCTCCATGGCCTGTGCTTTACAGCCTGCCTCCAGGTTCCTGCCTGAGTGTTCCTGCCTTGTGCTGAGTGATGAACTGTAACCCTGGAGATGGTAAGTGAATAAACCCTTTTCCTTCCTCTTCTCAAGGTTGGTGTCGGTCAGAGTTTTTGTCAAGGTCAATGGAAGACAAACTAGGACAACAGCCCCCAAATCATAGACTCATAGTTTCTGTTTGTTCTATTGATGGGCAATATTTTTTTTTTTTGGGTCTTTTTTTGAGACAAGGGTTCTCCTGTAGCCCCAGCTAGGCCTAGAACTCACGGTCTGAGACCAAGCTGGCCTTGAACTCACAGAGATCCGCCGCCCTCCTCTCGCATCCCAAGTGCTCGGTACTAAAGGTGTGGCACCACCATGATCTGGCTGGATGGGCTAATCATTAACATCAGGAGGCTAAAATATGACACAGATCAACCCCACTCAGAAGCTATATTCTGGGAAAGGGCTCCCTTAGAAGGAAACAATGCTCTCGGCAAGGTTCAAATATAGACCTCCAGCCAGCTGAGCCTTATGTGGCACAGAAATGAAATGGGCCATAGATGACCAAACAAGGGATGGGAATAAAGGAATCCACTCAGCTATCTGCAAGCTCTCTGTGATGTAGATGCAGTACACACCCAGAGTGGGAGTGCCCAGCCAGAGGTCCCTGCCTGAAGTCACATCAGTTGTGCGACGTCAAAAAATATCCCCAGCCTAAGTGCAATGCAGCGAAAATGAAAGACAAAAATGCAAGGCAATGGCAAAAAAAGCAACAAAAAAAAGCAAGTGCAACCAAAAAACACAAAAAAATGCAACACAGAAAAGCAGAAAAATCCAAAACAACAATAACAACAAAAAAAAAGCAAAAGCATGCAAAACACAAATGCACAAAAGCACAGCAAAAGCAAAAATGCAACCAGAGGCGCAAAACAAGAACAACAGAAGCAGTGCAAATGCATGAACCAAGAAAGGCAAAAAGACAAGCAAACAGCAAAACAAAACAACAGCAAAAGAATGCAGGCAACAAAATGCAAAATGCAAAACAGAACAAAAAACAAAAATGCAAATGGAAGCAAACAATCACAAGCAAAAAATGCAAATGCAACACAAACAAACAGCACAAAAAGTGCAACAAATGCAATGCCAAAGTGCAAAAAAAAAAAAAAACCAAATCAAAACAACAAAATCCAAACAAAATTCACAATCAAAACCCAATCCAAGCAAAGTCATATTCAGAAAAAATGCAACCAAAACAGCCAACAAAGAAAGTTCATTCAATTTCCAAAGTGTTGCAAAAAGAAGGCACCAAAAAAAAACAAGCAAACCAAACAAAAAACATACCCATAAAACAACAAAGCAAACAAAAACAAACAAGCAGCAAAAAAAAAACACCCACACAGGAAGCAAGCCAAACTGCTGCTGTTATAAAATTGCACACCACACAGGATGTTTCCAATATGCCGGTCGTTCTGATCAGGGAATTCCCATGGCATCACAACACACACTTCTCTGTGTGGTTGTTGTTTTTCCATCATCGTTGGTGAGTAGACGTCACTTGCTTCCCTTCATTTAGCGCTCTACCTCTACATGTGGTCGCGACATAGACATTGCAGTTAGACTGCTGCGTTGCCATTCTTAGAGGGCTTTTACACGCCCTCAATAAACCGCTCGCCAACTCGAGCTCCTTCCTTTCTCTTGTTTCTTTTCCACTGAGCTCTGACCGTAGAGCACCATTTCCTCCAACGGTAGCAGCAGAACTGCCCTAGCTCACTTTCTGTTGCTGTGATAAAAGCAATGACAAAACATCTGGGAGGAAAAGTTTATTTCATCTTACCTTTGACAGTATCATTGAAGAAGAATTCAAGGCGGAACTGGTAGGCAGAATCTGAAGAGAGAACATGGAAGAGTACACATTTATGCTTGTGCGTCGTGGCTTTTCCGTATCCCACCCCACCCCCCCATGGTGCTCAGTGCCTCAGAAATGGCAAATTGTTGGACAGTGAGGCAGGGCCCTCCTACGTCAATGGGAATAATAAAATGTACCAGACTCATACAGCCCATCGCGATGGAGGAAATCCTCAAGTCCCCCTCCTAGAATATATTATGGTTTGTGTCAAGTTGACATAATTATGAAACATGTTTCTAAAACAAAGTCCTAAGAGACATACAGAAAAGTCAGAGGGTACTTCAAACCCAGGAGTTGAGCCAAGTTTTGGGAGTACTGTGAAAGACAGATTGAATTCTGGACTAAGGTTAAATGGTAACCATGAGAGCCAGGGACCCGGATGGTACACAGATTGAATTCTTGGAGCTAAGGCTTCAATAATGGTAACCACCTGAGAGCCCAAGGGAGCCCAGAATGGCTACATAAAGCCATGCTCAGAGCAAACCAGCAATTAATGTTGAAAAGGTATCAGGGATCCCTGCAGGCCTTACAGTAAGGTACCAATCCCACTGTATGACCTAAGACAGTGAAGAACATGGGACCTATGTGCATCTAAATAGCATCTTCTAGAAAACAGGGTGCTCAGATTGTTTACCTATGTGACATGCACATCCTGCATAACTCCCAGGACACAGTATGAACTCTGTTTCCACCATTAGGTCATTTAAGTAGCACTATTAGCCTTGTAATATGGACCCAGATGGTGGCTGAAACCGTCTGTAACTCCAAATTCTGGGGACCACAACACTCTCTTCGGATTCTGTGGGCATTATGCAATGGGTAGCATTACATACTGCAGAAATACACTTATACAACATAAAATAAAATTAATTAAAAAAAAAATGCCAGGCTTTGGTGGAGCACACCTTTATCCTAGCACTCAGGAGGCAAGGCAGGTGGATCTCGTGGAGTTAAAGGCCAGCTTTGTCTACACAGTGAGTCTCCAGGCCAGCTAGGCCCAGGGAGACCCTGTCTCAAAAAACAATAAATAAAATAATAAAAAATAAATAATAAATAAATAAAAAAAAATGGAGATTGAGGGTGAGGAGATTTGGCTCATAGGACAAAGTGCTTGGTACAAGCATGAAGACCTGAGTAGATCCCCAACACCATTGTGCTAGGCATCTGTAATCTCAAGCAGACGTAGGCAAATCTCGCAAGGGCACATACGGTCACCAGTCTGGCAAAAGTCCAGAGACCCGGTCTAAAAAAAAAAAAAAGACTTATATATCAATTGAGAAGATACTCAATGTTTACTTTTGACTTCTGGCCTATATACATGCATATGCCTGCATATACATGTTCTTGTATACATGTGCCCACACCATGAAAAATGAACATGTAAACATACATACACAAAAAGATAGGAGTGTTTGGATGAGCCTAACTTAATCATTCTCCCTTTAAAAATGGAAAGTTCCAGCAGGGTGTGGGGCACATATCTTAATCCCAGAATTTTGGAGGCAGAGGCAGGCAGTTCTAAGCCAGCCTAGTCTACATAACAAGTTCCCCTGCAAGCTGAGGCTTACAAGGAGACACTGCTCAAAAAGACCAAAAGAGAAAAAGTGGAAATTCCCTCTGTCAATAGGAGGGGAGCTCAGCACTTGAAGCTTGAGAAGGCTTTGATGTCCCATCCTGGAAGACAGAAGAGCATATGTCAAGATATTTGGGTGACTTAAAGGAGCTGAGAACAACCTCAGTTGACAACCAGCAAGAAAATGGGGTCTCTCTCTCTCTCTAGAATTCTATAACTACAAGGAACTAAATTCTGACAAGCATGAGTTAGAAGCAGATTTTCCCTGGCACTTCCATAGAACAGCCAGCCTGGTCAACACCTTGACTTCAGCCTTGCAATGCTCTGAGCAAGGAACATAGATATAGCATTCCAGATTTAGCCTACAGAGCTTAATCCAATAATGTTCTTGTAGCCTGCTATGTCTCTGGTAAGTTCTTATGCAGCACTGGGAGATGACACACAGTTCTGACTTCGGACTAGAGATGCTCCAGGCCAGCTGGGACTAAAGGAAGACCTGTCTCAACAAAAAAAAAAAAAAAAAAAGAAGAAAGAAAAAAGAAAAAGACGAAAGAAGAAAGAAAGAAGAAAAAAAGAAAGAAAGAAGAAAAAGAAAGAGAAAGAAGAAGAAGAAGAAGAAGAGAAAGAAAGAAAGAAAAGAGAAAAACGAAAGAAGAAAAGAAAGAAAGAAGAAGAAGAAAAGAGAAAGAAAGAAAGAAAGAAGAGAAAAGAAACGAAAGAAAAAAGAAGAAGAAGAAAGAAGAAAAGNAAAGAAAGAAAGGAAGGACAAAGTCTACATCCTGCTTCTTGGTCTGAATGGCTTTAGGAAATGAGTTCCTTACATCTTTGTTCCTCATCTACTAACAGGAATCATGATGCTTATTCAGTGCTTTTATGTCAAACTCATGTCAGATAATAAATTCAATGTCCTTTCTGAAACACATGCTAGATAAAAATGCTAGCTACTTGTTTCCTCAGAACAACCAGTAGATCACCTAGGGCAGCCCGGTTAGCTCACAGCAGGGGAAGCTACTGCTTGAGCATCACAGAGAGGAAGAAAGCTCCTTAGAGAAAGTATCTGTGACCAGCTGTAAGGCCTGTTTCTCCTGGATGTGCACTTTCATTCTTCAAGTGAAAAAAAAGATTAAAAAACATGCTAGACTAATTGTCAGCATCACTAAGACTAGAACTTAAAAGCCTAATTGATAAATAAATATTAATATGACCCCAATGACCAACTAAATTGCTTGGAAAGTAAAAGTAAAAGGGAAGTCACAATACAGCACCTTATGTAATAAGACCATTAAACAGAATGAAATACCTATAAAGCAGAGGAGAAGCAGAAATCCTGGGGATGTTATCCTTGGCCACAGATGGAATGTGCCTGTGCTTAAACAATGGTGTGTGAAACGTCTTAAACAGGAAAGACAGTCTTGGTAAGCCACGCTGCAGAATGGTAGAAGCAGCGTGTGGAAATTTAATCTATGACAAAGGAATGGGACAAGAGATGAGTGATAAGCACACCCATGAAGGACAAAAGGACAGATGTAAAAATCAGATGAGTGCTCCCAACTACTAACAGCATCCAGATCAGGGAGCATTCATTATGGATCATATTACACTCCCTGTACAGAGAAAGGGTTTAGAAAAGATTCAGGGAAGGAAAGCCAGCATGATGCTATATTTGCCCAACAACAATAACAAACTGTCTTGTTTCCTGCCTGTTCCATTGTTCATTAACAACAAAGACTCATGTTAAAAATGTAAACCCAGGTAATGAACACGAACACAGATATAGATACATGGTAAAATAGATAAATTTAAAGAGGCAATGAAAAGCTTTCACAAGCACATAACCTTTTTTACTCAATCTAGACAAAGCTAAGAACCAAATTCAGCACATAAAATCACATAGCCATGTGACACCTGCAAGACCCTTAGACTCTTAAATTAACTCAAAAGCAGGCACATGCTTAGTTCCAAGCTCAGCTCTGCCACACGCATCATTGGTAAGGTCCAGGCATGTTCTCAGTGTCTCTATCTGTAAAACTCATAAACACTTCACAAGACTTTGGAAAGAGTTATATAGAATTACACATACAAAAGGCTGGCACATATAGTCAGTGCTCAAAATTAGTAACTTGATTTTCACTTCTATCTCCCAAGCAATAAAGTAAGAGAGCTAACTACCCTTCAAGAACATTTCCATCTTCTACTCTTGTGTAACTTGAACTTCCTCAAAAAGCTAAACATATCTAAGTATAGTGACATGTACCAAGTACTTGAAAGGCTGAAGAAAGAAGACTGCTTGAGTCTAGGAATTCTAGACCAGCCTAAACTTAAGAAGATCTCATCTAGCGGGCGTGGTGGCGCATGCCTTTAATCCTAGCACTTGGGAGGCAGAGGCAGGCGGATCTTTGTGAGTTCAAGGCCAGCTGGTCTACAGAGTGAGTTCCAGGACAGCTGAGGCTACAGGGAGACCCTGTCTCAAAAAGACCAAAAAAAAAAAAAAAATCTCATCTAAAAAAATATGCATAAAATCATCACACAACCCAACAGTACTACTCCTGGGTAGGTACCCTAAAGAAATGTAGGCAGAACTAGAAAGGATACTGTTATATAAATGTCATGATAACATTATTTTTTTTTTTCTTCTTGAGACAGGGTCTCCCCATAGCCCCAGATGTCCTGGAATTCACTATGAAGATCAGGCTGGACTTAAATTTACAGAGATCCATCTGCTTCTGTCTCCTGAATGCTGGGATTAAAGGCATGTGCCACCACACCTGGCCCGTATGATTTATAATAGTAAAAATATAGAGTGCTGGAGAGATGACTCAGAGGCTAAGAGCACTGGCTGCTTCTGCAGATGATCTAAGTTTGGTTTCCAGCACCCACATGGCAGCTAATAGCCATCTGTAACTCTAGTTCCAGAGGATCCAATGTCCTCTTCTGACCTCTGTGGGCACTGCAGAACATGGGTGCTCCCACATACATGCAGGCAATATACTCATATGCATAAAAATAACAAAATATTTTTTAAAAGGTAAGGGAAAAACCCATGTCCATCACCAATGATGGGATAAACAAAATATACCACATACATGCAGTGGAATTTTATTTAGTCATGGAAAGTATTCAGATACATGCTACACTGTAGGTAAACCATAGACATTATAATAGGTAAAATAAACCAGATGCAAATGGACAAATACTGTGTGATTATATTGCATAAAACATCTAACCTAGGCAAATTCACAAAGAAGACTGTAGTAGCCATGCACTGATATAAGGGAAATGAGTTTATGTTTAAATGGTAGCAAGTTTCTGTTTAGAAAAATGGAAATTTTGGAAAGAGATAGTGGTGATGATTGCAGAACACTAAATCAAACACTTAAAATGGTTTAAATGGCATACTTTGTGTTAAGATTATTTTTCCCTATGAATCTGTCTTTCAGATACTCCCCCTGTAGGAAAGCAATATACAAGTTACAGAAATGAATTCATGTGTGAGGTCACTTTCACTCTTCCTTTCTTATGCCACCTGGAAGAAGGTACTTGGATCTCTGAATCTCAGTTTTCTCCCCTGTGAGATAGAGATAATAATCACTGTCCTAAAGGGGTATCAGGAAAAAGAGGTAAAGGCTTTATGACAGGGCAGTTGGTCTTCTTTTGGTGAGCACTGCTAACATGGCAGTGGAAGACAGAGTCAGAGACAGAGGGCTGGCTCTGGATCCAAATCTGAATTCCCAAGATGCTTCTGATTGAAATGTGAGCCAAATTGCTCACAGATGACGGAAAGCAGTAAAGCTGTCCTTGAAGCTATGCTTCGAGCCCATTTACCCTTCCCACTTCAGGCGAAGAGGTTTTTCTAGTCCTCAGGAGATAGCACCACACTAATCATACGGCTAAGTCCTACACTTGGATAAGGCTCACACAGCACATCATGATCCAGCCCACCTGCCTCTCTGTTCCCAACATTCACCACACTTCCTCTTACCCACCCTCTGTGCTGAGTTGCTCCCAGCACCCCCTAGAAGGTTCCTACTACACTGCTTTGCCAGTTCTTCTCACATCTTCTGGTAAACACTTGGACATCACCTCTTCTAGGAAGGTTTCTTGACTCACCAGGACTAGAGTCAGCTGTTTTAACAACGACCCTTTCAAAGTGCTTTGTCCGTTTAGTCCTGTTTGCCTACTCCTGATATTACTGTTTTCCTGTGTCTCTAATAAGGTTGTACCTAAGTTGCAGAATTAACCACTTCAACCCTAGTTCCCAGCATAGTACCTTCAGTGCTTAGCTTAGAAACACATGATAATTACATAGATTAATGAATTTGAATATATGGAAGAATAGCTGGATGGATGACCTGCCACAGGCTCCACATATGGGAACTGATTGTGAAAAGGCAGTATCAGGTCCCATTCACTTTTTGTTTCTTTCAGAGCTTTCTCATATTGGTATGAAGCCCTTGATATTTGTCAATATTAATGGGGAATAGTAGGTAGCAGCACAGGTTCCAAGCAAGGGAAGTAGGGGGACTGTTCTTCAGGACCATCACTGGCCCCAACCATCCACTCTCAAGAATATTTCTACATTGTCCTTCTCCTGCCACCACTTGAACCAGCATAGTTTCAAACTTTCCTACTGCTGTTGATGGTGGCACCAACTTAAACTTAAAACTCTTGTCATCATTGGCTTCATCAGCACTCCCAAATAATAACTGCCCTCTACCCCATCCTTTCATTTTCCATGCAAACCCACTTTCCTATCCTACTGCTACTATTAAAAAGTATTTTATGGGCTAGGAAGGAGTTTCAGTTAGTAAAGATCTTGCCAAGCAAGCACAAAGACCTTAGCTCAATCCCCAGAGCCCATATAAAAAGGCCGAGTGCTGGCACATGTGTACACTCCAAGCACAGGACAAGCAGAGACAGGAGGATTCCTGAGGTTCCTAGCTGACTCATCAAGCCCTAGGTCCCAGTGAGAGACTGTGTCTCAGACAACAAGGTGGATGGCTCTCGATGAAAGGCAGGGTTACCTCTAGCCTCCACACTCACACGCATACTTGCATGTATACTCACAAACATGAACACACACAAACACATGCACACAGGTACTTTGTATAATAATGAGGCTTTAAGAATCTAGAAAGAAGCTGGGTATCGTGGCGCACGCCTTTAATCCTAGCACTTGGGAGGCAGAGGCAGGTGGATCTTTGTGAGTTCAAGGCTAGCCTGGTCTACAGAGTGAGTTCCAGGACAGCTGGGGCTACAGGGAGACCCTGTCTCGAAAAGACAAAAAAAAAAACACAAAAAAGAAAGAAAAAGAAAAGGAAAAAAATGTAGCCCGTGGTGGAATGTGCCTTTTATCCCAGCATTTGGGAGGCAGATGTAGGGCAGATCTCTGTGAGATCAAGGTCAGCCTGGTCTACATAGCAAGTTCCAGGCCAGCATGGCCTTCAGAATACCCTGTCTCAAAGCAAATACACACACTCACACACACAAAAAAAACCCACAGTGAAAACATGCTGTGTATACACAATGGAATATTATTCAACCATAAAGAATAAGAGCATTTCACTTGCAGTAAAATGGAAAACACCATCTGAAGTACCCACAGAAGGTCAAATACCTCCTGTTCTTTTCTTTTCTTTTCTTTTCTTTTCTTTTCTTTTCTTTTCTTTTCTTTTCTTTTCTTTTCTTTTTAGAATCCAAGGAGTTGAAATGACATGAAAGTCATGGGGGTCTATTAGAAAAAAAGATCAAGGGGCTGGAGAGATGGCCTAGCAGTTGAGTGCCGACTGCTCTTGCAGAGGACCGGGGTTCGATCCCCAGCACCCACATGGCAGCTGAGAACTGTCCATAACTCCAATTCCAGGAGAACTCCAGTTCCAGGGGAATCCGACACCCTCTTCTGACCTCCGAGGCATTGCACGACATGGATGCACAAACCCACATGCAGACAGTACATTCATACAAATAAATAAATAAATAAATATTAAATGTTTTTTAAAAAAAGAAAAGAAGATCAAGACAGAAGAGGGGGTAAGAGTTTAATGGGGGTGCATGTGTGTGTGTGTGTGTGTGTGTGTGTGTGTGTGTGTGAAAATATAGCATAAGGCTAGAGAGATGGCTCAGAGATTAAAAGCACTGGTTGCTCTTGCAGAGAATTTGGGTTCAGTTCCCAGCACCAGCATGGTGGCCGATGACTGTCCATAACTCCAGTTCCAAGAAATCCAACGCCCTCTTCTGATCTCCTCAGGCATTGCACAACACAGGTGCACTTATATACATGCAAGCAATACATTTATACAACATAAAATAAAAATAATGATTAAATATTTTAATTTAAAAAACATACTGTAGGCATGTATGAAACGTTGCAATGAATCCTGTTGTTTTATACAATTAATATGTGCTAATAAAAATTAAAAGTACTTGGTCAGTGTAAGAAGTTATTTTCAACTAAATCTTATCATTAGAATAATGTGTTTGTTCTTTAAGGCATTTGGGTTATAAGGGAGAGTCTTGTTATATGCAGTTAAAACTCAGGTTTGTGAAACTAAATACAATGACCACCTATCACTCTGTCTATATACATTTAAATATGTATACACAAAGGTCTATTAAAACTATTTGCCTGGAAAAAAAAACAAAAAAAGAGTAGGTTTTCCTCCAAAGTGTAAAATAAACAAGGTCAGCTGTTCAAAACTGCCATTTGACTCAATAGAATACAGCTTGTGTTCCTTTAGCGGCTGGCCGAACTATATATCCCTGGCTGGCCTCTGACCCTCCATCCTCTGACTTAGTTTCCCAAGTGCTGAAATTACAGGCGTGAGCCACCAAATCCAGCCTTCTTTTTTCTTTTTTTTTAGTTTTTTTCTTTTTTCTGGTATTTTTGAGGCAGGGTCTCCCATTTAGTACCAGCTGTCCTGGAGCTCACTCTGTAGACCAGGCTGGCCTTGAACAGAGATCCACCAACCTCTACCTCCCTAGTGCTGGGATTAAAGCCCCCCCCCCTTACCGGCTCAGCCTTCTTTCTTTATCCTTATGTACTAGGACAAGTAGGGGCATTGACCTCTGCATAGGAAACAGAAAGCCTGCCTTTCTCATTTGAAACAGTGGCTGCTATACTGCCTCTGACCAAGAGAGGCCTTAAAGAGCAATCGAACTTATAGTTTAGCTATAACCAGAAGGAACATCAATGAATATTAATTATTTATACCACAAATCATGGAACTAAGCACTCATCAATGCTCATAACAGCAGTTTTACCAAATTTTCAACTATCTAAATGGCATCTCTGCTACTTAAGTTGCTTTTTTATATCACTTAGTTGTAACACCCAGCAGATTTCCTTCAGAAAAAAAAAGTGCAGGCACTAGAGACAATCCCTTTGGAAGGTGTGGCCAGGTGATCACAGATAAGGGCTTGTTTTGCCCAGCATCTGGGAGCATAGTTTATAGGTCTTGGTGTGTGTGGGGGAGGGGGGGAGTGTTGTCCTCATGGAAGAGGAGGCTTTCAGGTAGGTTCTGGTTTTCCTGAGCCTCAGTTCCCTCATCTGCAAAATGGAGATGACAGTAATGTCTCCTTCTCAGAGTTCTATAGAACAGCCCTCAGCACATGATCTCCATTATTCTTTATCTGCCTGCCCCTCCCTGCCTGTGGCTCAAGTCTCATTGGAAGTTGTAGATCTGTCTGGGCAGGATGATGAACCCAAGTCTGGCAATTCCAATGACATGTTTATTTTTCCCCATGTTGTACCTAAAGTATGTAGCTCTCATTTGAACAAACAGTTCAGGAAAATTCTGTATTGTTTAGAGAATTTTCTCATTATTTATAGGTATTTAACATGTGCCCGGTGATTGTTTAGGCATCTGGTATTTGAGTAAGTTGAAGCACATAAATTACCCTTCCGAGTTCTCCAGGCTCCAACTGAGTAATTTTTGGCCTTGGAAAAAAACACAGAGCTGTGTTGCTCCAGTCTCATGGAAAAGATTTAATGAATATCAAGTTAGTATGTAAGGTCAGCTGCTCTTATTTAAGTACAATATGACAACTGGGTATCTGAATGACTCTTCTGTGTCTAGTAAAGCTGGAGTGAGGTATTTTCCACATTGTTGTTCAATTTCCTTTTTAGAGTTCATGTAATCAGTTCCTGCTTGAGCTGTTGGCAGATGCATTTTATCCTCTGATGGTCAGAAAACAAAAACTATGCAATCCAACATTAGCTGTTCCCTGGGCTGCCAGAAAGCGTCCAGTCAGTTTATCGCCATGTGTCCAATGTGTTCCATCAAGTCCCCACTGCCTTCTCTTGCTGTGTCCTCCAATGTAGACTGTAGGACTTTGCTGAATTATCACATCTCACACTGTCTCATCTGAGCTCTTAAGGCAAGAAGCAGGATAGCCTTTAAACTATAAATAAAATATCATTTCACTTAATTCAACAATACCAGTAACAATACAGGTATTATGCCTGCCTTATAAACAAAGGTGAGTAGATTGCAGTGTAGATAATTAAGATGTCTTCTCAAAAGGGCTGCTCAGATGTAAAAACAGGTGTGCTTTATAGATACACATATCACATTTGTATATGCAAGACAAGATGTCAGATCCCAGAGTCTGACACCAGCTTGAATCCAGGTCCTTTGACAAGCTTTATGTCCTGAGTGAGTTACTTGTCCTCTGACTACTTCTGGTTCATCATCTCAGAATTACAGATAAAAACTATCTCAACTAAAGCTACTTTGAAGATGGGTTGAATTCCTAGGAATTGTAGGCTCACGGTAAGCACTGGATTTTACTCTTTCATCTCCCTTTTCCTCACTTATTTTAATAACATTCTTGACATGATTAATAGTCAATACTCAGGAGATATATACACAATTAGATGAAATATCTTTTGGTATGGAGAGATGGCTCAGTAGTTAAGAGTACTGACTGCTCTTGCAGAGGACTCGGGTTCAATTTCCAGTACCCACATGACAGCTGACAACCATAACTAGCTCCAGTTCCTGGGGAATCCAATGCTCTCTTCTGATCTCCATAGACATTGCCCAAGATGGGTGCACTTACATACATGCAGGCAATACACTCATACATGTAAAAATAAAAATAATGAATAAAATATAAAAAACAAGAGATATCTTCCCTAAATTTAAAAAGGAAAACTCGGGGCTGGAGAGACAGCCTAGCAGTTAAGAACAATCCCCCCCTCCCCACACCAAGTAATTGCCTAGGGGAAGGAAATATTCCTAACTTCAAGAATAAGTACTGCATGAAGCTCCTCCTTCTCTTTAATGCAAGCTTATCCTTGAGTGAGGCCCTCTATGGCAGCCAGCATTCCCTGAACAGCATTCCTCTTCCAGGGAAGAGGAGCCACAGCAAGACACCAGCCAGAAGAGAGGACCACATGTAGTGAACACTTGGGCAGTCAGGGATACAGTCATGGTTTGGGAAAGCGACCCACAAGGGCACCTCTGCCAGTCTGAAAGTCTACCCTCAGCCTTCAGCCACAGCTCACTTATGGCCTTCCTCCACCCTCAGCAGCAGCAGCAGCTCAGAACAACAGCACCACCCTCTTTTGGCTCAAAATCATCAGCAATCAGATGACACACAGAGAAAACAAGCAGGCATATGACTTATCAGGTTCCAGGCATTGTGCTTAATGATTTACATGGAGCTCTTATTTAATATACTATGCAAGAAAGAAAAACATGGAAAGCACAGAAGCCAGATTTGTGAAAGTCAAGATTCTTTTATTCTTGGTTTATATTTTACTTAATTGAATCCTTATTTAGAGGACCCACTATTAATTATATTAATCATGGGCTTTTTGTTGTTTTATTGTTGTTGTTTTGTTTTGTTTTTGTTTTTTTGAGACAGGGTCTCCCTGAAGCCCCAGCAGGCCCGGAATTCACCATTGTAGACTGGGCTTGATCTTACAGAGGTCCACCTATCTCTACCTAAAAAGCACGGATATTAATGGTGTGCACCACCACACCTGGGAAAATGGGCTTTTGGATTAGAGGTAGGGGATGACCAGACCCAGTTCCAATATGGTGGCACGAGCCGTTTGAAGCACTTGAAGTAGAGCTAGGTCTTTTGTGGTGTCATAATGCTTATTTAGTTTAATTGTAAGTAATTTACTTTAAAAACTGACGTAGCTGGACCTGATGGTCCACATTGAAATTCCAGCATTTGGGAGACTGAAGTTAGGAGAATGATGAGGTCAAGGCCAGCATGGAGCTATACCCTGAGCTCTTGGCTCAGCAATAACAATATGAATGAATAAATACCAAAACAGTGTAAGCAGTTCTCAAATGATACAACTGAATCTTCTGCAGGATTACACTTATATATAAAGCATGGACTGTATGGATAAGTAGGCAACATATATTATTTTAGTGTTACATGTACATCAATAAATGTCTGCATACTGATGGATTTAAGTTATCTGAATGATTGTTTTGCTACATGCCATTGTATTGTATTTTAACATGTTAGATAACATAATCTACAATGGCACTTATACAAAATAATAAGTGGTAATTTTAAGAATGAAAAAATATTAGTTTGATTGTATTACATTTTCTATTTTTCTACTTAAAAATAGACATGGAAAAATTTTTAAATCTGAAGTAAAGATACATGACTGATGCAGAACTACCTAGAGGTATGGATGATAATACTAAGATAGGAAGAGTCAGAAAAAGGAAGATTTGGGTAGGTGATAGTGGATTGGCAGATACCTATAATCTTAGCTCTGGGAGGTGGAAAAAGGTGGGTCCCTGGCAAGTCCCATGCCAATGATGCCAATGAGAGACCCTGCCTCAAAAAAGCAAGGTAGATGACGCCCATGGAATGGCAGCCAAGGTTGTCCCCTAGTCTCCACATTTCCAAATACATGAACACTCACTTGCACACACGCACATATACATGCACGAGAAAAAGAAGATGAAGGCCATTATAATTTGCCAGAAGCAGAGCAATGTAAGGCACCAAATTGTATTTTGCTCAATAATATTGAAGCATATTATATTAAAAGGCATTTTCAGCAAAGACTAGTAAATTCAGTAAATTCTTCTCATCATTCAAGAGAACTGATGAAATTACTTGCCAACAATTAAAATTGAAATCTAAGAAAAAAATTAAGAACTATTTTAGACAGACCCTCCCATAATGCCAGCTGGCCTAGAACACACTATGTAGACCAGACTGGCCTCAATCTCACAAAGATCTGCCTGTCCCCTCCCATCCCCCCAGTGTTGGGATTAAAGGTGTGAGCTACTGTGTCCAAAAACTACATACGTGAAGCTTCCAGGCGACAGACTTTGGGGGCTCACAGGCGAGGACCCTGGTCTCTTGAAAAGACCAGAAAAAAAAAAAAAAAAAAAAAAACACTCCTTTTTTTTTGCTGCGGCCTGGTGGCGCACGCCTTTCAAATCCGCAAGCCACTCGGGAGGCAGCCAGGCAAGGTGGACGCTCTGTGAGTTCAATTGCGCCAGCCTGCGTTCTAAGCACGATCGTTGAGTTCTTAGGCCAGCTGGGGCTTTAGGGAGACCCCTGGTTTCTCAAACAACAAAAAAACAAAAAAAGCCCGCAGGTGGCGCATGCGCTTTCAATCCTAGCACTGAAGGCGGTAGAGTGGTGGATTTTGTGAGTTGTTCAGGCCACCTGATATTGCATAGCACGTATAGTTCCAGGCGCATGGGGCCTCAATGGACGCCCTGTCTCAAAAAAGACCAAAAAAAAAAAAAAAAAAAACCCACAAAAACAAAAACAACCCCTTTTTTATCTTAATTTTTTTTGTTTTTGTTTTTGTTTTTTGGTCTTTTTGAGACAGGGTCTCCCTGTAACTCTGGCTGTTCTGGAACTCACTCTGTAGCCCAGGTTGGCCTTGAACTCATAGAGATCCGCCTGCCTCCCGAGTGCTAGGATTAAAGGCGTGCGCCACCATGCCTGGCTTTATCTTAAAATTTTAAGCCTTTTGCCAAGTGTACTGGACATGCCTTTAATTCCAGCACTTGAAGGTAGAGGCAGATGAGATCCCAGCCAACCTGCTCTACATAGTGAGTTTCAGGCTAGCTGGAGCTACAGGGAGACCATATCTTAAAAAATAAAATACTGCCAGGCTTGGTAAGGCATGCTTTTAATCCTAGCACTTAGGAGGCAGAAGCAGGCAGATCTCTTTGAGTTCAAGGCCAGCCTGGTCTACATAGTGAGTTACAGGACAGCTGGAGGTACAGGGAGACCCTGTCTCAAAAAAGACCAAAAAATAAAATAAAAATAAAATAAAATAAAATAAATAAAATAAAATAAAATAAAATACTTAAGACTTTTAATATGATCCACACTCATCTCTTTGGCCAGATGTTAAATTGCTTTATCACGTTTATTAAATATATACACGTTTTCAGATGGGAAAATGCTAAAAGAAACTACTACCTTTGCTATAGAAATTTTATCATAAAATTATGAGGATTAGGGGGTCTTGAGAGGTGGCTCAGGAGTTAAGAGCACTGGCTGCTCTTGCAGAAGCAGACATGCAGTTCCCAGCACCCACGTGGCAGCTGTCTGTAACTCCAGTTTCAGGGGATTCAATGCCCTCTTCAGGCCTCCACAGGCATTGCATGACATAGGTGCACTTACATACATACAGGGAAAGCACTCACTCATAAACTCAAAACACAGAAAATTTTTTCAATTATCAGGATTAGACTAAAGTATATATTTTTTTTAAAATAGGGAGATTTATCTGTCCGTAAAGTTCTTGCCACATAAGCATGATGTTTAGATCCCTAGCACTCACGTTAACAAACCAGGCACAGCAACATCCATTAGTAAGCTCAGCACTGGAAGGAAGAGAAATAGACACTCTGTGGAGCTCAGTAACCAGCCAGTTTAGCCTGCTTGGCAATTCTAGGCTGTCTTAAACAAAATGGAAAAATACATACACACACAATAATGTAAGATCTTAATAACAAAGATCCATTGATTCGAATTCTGAGAATCTCCAATTTTGTTCTTTTGTTTTTCTTTTTGGTCTTTTTGAGACAGGGTCTCCCTCTAGCCCCAGCTGGGCTGGAACTCACTATGTAGACCAGGCTGGCCTTGAACTCAAAGAGATCTGCCTGCCTCTGCCTCCTGAGTGCTGGGATTAAAGGCATCCACCACCACACCTGGCATTTCTCTTTTTCTAGAATTTTTTTCTTTTTTCTTTCTTTCTTTTTTTCTTTTCTTTTCTTTTCTTTTTGGTTTTTTTTGTTTTTTTTGTGACAGGGTGTCTCTGTAGCCCCAGCTGACCTGGAACTCACATGGAAACCTGGATACCAGGCTGACCTTAATCTCACAGAGATCTGACTGCCTCTGTCTCCCAAGTGCCGGGATTAAAGGAGCATGCTACCACTCCCAGTTTCTTTTCGAAGAATTTTATTTTACTGTTTTGTTTTAGCTTTAGATGAGTCAGAAGATATAAAATACATTGCCCAACTTTGGATATGTTTCAACCTACGAACTGGTTAACTTACAAAATAAAAGTTCATTTATGACCTAAAATGTCAAAATCACAGCACAGTTACTTTTTAATATTCTACAGTTATCAAAGAGTAATTTTGGACAGATATTAAAAATTAATTTCTAACTCAACAAATACTTTTCCAGCTAAGTTTGGTCAAAATTCAGATGTATTGATACTTTTAAAGCCAGACTGGTGTTTCCTTTAGTTCCTTGTTTTACTATATGAGGCATCTTAAAAATATTTATACTGTTTGCTAAAGCAGACTTCACAAAATGTACTCTGGGTACTGTTGTTAAAATCATGCATTGTATACATGCAAAAGCATTGACTCATTAGGAGTTTATGGAGCTGTTGAAATAGACAGTGAAATTAATGGCTTCATGACTTTTTTTTTTTTGGCCAATGTTCTGTTAAGTTATGGAAGAGCTTTACAAAGATTTACTGTACTGTTTATTCCAATTCAAGATGTTTGTATAATTCTAGATTTTGCTGGGCATGGTGGCATACACCTTTAATCCCAGCACTCAGAAGGCAGAGGCAGGTGGATCTCTGTGAGTTCAAGGCCAGCCTGATCTACATAGCAAGTTCCAGGCCAGCTGGGGCTACAGGGAGACCCTGTCATAAAGTGACCAAAAATAAGGTCAAAGTTTTTATGTAAGATGGAGACTTTTTATAATATAATCAATTAAATGACTTTTGCCATTTTCTTATATAAATCTACATGCAGAACACTGTAATTGTAATCGATAACATTATGTAAATTGTCTATATAAGGAAAATGTGAAGATATTGTCAATATTGAGAAAGATCTGCTTTTCTCTCAATGCAATTTTGAGTTCAATGTTAAGTGCATGTAAGAGTTGCCGGGCGTGGTGGCGCACGCCTTTAATCCTAGCACTTGGGAGGCAGAGGCAGGTGGATCTTTGTGAGTTCAAGGCCAGCCTGGTCTACAGAGCGAGTTCCAGGACAGCTGGGGCTATAGGGAGACCCTGTCTCAAAAAGACCAAAAAAAAAAAAAAAAGAGTTAATGAATTTATTTAACTTGAACAGAGATAGTTTTGAAACTAGTAGCTTATTCTTTCTCAAAATGACTGTTAGTAAAAAGAGGCAGGTGTGGTGGCATATGCCTATAATCCCAGTTTGGGGAGGTTGAGGAAGGAAGAACAAGAGTTCAGGGCCATCCTCAGCTATATAATAAGTTCAAGGCTTAAAACCCAGAAAGGAAAACAAACAAATATATAAATAAATAAATAAATAAATAAATAAATAAATAAATAAATAGTAAAATACAGGCTAGGTTTTATGCAAATATCAAAGAATGATTTTCAGTTAACAGAGAGTTTGTAAGTATGTTTAGGAGATCTGAATATCACTTTTCCACTGTAAATGCTTTTAGCTCTTCTATTTTCCATTAAGTATTGAGTATTGGGACTGGAAAGGTGGCTCAGGGTTAAGGGTACTTGCTTTGTGGGGCTAGAGAAGTAGCTCAGTGATGAAGACCACCGACTGCTCTTGCCGAGGACCTGGGTTTGATTCCCAGAATGCACAAGGTAACTAACAACTACCTGTAACTCCAGTACTTGCATACATACACACAATACACTCATACATGCACAATAAAAATAAATTTTTTTTAATTTTTAAAAAGAGTGCTTGCTTTGCAATCATGAGGAACAGAGTTCAGATCCCAGCACCCATATAACAAGCCTGGCACCTGCAAATGTCTGTAATTCCAGCTCCAAGACATCTGATACCCTTTTCTGACCTTTGTGGGTACAGAGTATGGGTAACTGGACAAAAGCACAGGTACCTGCACACACATGTGCATATACCCACATATATATACATGCACATATGTAAAAAAAGAATTAAACATCTGTATCTGATATGTAAGCATATAAAGCACCCATGACATGAAGAGAATCTAAAGAAAAAAAATTTTTTGGTATTTTTGAAACAGTGTCTCCCTGTAGCTCCAGCTGTCCTAGAACTTGCCATGTAGACCAGGCTGGCCTTGAACTCACAAAGATCTGCCTGCCTCTGCCTCTGTCTCTGCCTCCTAAGTGCTAGGACTAAAGATATGCACCACCCTGCCTGGCTAAAATATTTTAATATTCATCATACTTTTAAAAAGAATATATTGAATGCTTTGGGTTATATAAAATTGATTTACCTGCTTCTTTTGTTTTTGTAATATGACTAGTAGAAAATTTTAAGTTAGAAGAAAGATTTACTTCAATGGTATTAGATACTGGTAAGCTTGTGTTCTTGCAAACAACCTCATACTCATAAGGGACTCCACTGAACTCACTGGGATCTAAAAGAAAATTAATTAAAAAAAAAGACATGAAAGGAGAAAAGGAACTATTTGGGAAGAGGAAGGGGACCAGCAGGAGTGGTAGAGAATTAGAGTAAGCGATGGTGCGTGTGACCAAAATCCACTGCCTGCGTGTGTGAAAATATCATAATGAAACCCATTATATACAATTAAACAAGTTAATAAACATAAGAGACAAAAAATTATAAATTCTACATATGACTTTAAAATGAATTTCTATCTGGGTACTATCTGGAAGAGTTTGTATAATGAGTACCTCAATAAATTCTGCACTTAGGGGGTTCTGAGCCTAAGGAGGGGCTAGAAGCCATCCAGGGTTGCTGATAGATACCACGGGAGTGAGAATTATTTTTCTTCAAGGGTATTAAGGGTTTGTTGCTGCTTGCAATTGTCTTGAAGATCCTTCCTCTTTTAACTATGAAAGAAAAGGAGAGGAAGGTCACTTCTGGAGCTTAAAGCCAGATTTCCTCTGGAAGTCTAGCAGGCCAGTTAAAATGTCAGTCTATTCAGAAGCCAGGAGTAAAATGGAATGCACCTCCCTACTGAGTGCAAGCTTAGCTGCAGGTTTTTGCCCTTAGAGGAAAAAAAAAAAAGCTCTGGGGAAAGATTTTCTGGGACTGTAAAAGGCTAGGACTTTGTGGTACTAGAAACTTCACCTAAGAAAGTAATGGTTTTTACAAAGGGCAAATATGAGTTTAGGTGAAGAAATGCTTACGGATAAAGGTTCCAGTTTTGTAGGAGAAAGATAATTTGCTTTTCTCTCTTTAATTTCTTTACAAACAATAATTAGAGAATGATAAGTGATCCATAGTAACCTAATAATTTATGCTTCTATTTTAAGAATCCCATAGGAGTATCAGCATAAATGACTAGACTGTCACTTTATCTTGTTGATTGTGCTCTGGAAAAGGTTATGTTTGTTTGAGGACATGGGGTGCTGTGGATAACAAACCCATTTACTTAGTAGCCGACTGTGGCATCCAGACATGGAAACTGGGAGGGAACAAGCCCTTCGTATTGCCAGCTTACAAACACCTCCCATGATGCATCTGCATATACATTCCCTGGGGCTTGGTACCATGTGGGTGGCTAGCATCATTTATTAGACAGAATTGTAAAATGAGGTCATTTCCACAGGGATTCATTGTCTAATCAGCAGGCAGAATGTAAATCACAAGAAAATAAGAGTAATGATCCGTCCTCTTTGTATTTTTTTTCCTATTCATTTTGTCATTAAGAAAACCATGTCCTTCAGTGTAAGTTCATCCACTGGAGTCGTTCAGCCTATCTAGAGTCGCAGAAAACACTCATTAATGAAGTCTCCCATTCCAAATATTCCCTGTAATAGCGTGCATGCTCCCCTTCCCCCCAAGTATGTGTTACCTCCACTGAAAGCCTGCTACAGGGCATCTGCATGCTGAGGCCAGTGAGAACTTGGGATGTTAGCACAAGCCTGGGCAGGAAGACCTGTAGTCAGTCCTCTGCTGTTCCAACTATAACATGGCTTCTTTCTTGCTGGCATTATCCCTCCTGTTTAAGCTTATATTATTACTGACCTCTCCACTCTATTGAGCAAAAATGTCATCTAAGAAATGAAAAAGCCTGTGCAAAAAAAGTACCTGCACAAAAGAGGCCTATAAAAGCCCCCAAAAAGTACTGAGAAGAAATTTCAGGGTGAAGAAGCATTTTGAAAGAGGAGAATAAACAAAACAAAAAGGAAAGGGGACTTAGCTTGCACCAGACACTGAACAGGAAGGGACTATGCCACTATCACCACTAACCACTAATGAGCTCATTAAATGTATTAGGGTTTCACATTCTTTACCTCTTGGAAATCTCCATGGCTTATTATAATCATCACCAAATGATAAATGGAAAAATTGATTTAGATGTTAAAGTTTGCCTTTTATTTTTTCATTTGGACCAGGAAATGTAGACTCAAGCTAATCTTAAATTTCAAAACCAAAAATATATTCAGGAATTAGTTGGATGTGAAAATACAGGATGACTGAGGCACCAAGTGAAAGGAGAATTGGGCAGCTTCATGGGCAAATAGGTGCTTTCATATCTGGAAAGTTTTTTCTATCCATAAAGAACTTAATGTTTTGTTGCTACTTAGAGATATCTGAAAAGCAAATAACCCTAGAACTCAGCTTTTTAGACCTTGAGTGGACCCTGTGTAGGGTCACATAGCTGAATGTGTGCCAAAAGAAATGGATGATGGTGAAGGGTTTCTGAACAAGTAACTACCAATACTTGTTTCAAAATAAAATCCGTAAGGAATAGGAGGTGTTTCTGGCAGCTCTCCTGTACTGCATCACATGACTTCACTGCAGCCTTGGTTCTGAACACACACCATTCAAATTCGTACTTTACATTCAGTCTCAGCGTACAATGCCAGTGACCATACCTCAGACTTGGCTCTGATTTGAGACTGCTGCACGCCATACAGCGTTTTATGACACACGTCAAGTTTTCTTCTCCTATGGAAACATAATTTCAGAAAACAAAGAGTTTATGTGGGGAGAAAGTGCGCCTGTTGGTGTGTCGCCTGTGGGTGGATGCCAGAAGTCAACATGGCTGTCAGTACTCAGCCATTCTATCTTGATTTTTGAGACAGAGTCTCTCACTGAGACCTGTGGCTAACCAATTAGGCTACTGTGGCTGGCCAACAAATACCAGAGAGCCTCCTGTCTCTATCTCCCCAGTGTTTTGTGAATACAAACACATACCATGCCTATGGATTCTAGGGCTCAAACTCAGGTTCTTGTGCTTAAAAGGTAAGCACTTTCCTGACTGAGCTATCTGCCCAGACCAAGAAAACAAAGATTTTAAATATTTCCTTAGCATGTATCAAATTTTATTTTATATGTATGAGTGCTTTGCCTGTGTGTAAGTACATGCATGTTGTACAGTGTCCATGAAGGCCATAGAAGGCATCAGATGCCCTGGAACTGAAGTTATGGATGGTTGTTAGCCACCGTATGGGTTCAGGAAACTGAATTCTGGTCCTCTGCAAGAATAGTCAGTTCTCTTAACCACTGAGCCATCTCTCTAGCCCAGAAATCAGTATATCTTTTAATTCTATTCTATTTAAATGCTTGATTTTAAAAGTTATTCTGAGTTGCTTACTTGAAATTTCTCAATAAATTTTAGTTTGGAATGAGAACAGAATTTCCAACAATTTCTGAACTAACATTAAACATACTTCTGCTATTTTATACCATGTATTTACCTAAAGTGGTATTTCTCAGTATTAATAATTATAAAGTCAAAATATTGATCAACTCTGGAAAACATTGAAGCTGTTCTACATCCTGTAGTTAGCAATTATTCCACAAAACTTATTCTTTATGTAAACATAAAAAGCACATTTATCTCACTAGCATGCAAAGTTGATTTCATCTTTAATAAATGATAAAATTATATATATATATATACCAAATACATTTCTTTATGATTTCAAATGTTTCAAATACATTTCTTTATGATTTATTAAAGTAAATGCTTATTTGTATGCCTGTTTTATACCCATGTACCAGTCTGTGAATGGAGAAAGTTCCAGAAGCCGGCCCTAGATAATGTTCTGCAAGAGAGTTCAAAACTGCCCTCTGATACTGAAGAAAAATTGGAATTCTAAATCAAAATTTCTTTAAAACACACACACAACTGGATAGTTGACACCTTTGTAACTTATCTTTGGTCCATCCTTCAGAAAAGATATTGGACACAGTGTGTGGAGGCTCTTCACTGGCTAAGTGGCAATGACTGTTCTTAGCCTGCTTCTCTGTTATAATTGTCCTGGTCACTTCCAGTCCCAGTGGTTAAGATAAAGCTCCCAGTATTCTACATTAGACATTATCTCATCATAACAGCTTTGGATTCAGGAAAGGATAACTTCACATTTTTTTCTTTTTCTTTTTTTTTTTTTTTATTTTATTTTTT
>VZQC01009053.1:913563-1098532 GCA_009823505.1 Rhizomys pruinosus | reverse complement strand
CTTTACATTCTTACCACGCCCCCTCTTCCCTTGGGCTATGCACTTGGCAAAGTATATTAATGCAGGAGCTCTGACATCAGCATGGATTTTATCTCCAAGGGGATGTGTGGCCGGGGATCCAAGGCCCCACAAAAGGTAAGGTTCCTGCCCACTACGTTGGATACCTGCAGGAGGAGAGGCCGATAAGACCCTCTGGCCGAAGACTCTGACGTTAACAGGGGGATGATCATTGAGACCGACACCATGCAAGTGTACAGAGTGCGCTCTTGAAATGCCAGGAGGAGTGTTACCCAAAGGCTCACTAAACCATAATATAAAGCAAATAAACCAGTCTCCCTGAGTCAAGCAAGACTCCAGCCGGTCGGCACCAGCTTACCCTCACTTCTGCCTGGAAATTACTGTGCGATCAGAGGCAAGCATGTGCCTGTATATCCCAAATCTCATGGCTTTGGTAGCTCTCTCCCTGGAGGATATAAACCCAATTGGCTGATGCCACAAAGGGCCTACTCGTCCTCTACAGGTTCGGCGATGTTTTATAAGCCACAGTAACGACCTTCATATTTATCAGGGGGCAAAAATGTGGAATCTCATGGGCTTAACATATGCATCCAAACCATATGTGTCTATGCCAAAGTAACCTACCATAACTATACTTAGTGCTGCTTAAATACCTAATATCTAATTGCTTGTGCTTCTTATCGTAGGATCAAAAGGTGTACTCCTGAACACACTTTTGTCTTTTCAGTTAGCTGTTGACTCAAAAGTACAACTCTCATCTCAAAAGAGGGTAAGAGAGTCTATTTGGGAGCAAACATATGCTCTGGAAACACAGATATGTTCCACATGGTAACAATTTCATAAAGTTGTTAATAGTTTCAGAACAAAGATAAGTCATAAATCAAGATACTTTTTTTTTTTTTTTTGTTTGTGCATGCCACTGTCTTGCAAGCTGCTGGAGGTTCAGAGGAGTGTCGGATTCCCCTGGAAACTGGAATTTCTCCTGGAATTTGGAGTTACAGACGGTTCTCAGCTGCCTCTGGTGCGTGCTAGGGATCGAACCACGTTCCTCTAGCAAGAGCAGTTTGCGCTCTTAACCCTAGGCATCTCTCAGCCCCCAATCAAGATACTTTTCAAACACATTGGTGAAAAGACATCAGAGAGGTGGATTATAGTAAAAGCAAGCTGGAAGAGTTCAGGTATAGGCCTTAGATGCTATCTGATAGGCTTCTTAGGCTTTTAGGTTGAGTGGGAAGTATGGTGTTGTCTAAGTTAATACAGTCCAAAAAGTTCTTATCTGTTAGTCACAGGACATCAGAAACAGAGCAAGGATCAGTGAGTTAGGGGGCTAAAGAGCCCAAGATAAAATTTTGATTAGACTCTGGACCCGCAACATTCCAAACTCTCCAAATCACTGGATTCTAATCAGTTGTCAAGTAATCAGCCTTGAAGAAGGTTCAGTTTGAAAATGTAGTTTTTCTGGCAACTTTCATTTACATTGTTAAATGGAAACATTTCCTCAATAATCAGCATTTCATTGCATCAGTACCCCTTGACCATCATGGTTGCTTTTCTCTTGGCCACTGTCTCTTACATTGAGGTTCTTTCCAACTTCCAGTTGCTCAGATCCTTGGAAGGAATTTTGCTTAAAGCTGCCCTGTTCAGTTCAATTCTTTAGTCTTTGATATTTGTGCAACAGGGATGTAAACATATTAGCCTCAGGGACCAGATAATGCAAAATCCCTTTAAATGTAAAACTGAATTCATAAAAAAAAGAGAAATTCTTAAAAGAATAAGAAATTAGTTCCATAAATCTATGTTCAGTGCCCAACTGCCAAAAGACTTTTTCCAATTGACCAGATATAAATTTTGGCTTAAAGGGCTATGAGGAGCAGAAGAAACAAGGCTTCCTCATATAGACTGGGGCCCAGGCTGGGAAAGCACAGTAGGGGAAACTACCGGACTGTTCCTTGATGAAGCAGGATCAGAAAACAATACATTGCACTTTACATCGTGCAGAAGAGGCTATGAGCCTCCACAGATTGCAGTGAGAAAAGCTGAGGAACAACAAAACTTTTAGTACAATTCCTCCCACACCTGAAAGTTCAGAATATGGGGAGGAAGCTCTAGGGAGTGGAGGTAAAGTTTTAAAATGAAAAGATGGTCGAAACCTAGCTTCAGAGCAGCCCATTCTTACTTCCTGTCTCCCTTGCTGCCATACATGGGTGGCTGCTTCTGTCCTACCGCATGAAGTGATGAGGGTTTAGGTGCTGACAGCTATAAAGAAGACATCACTGGACTGTCTACTCCAGTCTGTTCAGGACAGGTGTCTGCTCTGAACCCAGCCAAAATTGGGCCTGCTCAACCCAACTCTCCACTAGTTCTTGCCTGCAGGTAGGACGAAATACCCCAGAGAGAACAAAGAACATCTGGGGCCTCAGACAAGCACAGGCAGAAAGCTACTGAGGTTGGGGAGGTGGTTCAGTCAGTGAAGAGCTTGAAATACAACTACTGAGTTCAATCCCCTGAATCCAAGTTAAAAAAAAAAATCTAAGTATGAGGGTGTGTGCTTGTAATCCTAACACTGGGGAGGTGGACACAGGAGGATCCCTGGCCAGTCTAGCCTACGGTGATTTCAGTCTAATCAGAGACCCTGTCTCAAAAAAAGTGGATGGTGCCTGAGAAATACCTGCAGCTGACCCATGTTGGCCTCCATTTACCCACACCCAACCACCATACCCTTTCCCGAGAGAGAGAGAGAGAGAGAGAGAGAGAGAGAGAGAGAGAGAGAGAGAGACTGATCACTTGATCACTTCTGATGACAGAGAATCCCCAAAGATAAATCTCGTCTACATCCCAAACTCTGTCATATCACCCAGATAACTGGAACCCCAATATCTATTAAACATGAACAGACAGTCAAGGGTCATCAGATCTCAAAGAAAGCTTTTCTCTTGAAATATAAAGGCAAAAACAGAGAAATGAGAAAGCAGCTTGGAGGGAATGGAGAGCATTAAGGAAGGCAAAGACTTTTTCTTGGAAAAGTTGTCTATCACCCCTATGCTTGAGAGATATAAGACATTGCATTCTCTTTAAATTTTTTAATTAATTAATTAAATCAATTTAAATTAATTATATCTTGTGTGTATGAGTATATTGCCTAATGTATGTAAGTGCACCTGTGCTGTGCAGTGCCCATGGAAGACAGAAGAGGACTTTTGATCCCCTGGAATTGGAGTTTTAATCAGTTGTTAGCTGCCATGTGGGTGCTGGGATTCACACCTAGTTCTTCTGCAAGCGCAGCCAGTTCTCTTAATCCCTGAGTCATATCTCCAGCCTCAATACTGCATTCTTAAATAAAAAACATAAAGATAAATTTTTTTTTTTATTTTTTGGTCTTTTCTAGACAGGGTCTCCTTGTAGCCCCAGCTGTCCTGGAACTCACATTGTAGACCTGGCTGGCCTTGAACTCACAAAGATCTGCCTGCCTCTGCCTCCCAAGTGCTAGGATTAAAGGCGTGCACCACCATGCTCGGCCTATAAAGATAAATTTTAAAAAGAGAAAAAGAAAAGAAGAAACCTAACATTCAGAAAATGAAATAAGCACTTTGAACCACAAAAATTACAGAAGAAATTTAAAACATAATAAAAACTTCCAAAATCATCCAGAATAAAGTAAAAACACAGTATGAAAAAAATAATATTGAAAAGGCAAGTGTGAGAACTAGTTCAGAAAGTCCAACATTCAGACAACAAAATAATTCAAGCTATTTCCCCTTAAGTGGGCTTATGAATAGCTCTACTTCGATTTTCCATTGCTGTGACAAAATACTCTGACCAATTCCAACTTGGGGAGGAAAGGGTTTATTTGGCTTTCATCTCCTGGGTCACATTTCATCACTGAGGGAGCTCTCCATAGGAACTCAGGGCGGGAACATGGAGGTAGGAGCGAAAGCACAGGCCATAGAGAAATGCTTTACAATCAAGACCTGTTAACTAAGCTGTTAGTAACCAAAAGAAAGTTTCAAATACGTGAGGTATTAAAACATTTGCCTCGGGGCTGGAGAGATGGCTCAGCAGTTAAGAGCTCCAACTGCTCTTGCAGAGGACCTGGGTTTGATTCCCAGCACCCACATGGTGGCTAAGGACCATCTTAACTCCAGTTCCAGGGGAATCTGAGGCCCTCTTCTGAACTCCGCAGCATTGCACGACACGGGTGCACCAACCTACATGCAGACAGTACACTCATACACATTAAAAATAATAAATAAAATAAAATAAAATAAAAAAACATTTGCCTCTAGTGCAGTGCTTCTCTGAAAGCTGGTGGGGGCTATTGGCCTCATGGCTGAGGAAGCAGGCTAGTAAAGAGAAGATGGAATATAGGAAGCAGGAAGTCCTGCCCAGGAGAACAGCAAGCAGCATCCTGAATGGGCGAAAGGAACCCTGGATAAGAGCAGAGCCTGATCTGAAGTCTCTAAGATACCTTTTAATAAAAGGAAATTGACTAATATGTATTGTGTCTGGATGTTTCGAGAGTTCAACCCTTAGAATCAATGATGAATTCACAAGAATCAGAGCAAATTAAAAAAAAAAATCTATGGCTATTTCCAGGGAACATAAAAAATTCATTCAGGAATGGGGAAAAATCCAAAGTGACTTGATTCACCCATTAACTGACCTTCTGTGACCATAAAACACTAAGTGCATCAAATGAATTGTACAGGTCTATATTAAGATGTAACTATGCAAAATGAAATATTTACTGTCTTTCTTGGAATTAACCTTGTGGGGCAAAAAGAGTGAATGGTAAAATGGAGACAAGGGAGTAAAAGATTTAGCTTATCTGTTAATCTAGGAAAGTTAGGAATAATTATTGAAAAGAAAAATCAGGTAATATTGACATGTCATCTAGCAATATGGTACTAAATACCTAAGGGGGTAGAGAGAGAGAGAGAGGGAGAGAGAGAGAGAGAGAGAGAGAGAGAGAGAGAGAGAGATCACAGGAAGAGGGAACACATGGGAAAAGTTTTTCCGTTTCTGTTTTTATTTCCATTTTATTTTTATAAGAAGCCCCACAAAAATACTCTTTCTCTGAAGACTCTCCTCCCCCAACACAACTGTCTGCCAACTTCCTTTCCTGAATCTTCCTTTCTTGGACCCTAACTCAAAAGGCATGGCAAAAATCTCTCTTCTTCTCCATCTTCCTCCTCACTGCAGCTGCCTAGATTTAAAGTTTGTCTATCCTGTTGTTTTTCCTCTAAAACTCTGATAAAGTGGTCCAGTTTGTAAACATGTGCCTATGTGTATATATTTACAAGAGATACACATATATGCAATTTGACTGGTTTATTTCTGTTTATGTCCATTAATATACAAGAATAAATTAGAAGGGAATTTTTTGTTTCTATTTGGACTTTGAGTGTGGAATGGGGAAGGAACCAAAAAAGAAAAATATTGCCAGAACTCCAATTTGTTTATACTTTAAAAAAATTTTATGGGTATGAGTGTATTGCCTGCATATATGTAAGTGTATGTTGTGCAATGCCCATAGAGGACAGAAGAGGGCATCAGATCCCTTGGAGTTGGAGCTACAAAGGGTTGTTAGCAGGCCATGTGGGTATTGGGATTCAAACCCAGATTTTTTTTTTTAATTTTTAAAAAAATTTTTTTTATGTGTATGAATGTAGTGTCTGGTTTGTGCACCCGTGTTGTGCAATGCCGTGGAGGTCAGAAGAGGGTGTTGGATTCCCTTGGAACTGGAGTTCTCCTGGAATTGGACTTACAGACGGTTCTCAGCCGCCATGTTGGTCCTGGGGATGGAACCCGGGTCCTCTGCAAGAGCAATCAGTGCTCTTAACCACTAGGCCATCTCTCCAGCCCCAAACCCAGGTTTTCTGTAAGAGCAACCAATACTCATTTCTTGGAGAAATGAGCCATTTCTCCAAGCCCTAGAATGCCAATTTAAAGGTCTAGATTAAAATTTTTTTGTGGGCTACCAGTGGTGGTACACACTTGAATTACAGCACTGGGAAGGCAGAGGCAGGTGGATCTCTGTGGGTGGGAGGCCACCCTGGTCTACATAGTAAGCCCCAGGCCAACCAGAGCTGCACAGTGAGACTCTTTCTCAGGGGAAATTTTTGTTTGTTTGTTTACTAATGGATTCTATGGTCTTAACAGAGTGCTTGCTTCTAGCAAACACTAGTAAACATGCTGGTAACAGTGAACTACAATAATGTGTAAGACAAAAGGCAAAATCCTGGAATGCTTGAGGGAGAGAGGGAAGTTAATACTTTTTGGATGTTATTGCAATTAGTGCATTTGCTAAAACTTCAAGCTTGATCTCTAAGATAATTGAAACTGCTTAACTTTTAAATAGATATAAGAGAAAATTTAAATTAAGAAAAATGACCAATCTAAAAGAATGGAACAAAGTGAAAAATAGAAAAGTGGGATAGATAGAAAACATGAAATAAAACAAGTCTAAATGGATAAATAAATAATAAATGTAAGTAGGTTAAAATTTTACCAGTTAAAGACTAAAGATACTAAATGGATTTCTGGAGAGAATTCAGCTTTTTTTTTTTTTTTTTTATTTTTGGCTTTTATGCGCACACCGCTTCCTATAGCCCAGCTTAGAGGTCACTATGCCGCCGGAGCTGGCCTCGCTCGCACCCAGATTCTTCCCACCATCGCTTCCCCAAGTAGAGGGGATTAAGGATGTGTCCCCCCGACTGATGCTGCGCTCGACTTTACATTTTTCTCCCAAAGACAGTCTTCAGCCCAGGCGTGTGGCGCAGCCCGTTAATCCCTAGCACTCTTCGGGCAGCAGGCAGGCGGATCGTTGTGGTTCAAGGCCAGCCTGGTCTTACAGAGTGAACTTCCAGACAGCTGGGGACACGGAGACCCTGTCCTCGAAAAGAACAAAAAAAAAAAAAAAAAACAGAGACAGATTTAGCTGTGAGACATAGGTATCAAAGTAAAAACCATATGATCACTTCAACGGAGAACTGGTTCAGTTAGGTATATGAAACTTTCCTTAAAGTTAATAAAGAGTAGTCGGTTACGTAATCAGAATGGGAGCCCTTTGAAGCATCAACGAACCCCCTCCATACGGCGAGAGGGAACGATCATTTCTCTTTCATGGACAGGCACACCCATAAATGAACCCTCAGTGTGGATCATGGCTCTACAGTGTGTCAGCCCCTTGGCTGTTTCTGTTCATCCATCCACTGTGTTTGACTTCAACTTCAAGTCCAATTGAACAATTGCAGTTCAGCCCAGCATATACAGCCAGCCGTCCTTGTGGCAGCTTGCGTATCTTAGAGGCCATCACAGTGACCTGTTATCCACATCCAGCTCTGTGCTTTTCTATATGGAGGGCCTGGAGGAAAGGTTCCTCCTTCTTCCTCGACCCCACGGGCCTACAGAACTCATGTCATCCAAGGCAACCTCTCCTCCATTCCTTCAACTTACAGTCCGATGTCGCCACTGTGAGAACCCCCGCCAATCGTTCAGGGAGGTCCTGGCAAGGGACCGGGCCACATGACAGCCGAGTCTGGAGCCATAGGCTACCAGTGTGAGAACTCCCTCCGCAGTGGGTGGTCCAGCCCTAGCTGCCAGAGCTGACAGTGCAGGTCAGCAGTGGGCAAAGTAAAATGTTTTGTACCTCTAGATTTGTTTTATTTCACAGCAGTATATAACTTAAATGCTTCTCCTTCTAAGGAGTCTTTCAAGGCATTGCGTACAGCACTGGCTTTAATTTTGTTGCCTCAAATTGATAGCATGACTACCCCTAACCACACAAATGTGAGGGTTGTCATCCTTGCTCTGGGCTATATTGTTCTCAACTAAAATATTGCTATGGATTAAGGGGGAAATAGATGGAAGAAATTGAAAATAGCAACCATCTGACCAAACTTGTGTTCTAGGAGAGTGATTCTCAAGGTGGGCACCCGGGATCCACAGCCTCATATAACCCAGAATTCCCTAGAAATAGTTCTTAGGTCCCACCCCAGACCTGAATCAGAGATGCTTTGGGAGGCAGCCCAGTGATTGTGACTGTTCCAGGTCATTCAAATGTACCTCGAGGTTTGAGAGCCATTGGTATAAACTTAGAGAAAATAACTTTCCTGGTAAAGTGTCAGAATGTTTTTTTCTTTCTTTTTTTTTTTTTTGAACTAGGTCTCCCTGTAGCCCCAGGCTGTCCTGGAACTCACTCTGTAGAGCAGGCTAGCCTTGAAACTCAGACAGAGATCCATCTGCTTCCTCTGGCTAGGACCGAGGTGTGCGCCATTAACACGCGGCTTAAAGATGGTTCTTAGCTGTGGCCAGGGGTGTATAGAATCAACCTGGGGTCTTCTGCATAAGCCAAGTGTGGGGCCTTAACTGCTGAGACAACAAATAATCTCTCTAGTCCCTGAAATTACTTCTTTTAAAGTCAGGAGTAGAAAAACAGGAAGCCCCCTACTGTGATAGACCCTCTTGGATAGAAAAGCAGAAAAAAAGAAATTAAAAGGAGACATGCTGTTAATACGTACAACTATGTGGGAGTTTATAAGAAGCAAATTAAGAAGCGGAGTTTCAGAGTTGTCAAAGTAGAGCAAAAACTGTCAATATATGAATTAATTTGTATATCATTGTATGAGAAGTATAGTTACCTAGAATGTACCTGAAAGAGAAACTATATGAATTTGTATATAGAAAAATTGACAAGTTGGCGCTTCTTCTGGCCCTGGTAGCACCTGGCACACATGAAGTAACAATATACAAAATGGGCAATTAAAACTTAAATAGGGTTTGTAAGAATACTAGGTTTTATGAGGTAGACGACAGATGCCTGTAAGAGGGTCGCCCCAGCACTGACATGCATGGCGGCCAGAAGTTAACTAGTTGATCCGGATGGAACTGCTCATTCAGGGAGACAGTTCTTTATACTTCATAGCTCCGGGGACTTGCATGAGGTCCTGTGACAAGAGCGCAGGCGCATATCTAACAAAAAATAAAAAAACAAACAATACCAAAATGCACAAATTATATGTAATAATAGGAGGTAAGCCTAGTGCAATCACATGTTTCTGGCCAAGGGTTGACAGGACGTCTAACAGTTTCGTTAGAAATGGTCTGGGATGAACTCGTGAAGAACATGTCTAACCCTGACTCTTTACTTAAATTAAATATATTTTAAAAACGAAAATTTAATTATTGAAATTAGACAATTTTCCATAAATTTAATGAAAATGTTGATTGAGAACATGGCCAGATGATAAATAATAGATGACACTTGTAGACAGATTTCATATTATATCTCTTTCAAGTATGTCCAATTAAATCTTATATTTACTTTGGGGGGGAGTTATGTTAATAATACAATTCATATGTAAAGGTAATAGTCCAATAGAAGTCACATATATTTTTATAATGGAGTGCAATAGAAAAAACTGCCTTGCATTATCTATCATCTGTCCCTATCTCAAGATTTTTTTAAAATTATATGTAATTAGAATAGGTATCCATACATGATCTCCGCTGCCAACCACTTCACATCACAGCTTCATGCAATGGCCAACAGGGCCCTCGTTATGTGCGGGAAACCCCTGCTGCACTCTGCCTGGCCTCTGTGGCTCTATGAAACCGTGGAGGAAGAAATGATGACCCTTCACTCTTGCAAACTTCATGCCTTCTAAAGCAGCACCACAGGAATGAAAACTGCCGAGTTTTGGCGGCAAGTTTGGGAATGGACTCTGGCCATTGCAAACCACATTTGCAACTTTTCTTCCCTGCTCCTGGACTGTTTGTTGGAGCAGAAAACCCTTCAGTATGTTTCCTTTCAAAAAGTTGGAGATTAAGCTTGGCGTTGTTTGCCCTGAGGTACTAGATCTGTCTGTTGTTTACATCCTAAATCTGGAGACCTCTCCTTAATAAACTGTAAAATCTCCTTTTCCATGTGTTTACTTGTAAGCATACTAGTCTCTCCTTAATCACTATTAGTCCTCCTTATCAAAAGAACCTCTCCTTCACATGCCTCGGCCCACACTTTAATCTTCCTCAGCTGCAGTTTTCAGATCCAAATTGTACAACTGATTTCTTCTGTCTCTTTCTCTCCCATCTGCTCGTCTCCCCTGTAGATGTGTACAGATATCGCCATTAATCACCATGCCAGCCATTTATATTTAGGCTGTCTTGAATATCCTCTAGCCAAAGAATTAGTCCATTGCTTTTTCAACTTAGACATAGGCAAAGCAGTTGGGCTGTGGGCAAACTGCTAATGCGGCAGACTCTTTATCAAAATAGTCCAGTTGCTGCCTAAACGTTTATTTTCCCTGGAACTAACATTTTTTTTTTAGAATGCGCAAGTGACTAATGTCCTTTCTTCCAGGTCTTCTACTAGATGGCCCATTAAGCCTGCTTACAGTAAGTCACAGCTTTTAACCCAAAGTTCCAGCGATCTCAACATTTCTCCAAACACCACATGGGTCAGGTTTTTCACAAGCCACAGCTCCACTTTCTGGTACCAAATTAACTGTAGTAGTCACTTCTGGTTTGCTGTGTAAACCACCATGAGCAAGGGAACTTATAAAATGAAGAAGTTTATATTTGGCTTTTCAGATTGACAGTTTCCGGGAATTAGAGTCATTGTGGCAGGAAGCAGGTGTGCCAGGCTGAGCAGCCAAGCCGAGGGTCACATCTTGCAATGAATCACAGGAAGCAGAGAGAGATGAAGACGGCACAAGGCTTGTTTAAACTCACTAAGGCCCCCCTCCAGTGACTATACTCCTCCATCACAGCCACACCCTCTAAGACGCGCACTCTAAGAACAGTGCCCCACACACTGGAAACAAAATGTCGTAGAATACTTAAAGCCGATGGGGGACACTCATACAAACCACCACACCTGGCTTACATTCATACATAAAATGTATGAGAAGACAGCTTTCCATAAATCACTTGCAGAACAAACATAAGGGTTGAGTTTAATTTTCCATCAATCGCATAAAAAAGAAAACAAGAAAAGAAAAAAAATGTCAGGCATAGATTGCACCTAGAATCCCAAAAGTGTTGGGGAGGAAGAGAGGATCCTCGAGATTTACTGGCCACCCAAACTCACCAAATTGTTGAGCTCCTAGTGAGAGAACCTGAGTCAAAAAACAGGGTAGAACTCAATTGAGGAAGACATTGACCCCTGGCCTCCATATGCACACACAAACATGGGCAAGCATATCTGGCATATACCCACAGTGAACACATACAATAAAATAAGAAAGGCAAAAACAAAAAATACAAAAGAAAGAGGAAAGGAGGAGAAATAAAAAAAGGAATTGAAGAAAGACTAAAAGAAAACAGTAAAGACTAAAGTGAATACTATAGATTACAGCACCAATTTGGGAATGACTACATTTAAGCTAGAGGAGTCCAGAGATCCAAAATGGTCTTGGACTCTACACTGGGCATGGGTTTATGTTGTGTTAAACTGATTGGAAGATTCATAAACTCCTCCATTTTTTTTAAAATCTTTTCGGAAACAGCTTTAAAAAAAAATCCCAGCACTTGGGAGCAAGAGGCCAGGGTGATCTCTGTGAGTTCAAGGCCAGCCTGATCTACATAATGAATCCAGGACAGCTGGGGCTATATAGGGAGACACCCGTCTCGAAAAATTTTTATTGATTATTCAAGAATTTCATGCAGTATATTTGGGTTGTGAATTCTCTATTAAGTGTCCTTTGATGATATAATAGCGCGTTTAGTGCCGAATATTTCAAAACACAGAACTTTTAAAGCAACTATAAGACCTTTGAGAAAACTGAGAATGTCCAAAGAAGTTACTAAATGCAAGCTACTCTTAGACTGAAATGTTATTACAATAGTTTTTCTTGCAGGCATTTAAAGACTCATAAATACAGTTTATCCACCTGTTATTCCTGAATCAATCATTGTTTCTCCCATGAAATAACCTGACTTTTCTGTGGATTTAGTGATATAGATCTCCAGTGGCAGATATTCTTCTCTCTTCTAAAGTCTTCTCTTCTTCTACCTTCTCCTCAGCTTGTTAACATGCTGATGGTTCTAATAATCTTAGATAAATTGGGAAATTCTGCCCCTCATAAGCCTGGTGTGAATTTCTTGTCTTCCTTCTTTCTTGCCCAGCCTGAGCATCCTCTCTAGCCTGTCACTTTCACTTACTCAGCAAACCAAAATACCCAGGCTCTGGTCCACTTTCCTGGAGGAGCTCATATAAGGCATCAACAACCACTGAATGCTTAATTTAAAGTAATTCGTCAGGTCATGGATAGCTGCTCTTCCACTGCTGTGGTCACTCCCTCCTTTAAGCCCCTTTATCCCTTGGTTTTTATAACTCTTATTGTTCCCTTCACCTTGCATTCTTTCCAGTCTCTGAGTTGTCACTATTATAAGTCAGGTGCAATACACATTGGGTGTGTTTTAAAATCCTTTTCCATCCCATTCTTCCATTTATCTGTCCTCATTCCAAAATTCACTATCTTAATGAATTGTAGAGATACAGCAAGAGCAGCTCTTTTAAGATCCTTTCTGTGTGAGTGTTGCAAATTTGTCTAGTTACCTTCTTACATGGTTTCACACTTCCCAAGGCACATTTTCCTCAAGAAATAACTCTAGAAATAATGGTAACAGTTATTACTTGTGTCCTATAAGTATGCTAATCTGTACCACAGCCCCTAGGCAGCATATCTTATCATTAATAGATTAGAAAACTACTAAGTTGCAGAGAAACAAGCCCAGTTGCCTGAGAAAACATAGCTAGTCAATTTTTAAGCTGGAATTCTTACTTAGATGTGATGGCAAATCTTGATTATTATTATGACCAAACTGTAATCACCTAGAAGACCCCCGTGTTTGTCTGTGAGGGCATTTCCAAAGAGCTTTAGATGAGGAGAGGAAATAAGCAGCACTTTATCATGGACTGGGATCCTGGGTTGCCCATCCACTGATCAAGATCGTTCGCCCACGCCCTTCCTCACTGATCTTCTTCCGGACTTCCAATGCCCTATGCCCCTCTCCCATCCACCCTCTTTTCTGTCCCCCCTTTGCCACCATAATGGCATATCCTGCAAAGCAATGAGCCAAAATAAATCTTTCCTTCCTTTAGGAGCTTCCATTTTAGATATTTTGGTCATACATAGCAATGAGCGAAGTAATACATAGGAAACTGAATTCCAAAGCTGGTATTCTTCACAATTGTACTTCCTTCTTTTAATCATAACAATTAAATCACAACATAAGTTACCAAATTTAAGAAAAAAAAATGGTGAAAGATCGATGCTTTATTTTTGAAACCTAACGACTGAACTCTATAGCAAGCAAGATTTAATAGATGTAAGTTTTCAAGATAAACTTTAATTTTTAACTATCATGTCTATATTTTGTCTTGTTAAAAAGTTGCTTATGTTTGAATTATTTATTGCCGAGTGACAAGCCACTGCATGGCTTACTGGCATAAAGCAAGAAACACTGCACCAGTTTAGGAAGTCTGTGGGTCTGGGTCTAAAAGGAAGGGCTTGTCTCTGCTGCTCAGGATCTGGAGTGATGAGAACAGCTGGGAAGTGGAAGATGCACAGATCCTTTCATTTGTATGCCTGATGCCAGGGCCTGCTGTAGCTGTGTACAGAGTATCACCATCTGGCTTTTTTTGTGTATCATGAGTGCAACAGGTGAATTCCAAGAGAAAGAGAGTGTCAAAAGAGCAAAATGTCCTGAAAGACACAGGAGCACATATCTGATCTTTTAGTGTTGTATGGCCGTGATGTTCAAAGAGTGGTTCTCAGACCAGCAACATCAGCATTGCCTGGGAAGGCTTTATAAATGTAGAACCCAGGCTGCAGACTCTATCTACCAAATCAAACTTTGCATTTCCATAACACATTGGATGATTCATTCATACATTACAGTTTGCAGGTCCTGCTTTATGAAGTAGTTGCTATTAAGATCTATCTTTTATAGATCAAGAGATCCTGAAAGGTGAAGAAACTTGTTGGGCTTATGCAATTTGTGGGCTGGAAGAACTAGAATTCAAGTGCAGGAAGACTGACTCTCCAACTTATAATGCTTATGAACATTCCACAGAGCCACTCGGGAAACTTTGCCACCTTAGAGCTATGCTGCTATCTGTATAGCAACTATGCTGCAACTGTCACGTTTATAGGTAGAGAAGCTTTGAGAGTTTTCAGTACCTTGGAAGACTGATCCTGAAACAGTTTTCTCCACAAAGAATCTCTGCTCTCTATTGTTATACATTGCTTGGCCCTTGCTCGGCCGCATTCCTGGAGTGAAATGACAGTGGCCTTGCTTGTTTGTGTACTTGAGAAGGTGACCAACAGAAGTCGGCTGATCCTCCCTTCTTGCTCTATAGGCAATGACCTGTTAGCGTAAAAGTTCTGCAGCTTTGTGCTGGGTAATTGGAGATTTGTGTTTTCCATGAAAAGTGGTACAAGCATTCTGTCTGTATTTCACTATAGCCCCAGGATTTCAACTCCAGGAAGTGAAGGACAGAGGCCGTAGCTGTGATCCTTCGGGTTTAGCTTATCTCTCCATCCAGATGCTCCTGCCCCACAAGCAAGGGAACTTCCTGAGAAACAACCTCCTTTCTTTCCCACCCCTGCTGCAGCTCAACTCCTCTAGGTCTATAATTAGCTTTCTTCCATTTGATTGATACAGAAGGGATATGGCCCATGGGATGTAGGGAAGCTTGGTAATAATCCCCAGGTTTCTGTGGTACTGTGATTTCAGATGCTCTCTCCGCCTCTCTTCTCTCTCTCCCTCCTCTTCTCTCTCCTCTGTATGTATGTGTGTGTGGTGTGTTAATTTTAAAAAATTTTATTGAATTTTGTGTATTCATACATAATATCTCAATAAATCTTAATCACCCAACCTTTATGCCCCCTTCTCCTCTAGCACCCTCCAACACCCCCCCTCCAACTGGAATTCATAGATTCTGTCATTTGGTGTTAGATTTATTGTGCCAAATTAGTGTCCCTAGCCATTCCCCCCAGTGCAAGTTTCATATACTGAGTTCTAGTCAAGAGCCGTATCCCAGACCCCCCCCACGTTAAGACAGCTCTTCCTCAGGCAGAAGTAAATCAGCCGCCTAATAGTTATTCAGCTAAGGTTGGGTTCTGCTGCCATGTTTCCAGTTCTATGCTGGTTTTGTCTGGTTGAGTTTGCATGGTCTTGTGCATATGCTGACAAACATTGCCCGAGGAGGTGCATATGAGCAAGATCCCAGGAGCTTGAAGGACTCTATTCAGATGCGTTGGTTAAAATCTGTTGCCTCCTGGGTCTTCTTTTTGAGACATCTGTGCAGATGGGAACATGGATGCCCCGCAATGGGCAGTAACTAGGGTAACAGGTAGTCCTGGTTCCCTAAGGCAGTCCTTCTCTGTGATTGCCATCTGGATAGTTACTAGCAAATTCCCCTTTCACTGTCAAAAGTACCCATTTGCATGATAAATTATAGTCACTAGGGTCTATGATGGTCCTGAAGTTCACCAACCAAAAAGAAAAAAAGAAAAGAAAAAGGAAAGAAGAAAAAAGAAAAGGACCAGAGAAAAGAAGGAAGAAAAAGGAGGGAAGCCAGAATGGGCCAATTCCTCGTCTAGGGGCTAGAATCCATTGATCATTGGGTTGTTTCTCAAAGAGTGGCTTTTTGCTTTAGCTAACTGTGCAGTGGATGCCTTGTGAGTATCCAGGCCTTGTCTTGAAGGTTCCCCCTTAGAACAGAACCTTCCCTTGAAGAGTTTGCTTTCTATACTAGCACATGCTGATTCTCAGGTTCAAGGCCTGTAGCTTCTTACCCTTGAGGGGATGGCCTGAATTCTAGCCTGCTTATACACCATAGCACTATTATTAGGTGGCAGCGTCAGAAACTAGGACTGAATTCCCTGGCAGCCCTTTGATCCCCAGCGGGGGAGAGAATGGCCGGAAGGGACAGCCCGGCCTGGGGCTAGATGGTCAGCATGCTTTCCTCTGGGTTCCAAGAGTTGCAGACCAGCAGGAAAGAACATAGCTATTCTTAGCCAAGGTGTGGGAGCCTGGCAGGAGCTACAGGCACTGCCCTAAAGGTCAGAGACCGGAATTAGCCACCCACTCTGGCTGCTTCCCCTTTCCCTTGGCTGCCCCTCAAATAAGGAAGTGACCACCCCACTCCCCCAACCAGAAGCAGCTTGTGGCTTGGGATGGTGCCACCCCCAGTCCCTTCAATAGGCAGCATGGTTCTCCCTTCCTTTTATGCATCAAGAATGGGTGCACCGAGTGCTTGGAGAGGCCTGAAACCATCTTAGTTTCTCTAGAGAATCCTGTATCACCATGTGAATGCTAGGTCTGGGTCCCGAGGAGGGACCCTGCCTTCCCCAGGCACCCAGGGACTTTGGATATCCAGAGATGTACTCAGAACTCAATCAGGTGGACATCAGGCTGATGTTTCTTAATGCTAGTCAGAGGACAGGAGCCACACACAACCAAGTTTCCATACATCTTGGTAAAGTGAGGAAAAGTGAAACGATATCTCATGCTTCCTTGGAATGGAAACTCTAAAGATACAAAATAAGACCTTGCTTTTAGGAAATGGGTACAATAATAATGTGTCTAGCATGAAAAGAATTTTTTAATTAACATGTGAATCAGGAAAGTACAAAAGTAAAAGACAAGCTATAGAGTAGAGAACACTCAGAAGACTATGAAAACAGTTCATTCTTTCAAAATACATTTTTATGAATTTATTTCATATAGAAGCCATCTTTAATAATAATGTAGCCCCCATTCCCCTATCTACAAGCCCCCTTATAAAGCCCTCCCACAGGTCTTCATGTATTTTCTCATATATGTTAGGGCCTATATGGTCAAGTTTGTGAACATACATGTCCTTCAGTGAGTGTGAGGTCACCCACCAGAGGCCTGTTCAGCCTGTCTAGTGCCACCCTTTTAAAGTACATCAACTCCCCCTCACCCACCAGGGATCAGCTGCCAAGTTTGTCACCCCAAAGTTCCGGCTCCTTCCTGCCCATTTCCCCAGTTCCATGCAGAGTTTTTGTCTGACTGAGTTTTTGCATAGGTCTTGTGAATGCCTGTCACTATTTTTTTAAAATTCATATGGGCAAGGTCCCAGGAGACTGTGAGATGCTGTTTCCTTTCATCCTCCTTTCAACTTCTCCGTACCTTCTCCCCTGGATCTTACAATCTTTCTGTTCGGCCTCCTCTTCTGAAATGGTCCATGAGCCCTGGGTAGAGAACTTTAATATAGAAGTCCTGTCCCACGGCCAGGCCTTTTCAGTCTCTTATTTTCTACACTGGTCAGTTGTGGCTTTTTGTGTTCATTGCCCTCTGTTTGCATGAGGAAGCTTTATCACAAGAGTTTTAGAGATGCATTGGTTTTTCGCTCTACTCCTCATGCCACTATGTTCTAAAGCTTAGGTACAGAGGTTTCTATTGTAGAGTGTCTTAGGGTTGAAGCTTCACAAACACGTAGTTCGCTGTGTGTCGACCAGGTGTGGCTCTCTAGAATGTCTCGTCTATTGCAAAAAGGGTTTCCTGATGAGTGGTGCTTTGGATATTTTTCTGAAATATAAGGATCCATATTTAGCATAAGTAAGAAATAACATTTGTCAAGGGATGTGACAGACTTAGGGTTTTTCCTCCGAAGATCTAGACCTCTCCAGACATGTGTATTTGAGTATATTTATAGTTGCCAACATGAGTTCCCTCCCCATTGAGTGGGGATTTAAGTACAATTAGGTAGCCTTCGATTGCCCCCAAGATAAAAGTGCCACAAGGGGCCAAAGAACACATCCTGGAGGAAAGACATATCTTCAGCAAAGGGTGTTGGGCAAACTGGATCTTTACCTATAGAAGAATGAAATTGGACCTTTATCTATAACGCCGCACAAAAGTCAACTCCAAAATGGATCAAAGGCCTTCAAATAAATGAAACCTGAAACTTTGAAACTGGTAGAAGAAAACATAAGCAGTACCCTACAAATATAGGTGCAAGGAGAGGACTTTCTAAATCAGGCATCAGTTGACTCAGGAATTAAGGTCAACATTGGACCAAGTGGGACCTCATGAAACTAAAAAACCTTCTGTACAAAAAGAAACAACCAAGAAATGAGAAGGAAACCCCAGAGCCAGAGAAAATCTTTATCAGCTATACATTTGAGAGTTCATTCTTTCTTTCTAGGACTATTCATTGTCTAGTTATGATTTATACCGCACCAGGGCACCAAGTACACTTGGTATCTTTTCCATTTTGCTTACAATGGAGAAGGCAGGATGTCATAAAATGGGCATGTAGTATAAAACTGACAAGGATCATGAATGAATCTCTAGAAGGGACAGGTAGGGCTCATTTTATTTTGGGAGTCAGGCGAGGCCAGAAGATGACACAATGCCAGTTTTCTGAGAGAGGAGAGAACAGAGAAGAGAATGGTTTGCCAAAGGAAAATCTGAGACTAGAAAAGAACTTGGCATGTTTTCAGAAATTGAAGAGACAGGTGAGCATGCAGCCCCTTCAGGTCTTGTAAACTGTGATAAAGGCTATGGACTTCATCTTAGAAGAAAAGGAAGTTGGTAAAGGGTTTTCAGCAGAGGAAACACATACTTGTTTTTATTTTAATTTTATTTATTTTCTGTATGTGTAATGAATGTACTGTCCTGCATGCAAGTTTGTGCACGCAAGTTTGTGCATGCCAGGGAGGTCAGAAAGAGGGTGTCAATTCCCCTGAAACTGGAGTTCTCCTGGAAGTGGAGGTTTCAGGTGGTTCTCGGCTGCCATGTGGGGGGTGGGAGCGAACCCGGGTCCTCTGTACAGCGGTCGTCGCTCTTAACCACTAAGGCCAAATCTCTCCAGCCCACAATGACTGGTTTTGATTTTAAACAACTGTCTGCCTGCTGAGTGAACCATGAGTAGGAGACAGTCCTGGGGAAACCAGAATAGAGGCCAGTTATATTCCAGCAATGGAGAGATAGAGCAGGGGTACTTCAAGACCACCCAACTTCTCGTTTCATGAATCAGGGACACATTTTATACATTTGGACACATTTAGAGAGGAAAACAGAACCTTCAAGATCTTCCTATTCCTCTCCAGTCCTAATCATTGGCTCTGCCATGAGGTCTCCAGGAGGTCACATTCTCCAAGTCCATATGTCCTAGGAGAACCCTCCCTGGCTGGCCCTGTTACCCCACTAATCCTGCCAGGGTTCCCTCACTTGCACATGCCATCTCTGGAGAAAATACATCTGGGAAGCAGCTGCCTGGCCACTGTCACAGAATCATCTCCTTCTCATCCAGTTGAAGCTGGAATGGAGAGGAGGTGGGGGTTAAAAAAAAAAAAAAAACTAAAGAAACAGGGATTCGGCCGGGGATGGGGATCGGGTAGAGTATGGGTGGGGCCATCCACGCCACCTTTTTTGGAGATAGCGCTGCGTGGTAGCTGTTAAGAGTTCAACTGGCCAATTGTGACGTTCCCTATTCCCTATAAAGGCCAGAGTGTCCCACAGCTGTAGAACCAGTCTGCTGGCCCTCCATCCCAGGGGGGACAGCTGCAGTTGGAGCGTTAGAAACCTAGAAGGGGAGGAGACTGGAGCTTGTCCTTGGCTCTGGAAGGATCACTGTGGGAATGAGGAGTCCAGACTTCCCACGAAGTGGGTATATAGCCTGGCATTCATCTATACAATAGCACCCTCCAAACTGCAACTGGACTTTCCAATCTGCTTCCTTAGCCAAGATTCCAGATGCTGGCTTCCAAATTTCACCTCTCGAGTTGGTGGCGGGGGTGTCTGGGTCTCTTGCTGCTCCTCTTCCTCCTTCCTAATTCCAAATGTACCTGAGGCCAAACCTGGGTCATGTGGAGTTCCCCTTTTTTGTGGGGGGGGGGGGGGGGGAGCAACTAGTCTAGCTGACAATCTAACCTCCCTAAGGAAGAGCACACTTGCATCCAGCAAATGATGTTTTTCGCCGCACCCTGGGCTCCAGGCTTGGCACAGCCCAAACATATGGATCTTTTTAGAGCCTTATGCAATTTGGCATCCCCATTTCACACCCTGCAAGTCCTGCTGCTCTGATGCTCTCTGCTGGGAGTGCACCCAGAGAGGGAGCAGATCCATGAAGGATCTTTTATTCTCCTTCTACTGTCATTTCTCCTGGCAATCTGTGGTCAATCTGGAAAAGAAAAATTGTTCTTCTCTTGGACTCAGTCCCTTGGCCGGAAAACTAAAAAGAAAAAGAAATCAATAAGAAGAAAGAAAGAAAGAGAAAGAAAGAAAGAAAGAAAGAAAGAAAGAAAGAAAGAAAGAAAGAAATTGACCGTGAATATTCGAGTCAGTTTTCCAAGAACAAAACTGGGGCCCCTTCAGCCATCAACACACTCTGTTGATTCTCCTTCTTCTTCATCCTTCCTGTATGGACAGACTTAGATTCCAATTTCTCTGACTCTCTTTGTGCAGCATTTAATCTAAGAATCATCTGTTACAACCCTGCCTCCCTATCACTTAAGTCACCCTGAGCCTCTGATGGATGAACTGAGCCTTACTTGGTATGCTCAGAAAGATTGTTCTGTGGAGGCAAAAATATGTCTCTGAGCCCTCCCCCTAATCTAGACACAGCAATCTGGCAAGTCTTGGGGTAAAGAGAACTAACTCTCCTGATACCCCTAGAAGAAAGACTGCCTCCTCTGCTCAGAATGCAGCAGCTGCACTATCAGGGAGGAGACTTGGCACTCAGCTCTTACTCTCCCGGCATGAGTCCCATGGTGGCCCCCAGCCGAGCAGCCTGCAAAACTTGAACCCATGGGTGGGGCCATTTTGGATGCAAATGGTATGTTGGGAGGGTCCAGAACTTCACAGGAATTTGGCTGTCTCTGAGCCATCCCAACAATCTGCCTCCAAGGTGGACCTCTTGCAGGCTGTGGGCCCCAACTTAGAGGAGATCAAGAAAGCTTTGTGCCCTCCCTTTTCTTTTAGAGCGGGGGCTGAGCTGAGCACATCTTTTTTTACTTTTTTATGGGTGTCACGATAGGAGACCTTTATGGGAAGTCAGGAGAACAACTGGACAGATGTTTCTTTTTGTAGCTCCAAGTTAAAAACAGCCATCCTGCTGCCCAGGCATCTATAACACATGTAATAAAAGCTCCTCCTTTTGGTTGGCAGGCATAGGCTGATCGATTCCTGTCTCTGCAGCCTGTTGGGCTGGGAACCAGATCTAGTACAGGATGTAAGAAAACCCAGCCCCTTGAGAGGATTCTGGGTCTTTCTAGTAAGGGGAATTATTGTCGTAATCTACCCAGGGCATCAGGAAGTCATGCCCAAAATCACAAAGGCTTATTTTGGTTCAGGTGGTTCCTACTTCGGTATTTCTTTCAATGAGTCCTTTAGTTTTGGAGTTTTCCCTCCTGATGGATTGTCACCTAATGCACCCTTCACTGCATTAAAACGCTTTTTGATCCCCTGAATTTAACAGGGAAAAGTAATTGCAAATGGCAGCATTCATGAGCTATACTAAGTTGGACCTCCACTATTAAGAAGATCTTTGGGAAGCTTAGAAAAGAGAAAGGAGTAAAGACAATATCTGGCTTCCCAACACACTGCATTCATGCATAGTGGAAGCTCTCAGAGAGCTGCTCCCAAGGGCAGAATACTTCACCCCATTACCCTCATCACTGACACTAGTGCCCTTTGTACAAGCTGTATTCAGCCCTCAGAAGGCTGCTCCCATGGATGACACTGGACCTGACCATATCAAAAAGAAAATAAACACAGTCATACAGCTTCCACACCTTGTTCCTTTGCAAAAGGAAAATAGGTTTGTTTATTACTTTAGTTTGCAAAGCAATACATGCTTACTATGAAAAATGTATTACATGAGGCATGTAGGAATGAGGAAGAAAGTATGAATTACTCAAAGCTCCACATCAGAATAACCATATCTGATCATCACATATGACGTATTATTACCATCTACAATAATTTTTTGCCTCCCTCTCAAGAAAACATATGATATGCTTTCATTGTACCCACTGACAGCTGTAACAACTACAGAAATGCTGTGGGTTATGTGTGCAATTCCAGCTCAAAGGCCACATCTCTCACTCACAAGCTAGTCTCTATGGAGGCCACACTGAGATAGTTGCCCTGGGCCCAGGCTTGGAAGGGAGGGGTACAGTACATGAGGCCTTGCTTTCATGGCCTCATTTTTGGATATCATTATAGTTCTGCCTTTAATGGTATCTCTTCCAAGGAACAGCCCCCACCCATGCAAGTGCAAGAGGGGGTGTTTTCACAGCATAGGAGTGTCTCCAGCCCACTTGAAGTTATATATATAGATATTATGCATATGTATATAGATACTTATAATCTGAAAACCTTTCTAAGTTAGACATCTGCAAAAACTAAGGTACAAATGATTCACAAACAATAACATGGACAGGAGACATATTCAAAATTAAGTACACGTTAAGAGAACATGAGAAATTTTTTATTAAAATATTTTGTGTTTTATTTTTTATTTTAAGTATATGAGTAGATTGCCTGCATGTATATAAGTTCACCCACGTCATGCAATGACCTCACAGAGGGAGGTCAGAAAAAGGGCATTGGAGTCCCTGAAACTGGAGTTATAGAAGTTTGTTAGCTGCCATGTGGGTGATGGAGTTGAAAACCAGGATACCTCTGCAAGAGCAGGTCATTGTTTAAGCACTAAACCATCTTGGTTAGACCTGCACCATCAGGAAGATCTCTGGGAACCTTAGAAGAGACCCAAAGAAAGGAGCAGAGACAATGTCTAGTGCCCCAACACACTGCATTCATACACTGCAGGAAGGAATGTCTGAGGATAAATCCATGAAACATAGGACTGAAAAATCACTTTGGGAAAAAACAGGTTTTTTCATTAACTGTAGCAAAGACTCAACAATGGATCTATGCATATATTACTGAATGACAGATCCAGGTCTCTCTCCTGAGTTACTTTTGTGCAGCAATTTGGGTCAAAATTCAAAAAAAGAGAGCAGGGTTTGGTGGCTCATCCCTGTAATTGTGCCACTGGGAAGGAAGAGGCAGGAGAAGCTCAAATTTAAAGTCTGTCTGGGCAACAGCATGAGACCACCCTCAAAAGAGGGAAGAAGAGAGAGAAGGAAAAAAAAAAAAAAAAAAAGACAGATCTTAGCTGTGAGGACATAGGTATCAAAAGTAAAAACAATATGATCACTTCACTGGATACTGGTTCATGTTAGATATATGAATTTCCTTAACTTAATAAAGAGTATTATGTAATCAAGAATGGAGCCATTTGAAGATAACAGAACCCCCTAAATACTGAGAGGGAAGATCATTTCTCTTTCATGCAGACAACAAAGATGAACCCTAGTGATGGTCAATGGCTCTACAGTAGTGTCAGACACCTTGGCTTTTCTGTTATCCATCACTGTGTTTGACTTCAACTTCAAGTCCAATATGAACATTGCAGTTCAGCCATGACATATACATCCATCCCTCCTGTGCAGCTTGTATATCTTAGAGGCCTCACAGTGATGTTTCCCAGCTCTGATGCTTTTCTATATTAGGGCCTTTTCCTTCTCCCACACGGGACTAAAAACTCATGTCAATTCCAAGCAAACTCTTCCTCCATTCTTACAGTCAGTGTCAGCACTGTGAGAAGCCCAATCCATCTAGGAAGGTCCTGGAAGGGAAGAGGCCACATGAAGCAGTCTGGAGCATAGGTACCAAAGTGTGAAGAACTCATCTCAGAAGTGGGTGGTCCAGCCCTAGCTGCCAGAGCTGACAGTGCAGGTCAGCAGTGGGCAAAGTAAAATGTTTTGTACCTCTAGATTTGTTTTATTTCACAGCAGTATATAACTTAAATGCTTCTCCTTCTAAGGAGTCTTTCAAGGCATTGCGTACAGCACTGGCTTTAATTTTGTTGCCTCAAATTGATAGCATGACTACCCCTAACCACACAAATGTGAGGGTTGTCATCCTTGCTCTGGGCTATATTGTTCTCAACTAAAATATTGCTATGGATTAAGGGGGAAATAGATGGAAGAATTGAAAATAGCAACCTCTGACAAAACTTGTGTTCTAGGAGAGTGATTCTCAAGGTGGGCACCCGGGATCCACAGCCTCATATAACCCAGAATTCCCTAGAAATAGTTCTTAGGTCCCACCCCAGACCTGAATCAGAGATGCTTGGGAGGCAGCCCAGTGATTGTGACTGTTCCAGGTCATTCAAATGTACCTCGAGGTTTGAGAGCCATTGGTATAAACTTAGAGAAAATAACTCTTCCTGGTAAAGTGTCAGAATGTTTTTTTCTTTCTTTTTTTTTTGACAGGGTCTCCCTGTAGCCCCAGCTGTCCTGGAACTCACTCTGTAGAGCAGGCTGGCCTTGAACTCACAGCGATCCACCTGCCTCTGCCTCCTGAGTGCTCGGATTAAACACCCGGCTTAAAGATGGTTCTTAGCTGCCATGTGGGTGCTAAGAATCAAACCTGGGTCTTCTGCTAAAGCAATTGGTGCTCTTAACTGCTGAGACATCTCTCTAGTCCTGAGAATTACTTCTTTTAAAGTCAGGAGTAGAACAGGAAGCTCCCATGTGATAGACCCTCTTGGATCAGAAAGCAGAAAGAAAAGAAATTAGAAAGGAGAAAGCTGTTATACTTACAACTATGTGGGAGTTTATAGAAGCAAATTAAGAAGCTGAGTTTCAGAGTTGTCAAAGATAAGAGCAAAAACTGTTCAATATAATGAATTATTTGTATATCATTGTATGAGAAGTATAGTTACCTGAGAATGTACCTGAAAGAGAAACTATATGAATTTTATATAGAAAAATTACAAAGTTGCCTTCTTCTGGCCTCTGTAGGCACCTGCACACATGTGCACATGTACAAAATTATACACATATACAAATGCACACAATTAACTTAATATGTTTAAAAATATTTATATTTATTTTTATGTGTATGAGAATTTTGCCTGTAAGTGCACCACATGCATGCAATGTCCATGGAGGCCAGAAGAGGATGTTGGATACCATGGAACTGCTCTTATAGACAGTTCTTAGTTATATTATGGATGCTGGGAACTGAAACTAGGTCCTCTGAAAGAGCAGTCAGTGCCTTTAACTGCTGAGCCATCTCTTCAGCCCCTTAAAATTTCAAGATGAAATCTATTTTATAAAAAAGAAAAATTTAAATTTATTGAATAATTAAGACAATTTAACAATAAATTTAATGAAAATGTTGATTGAGAACATGGCCAGATGATAAATAATAGATGACACTTGTAGACAGATTTCATATTATATCTCTTTCAAGTATGTCCAATTAAGTCTTTATATTTACTTTGGGGGGGAGTTAGTTAATAATACAATTCATATGTAAAGGTAATAGTCCAATAGAAGTCACATATATTTTTAATGGATGCAATAGAAAAAACTGCTTGCATTATCTATCATCTGTCTATCTCAAGATTTATTTTAAAATTATAGTAATTAGAATAGGTATCCATACATGATCTCCGCTGCCAACCAGACTTCACATTCACAGCTTCATGCAATGGCCTATCAGGGCCTTCTTTATGCAGGGACACCCCTGCTGCACTCTGCCTGGCCTCTGTGGCTCTCTGAAACCGTGGAGGAAGAACTGATGACCCCTTCACTCTTGCAAACTTCATGCCTCTAAAGCTAGCACCACATGAATGAAACTGCCGAGTTTGGCTGCAAGTTTGGGATGGACTCTGGCCTATTTCAACCACATTTGCAACTTTTCTCTGCCCTGAACTTGTTGGAGCAGAAAACCCTTTCAGTATTTTCCTTTCAAAAGTTGGAGGATTAGCTAGGTGTGGTCTTGCCCTGAAGGTACTATTTCTGTTGTTTACTCCTAAATCTGGAGACCTCTCCTTAATCACTTTAATCTCACTTTTTCCATTGTTTACTTGTAAATAACTAGACCTCTCTTAATCACTTTAGTCTCCTTATCAAAAGGAACCTCTCCTTCACATGCCTTGGCCCCACCTTTAATCTTCCTAGTGCGGGGTTTTCAGATCCAAATTGTACATTCTGCATTTCTTTCTGCCCCATCTGCTCGTCTTCACTGTAGATCTGTACAATATTCGCCATTAATCACCATGCCGCCATTTCTATATTAGGCTGTCTTGAAATATCCTCTACCAAAGACATTAGTCCATTGCTTTTCAACTTAGCATCAGGCAAGCATTTGGGCTGTGGGCAAACTGCTGCCAGACTCTTTATCAAAATATTCCAGTTGCTGCCTAAAGTCTTTATTTTCCTCTGGAACTACATTTTTTTGCAGCAATGCTTTCTTCCAGGCTTCTACTAGAATGGCCCATTAAGCTCTGCTTACAGTAGTCAACAGCTTTTCTAACCCAAAGTTCCAGTCTTCCACATTTCTCCAAACATCCACATGGTCAGGTTCTTCACAACCAGCAGCCCACTCTCTGGTACCAAATAACTGTATTAGTCACTTTTCTGTTGCTGTGATAAACCACCATGAGCAAGGGAACTTATAAAAGGAAGAGTTTATTTGAGCTTTCAATTGACAGTTCCAGGGAATCAGAGTCCATTGTGGCAGGAAGCATGGTGGCCAGGGCTGGAGCAGCAAGCCGAGGGTCACATCTCGCAATGAGCACAGGAAGGAGAGAGAGAGAGAGAGAGAGAGAGAGAGAGAGAGAGAGAGAGACTGGCTTGTTAAACTCACTAAGCCCGCCTCCAATGACATACTTCCTCCATCACAGCCACACCTTCTAAGACCTCCAAGAACAGTGCCACCAACTGGAGACAAAATGTCTGAATACTTAAAGCCTATGGGGGACACTCATACAAACCACCACACCTGGCATTACATTCATACATAAAATGTATGAGAAGACAGCTTTCCATAAATCACTTGCAGAACAAACATAAGGGTGTGAGTTTAATTTCCATCAATCGCATAAAAAAGAAAGAAAAGAAAAAAAATGTCAGGCATAGATTGCACCTATAATCCCAGTGTTGGGGAGGAAGAGAGGATCCTCGAGATTTACTGGCCACCCAAACTCACCAAATTGTTGAGCTCCTAGTGAGAGAACCTGAGTCAAAAAACAGGGTAGAACTCAATTGAGGAAGACATTGACCCCTGGCCTCCATATGCACACACAAACATGGGCAAGCATATCTGCATATACCCACATGAACACATACAATAAAATAAGAAAGCAAAAACAAAAAATACAAAAGAAAGAGGAAGGAGGGAGAGAATAAAAAAAGGAAGGAAGAAAAGAAAAAGGGAAAAAAGAAGAAAGGAATACTAGAGATTAATAAGCACCAAATGGGAGATGACTACATTTGAAGGCAGAGGAGTCAAGATCCAAAATGAGGGCTTGGACTCTACACTGGGCTGGTTATGTTGTGTTTAACTGAGTGGAAGATTCATAAACTCCTCACATTATTTTTTAAATATTTTTCTTGCACATGCCTTTAATCCCAGCACTTGGGAGGCAGAGGCAGGTGGATCTCTGTGAGTTCAAGGCCAGCCTGATCTACATAGTGAGTTCCAGGACAGCTGGGGCTATAGGGAGACCCTGTCTCAGAAAAATATTTTTATTGATTATTCAAGAATTTCATGCAGTATATTTTGATTCTCATATTATTCTTTATAGCCTTTTATGCCTGAAATATTTCAAAACACATTTTAAGCAACTATAAGACCTTTGAGAAATAACTGAGAATGTCCAAGAATTGCAGCTACTTTAGCTGAAATGTTATTACAATAGTTTCTGCAGGCATTTAAAGACTCATAAATACAGTTTATCCACCTGTTATTCCTGAATCAATCATTGTTTCTCCCATGAAATAACCTGACTTTTCTGTGGATTTAGTGATATAGATCTCCAGTGGCAGATATTCTTCTCTTCTTCTACCTTCTCCTCAGCTTGTTAACATGCTGATGGTTCTAATAATCTTAGATAAATTGGGAAATTCTGCCCCTCATAAGCCTGGTGTGAATTTCTTGTCTTCCTTCTTGCCCAGCCTGAGCATCCTCTCTAGCCTGTCACTTTCACTTACTCAGCAAACCAAAATACCCAGGCTCTGGTCCACTTTCCTGGAGGAGCTCATATAAGGCATCAACAACCACTGAATGCTTAATTTAAAGTAATTCGTCAGGTCATGGATAGCTGCTCTTCCACTGCTGTGGTCACTCCCTCCTTTAAGCCCCTTTATCCCTTGGTTTTTATAACTCTTATTGTTCCCTTCACCTTGCATTCTTTCCAGTCTCTGAGTTGTCACTATTATAAGTCAGGTGCAATACACATTGGGTGTGTTTTAAAATCCTTTTCCATCCCATTCTTCCATTTATCTGTCCTCATTCCAAAATTCACTATCTTAACGAATTGTAGAGATACAGCAAGAGCAGCTCTTTTAAGATCCTTTCTGTGTGAGTGTTGCAAATTTGTCTAGTTACCTTTTTACATGGTTTCACACTTCCCAAGGCACATTTTCCTCACGAAATAACTCTAGAAATAATGGTAACAGTTATTACTTGTGTCCTATAAGTATGCTAATCTGTACCACAGCCCCTAGGCAGCATATCTTATCATTAATAGATTAGAAAACTACTAAGTTGCAGAGAAACAAGCCCAGTTGCCTGAGAAAACATAGCTAGTCAATTTTTAAGCTGGAATTCTTACTTAGATGTGATGGCAAATCTTGATTATTATTATGACCAAACTGTAATCACCTAGAAGACCCCCGTGTTTGTCTGTGAGGGCATTTCCAAAGAGCTTTAGATGAGGAGAGGAAATAAGCAGCACTTTATCATGGACTGGGATCCTGGGTTAAAGAAAAAGGAGAAAGAGAGTTGAGCACAAGCCTTCATCACTATCTGCTTCCTGACTGCAAATGCACTATGACCAGCTCCCTCACACTCTTGCTGCCACACCTTTGCCACCATAATGGACAGTATCCTCAAACAATGAGCCAAAATAAATCTTTCCTTCCTTGAGCTGCCATTGTTAGATATTTTGTCATACATAGCAATGAGAGAAGTAATACATTAGGACTGATTCCAAAATCTGGTATTCTTCACGATTTACTCTTCTTTTAATCATAACATATTAAATCACATAATTTACATTTAAAGAAAAAATTGGTGAAAGATCTGATGCTTTATTTTGAAACCTAACGACTGACTCTATAGCAAGCAATATTTAATAGATGTAAGTTTTCAAGATAAACTTTAATTTTTAACTATCATGTCTATATTTTGTCTTGTTAAAAAGTTGCTTATGTTTGAATTATTTATTGCCGAGTGACAAGCCACTGCATGGCTTACTGGCATAAAGCAAGAAACACTGCACCAGTTTAGGAAGTCTGTGGGTCTGGGTCTAAAAGGAAGGGCTTGTCTCTGCTGCTCAGGATCTGGAGTGATGAGAACAGCTGGGAAGTGGAAGATGCACAGATCCTTTCATTTGTATGCCTGATGCCAGGGCCTGCTGTAGCTGTGTACAGAGTATCACCATCTGGCTTTTTTTGTGTATCATGAGTGCAACAGGTGAATTCCAAGAGAAAGAGAGTGTCAAAAGAGCAAAATGTCCTGAAAGACACAGGAGCACATATCTGATCTTTTAGTGTTGTATGGCCGTGATGTTCAAAGAGTGGTTCTCAGACCAGCAACATCAGCATTGCCTGGGAAGGCTTTATAAATGTAGAACCCAGGCTGCAGACTCTATCTACCAAATCAAACTTTGCATTTCCATAACACATTGGATGATTCATTCATACATTACAGTTTGCAGGTCCTGCTTTATGAAGTAGTTGCTATTAAGATCTATCTTTTATAGATCAAGAGATCCTGAAAGGTGAAGAAACTTGTTGGGCTTATGCAATTTGTGGGCTGGAAGAACTAGAATTCAAGTGCAGGAAGACTGACTCTCCAACTTATAATGCTTATGAACATTCCACAGAGCCACTCGGGAAACTTTGCCACCTTAGAGCTATGCTGCTATCTGTATAGCAACTATGCTGCAACTGTCACGTTTATAGGTAGAGAAGCTTTGAGAGTTTTCAGTACCTTGGAAGACTGATCCTGAAACAGTTTTCTCCACAAAGAATCTCTGCTCTCTATTGTTATACATTGCTTGGCCCTTGCTCGGCTGCATTCCTGGAGTGAAATGACAGTGGCCTTGCTTGTTTGTGTAACTGGAGAAGTTGACCAAACATAGTAGCTGATCCTTCCTTCTTGCTCTATAGGCACTGACCTGTTAGCTTAAAAGAGTTCTGCAGCTTGTGGCTGGGTAATTGGAGATTGTTTTCCATGAAAAGTGGTACAAGCATTCTGTCTGTATTTCACTATAGCCCCAGGATTTCAACTCCAGGAAGTGAAGGACAGAGGCCGTAGCTGTGATCCTTCGGGTTTAGCTTATCTCTCCATCCAGATGCTCCTGCCCCACAAGCAAGGGAACTTCCTGAGAAACAACCTCCTTTCTTTCCCACCCCTGCTGCAGCTCAACTCCTCTAGGTCTATAATTAGCTTTCTTCCATTTGATTGATACAGAAGGGATATGGCCCATGGGATGTAGGGAAGCTTGGTAATAATCCCCAGGTTTCTGTGGTACTGTGATTTCAGATGCTCTCTCTCTCTCTCTCTCTCTCTCTCTCTCTCTGTATGTATGTGTGTGTGTGTGTTAATTTTAAAAAATTTTATTGAATTTTGTGTATTTCATACATAATATCTCAATCAGTCTTAATCACCTTTATGCCCCCTTCTCCTCTAGCACCCTCCAACACCCCCCCTCCAACTGGAATTCATATATTCTGTCATTTGTGTTAGGGCTTATTGTGCCAAATTAGTGTCCCTAGCCTTTCCCCAGTGCAAGTTCATCTACTGAGTTCTAGTCAGCCTATCCAGACCCCCTCCCTTTAAGACCAGCTCTTCCTCATCCAGAAGTAGTCAGACGCCAATATTTATTCAGCTAAGGTTGGGTTCTGCTGCCCATTTTCCTAGTTCTATGCTGGGTTTTGTCTGGTTGAGTTTGCATGGGTCTTGTGCATGCTGACACCATTGCTATAGGTTCATATGAGCAAGATCCCAGGAGCTTGTAAAACTTTATTTCAGATGCTTTTTTAAAATCTGTTGCCTCCTGGGTCTTCTTTTTGAGACATCTGTGCAGATGGGAACATGGATGCCCCGCAATGGGCAGTAACTAGGGTAACAGGTAGTCCTGGTTCCCTAAGGCAGTCCTTCTCTGTGATTGCCATCTGGATAGTTACTAGCAAATTCCCCTTTCACTGTCAAAAGTACCCATTTGCATGATAAATTATAGTCACTAGGGTCTATGATGGTCCTGAAGTCACCCCAGGAGCCAGAATGGGCCAATTCCTCGTCTAGGGGCTAGAATCCATTGATCATTGGGTTGTTTCTCAAAGAGTGGCTTTTTGCTTTAGCTAACTGTGCAGTGGATGCCTTGTGAGTATCCAGGCCTTGTCTTGATTCCCCCTTAGAACAGAACCTTCCCTTGAAGAGTTTGCTTTCTATACTAGCACATGCTGATTCTCAGGTTCAAGGCCTGTAGCTTCTTACCCTTGAGGGGATGGCCTGAATTCTAGCCTGCTTATACACCATAGCACTATTATTAGGTGGCAGCGTCAGAAACTAGGACTGAATTCCCTGGCAGCCCTTTGATCCCCAGCGGGGGAGAGAATGGCCGGAAGGGACAGCCCGGCCTGGGGCTAGATGGTCAGCATGCTTTCCTCTGGGTTCCAAGAGTTGCAGACCAGCAGGAAAGAACATAGCTATTCTTAGCCAAGGTGTGGGAGCCTGGCAGGAGCTACAGGCACTGCCCTAAAGGTCAGAGACCGGAATTAGCCACCCACTCTGGCTGCTTCCCCTTTCCCTTGGCTGCCCCTCAAATAAGGAAGTGACCACCCCACTCCCCCAACCAGAAGCAGCTTGTGGCTTGGGATGGTGCCACCCCCAGTCCCTTCAATAGGCAGCATGGTTCTCCCTTCCTTTTATGCATCAAGAATGGGTGCACCGAGTGCTTGGAGAGGCCTGAAACCATCTTAGTTTCTCTAGAGAATCCTGTATCACCATGTGAATGCTAGGTCTGGGTCCCGAGGAGGGACCCTGCCTTCCCCAGGCACCCAGGGACTTTGGATATCCAGAGATGTACTCAGAACTCAATCAGGTGGACATCAGGCTGATGTTTCTTAATGCTAGTCAGAGGACAGGAGCCACACACAACCAAGTTTCCATACATCTTGGTAAAGTGAGGAAAAGTGAAACGATATCTCATGCTTCCTTGGAATGGAAACTCTAAAGATACAAAATAAGACCTTGCTTTTAGGAAATGGGTACAATAATAATGTGTCTAGCATGAAAAGAATTTTTTAATTAACATGTGAATCAGGAAAGTACAAAAGGTAAAAGACAAGCTATAGAGTAGAGAACACTCAGAAGACTATGAAAACAGTTCATTCTTTCAAAAATACATTTTTATTGAATTTTCATTTATATAATCCATCTTAATAATATTTAGCCCCCATTCCCTATCTACAGCCCCCATTATAGCCCTCCCACAGGTCTTCATGTATTTTCTCATATATGTTAGGGCCTATCAAGTCAAGTTTGTGAACATACATGTCCTTCAGTGTGAGTTCATCCACCAGAGCCTGTTCAGCCTGTCTAGTGCCACCCTTTTAAAGTACATCAACTCCCCCTCACCCACCAGGGATCAGCTGCCAAGTTTGTCACCAAAGTTGTGGCTTCCTGCCCATTTCCCCAGTTCCATGCTAGTTTTTGTCTGACTGAGTTTGCATAGGTCTTGTGCATGCTGTCACTATTTTTATAAATTCATATGAGCAAGGTCCCAGGAGACTGTGAGATGCTGTTTCCTTTCACCTTCTCCCCTGGATCTTACAATCTTTCTGCCTCCTCTTCTGAAATGGTCCATGAGCCCTGGGTAGAGAACTTTAATATAGAAGTCCTGTCCACGGACCCAGCCTCTTCAGTCTCTTATTTTCTACACTTTGGTCAGTTGTGGCTTTTTGTGTTCATTGCCCTCTGTTGCATGAGGAAGCTTTTATCACAAGAGTTTAGAGATGCATTGGTTTTCTCTCTACTCCTCATTCCACTATGTTCTATAAGCCTTAGGTACAGAGGTTCTATTGTAGATGTGTCACTTAGGGTTGGAAATCTCACAAACACTTATTCTCTGTGTTCGACCAGTTGTGGCTCTCTATAATAGTCTCAGTCTATTGCAAAAGAAGGTTCTCTGATGAGTGGTGACTTGCATACTTATTTGTAAATATAAGGATCCATATTTAGCATATAGTAAGAAATTATGTTTGTCTAGAGATGTGACAGACTTAGGGTTTCCTCTAAGATCTATGACCTCTCCAGACATGTGTATTTGAGTATATTTATAGTGCCACACATGAGTTCCCTCCCATTGAGTGGGATTTAAGTACAATTAGGTAGCTGTTGATTACACCCAAGATAAAAGTGCCACAAAGGTGCCAAGAACACATCCTGGAGGAAAGACAGTATCTTCAGCAAATGGTGTTGGCAAAACTGGATCTTTACCTATAGAAGAATGAAATTGGACCTTTATCTATAACGCCGCACAAAAGTCAACTCCAAATGGATCAAAGGCCTCAATATGAAACCTGTAACACTGAAACTTTTAGAAGAAAACATAAGCAGTACCCTACAAGATATAGGTGCAGGAGAGGACTTTCTAAATCAGGCATCAGTTGCTCAGGAATTAAGGTCAACAATTGACAAGTGGGACCTCATTAAACTAAAAAACCTTCTGAACAAAAAAGAAACAACCAAGGAAATGAGAAGGAAACCCACAGAGCCAGAGAAAATCTTTATCAGCTATACATTTGAGAGTTCATTCTTTCTTTCTAGGACTATTCATTGTCTAGTTATGATTTATACCGCACCAGGGCACCAAGTACACTTGGTATCTTTTCCATTTTGCTTACAATGGAGAAGGCAGGATGTCATAAAATGGGCATGTAGTATAAAACTGACAAGGATCATGAATGAATCTCTAGAAGGGACAGGTAGGGCTCATTTTATTTTGGGAGTCAGGCGAGGCCAGAAGATGACACAATGCCAGTTTTCTGAGAGAGGAGAGAACAGAGAAGAGAATGGTTTGCCAAAGGAAAATCTGAGACTAGAAAAGAACTTGGCATGTTTTCAGAAATTGAAGAGACAGGTGAGCATGCAGCCCCTTCAGGTCTTGTAAACTGTGATAAAGGCTATGGACTTCATTTTAGAAGAAAAGGAAGTTGGTAAAGGGTTTTCAGCAGAGGAATACAATGACTGGTTTATTTTATTTTATTTATTTCTGTATGTGTATGAATGTACTGTCTGCATGCAAGTTTGTGCACCCGTGTTGTGCAATGCCACGGAGGTCAGAAGAGGGTGTCAGATTCCCCTGGAACTGGAGTTCTCCTGGAATTGGAGTTTCAGATGGTTCTCGGCTGCCATGTGGGTGCTGGGGATCGAACCCGGGTCCTCTGTAAGAGTGGTCGGCGCTCTTAACCACTAGGCCATCTCTCCAGCCCACAATGACTGGTTTTGATTTTAAACAACTGTCTGCCTGCTGAGTGAACCATGAGTAGGAGACAGTCCTGGGGAAACCAGAATAGAGGCCAGTTATATTCCAGCAATGGAGAGATAGAGCAGGGGTACTTCAAGACCACCCAACTTCTCGTTTCATGAATCAGGGACACATTTTATACATTTGGACACATTTAGAGAGGAAAACAGAACCTTCAAGATCTTCCTATTCCTCTCCAGTCCTAATCATTGGCTCTGCCATGAGGTCTCCAGGAGGTCACATTCTCCAAGTCCATATGTCCTAGGAGAACCCTCCCTGGCTGGCCCTGTTACCCCACTAATCCTGCCAGGGTTCCCTCACTTGCACATGCCATCTCTGGAGAAAATACATCTGGGAAGCAGCTGCCTGGCCACTGTCACAGAATCATCTCCTTCTCATCCAGTTGAAGCTGGAATGGAGAGGAGGTGGGGGTACTAAAGAAAACATGGATTCTGCCTGGGATGGGATCTGGGTAGAGTATTGGGGCACCACGCCACCTTTTTGGAGATAGGCCTCCGGGGTAGCTGTTAAGATTTCAACTGGCCATTGTGACTTCCTCTATTCCCTATAAGGCCAGATGTGTCCCACAGCTGTACACCATCTGCTGCCCTCCATCCCAGGGGAAGCTGCAGTTGGAGCTTAGAAACAGAAGGGGAGGAGACTGGAGCTTGTCCTTGGCTCTGGAAGGATCACTGTGGGAATGAGGAGTCCAGACTTCCCACGAAGTGGGTATATAGCCTGGCATTCATCTATACAATAGCACCCTCCAAACTGCAACTGGACTTTCCAATCTGCTTCCTTAGCCAAGATTCCAGATGCTGGCTTCCAAATTTCACCTCTCTATTTGCTCTGTTCTCTGCTCCTCTTCCTCCTTCCCTACTCCAAATGTACCCTGAGAGCCAAACCTGGGTCATTGTGAGTCTGACTGCAACTAGTCAAGCTGACATCTAATCCTCCCTAAGGAAGAGCACACTTGCATCCAGCAAATGATGTTTTTCGCCGCACCCTGGGCTCCAGGCTTGGCACAGCCCAAACATATGGATCTTTTTAGAGCCTTATGCAATTTGGCATCCCCATTTCACACCCTGCAAGTCCTGCTGCTCTGATGCTCTCTGCTGGGAGTGCACCCAGAGAGGGAGCAGATCCATGAAGGATCTTTTATTCTCCTTCTACTGTCATTTCTCCTGGCAATCTGTGGTCAATCTGGAAAAGAAAAATTGTTCTTCTCTTGGCTCAGTCCTTGGCTGAAAACTGAAAAGAAAAAGAAATCAAATAAGAAGAAAGAAAGAAAGAAAGAAAGAAAGAAAGAAAGAAAGAAAGAAAGAAAGAAAGAAAGAAAGAAATTGCCCAGTGAATATTCTAGTCAGTTTTCCAAGACAAAAACTGGGGCCCCTTCAGCCATCAACACACTCTGTTGATTCTCCTTCTTCTTCATCCTTCCTGTATGGACAGACTTAGATTCCAATTTCTCTGACTCTCTTTGTGCAGCATTTAATCTAAGAATCATCTGTTACAACCCTGCCTCCCTATCACTTAAGTCACCCTGAGCCTCTGATGGATGAACTGAGCCTTACTTGGTATGCTCAGAAAGATTGTTCTGTGGAGGCAAAAATATGTCTCTGAGCCCTCCCCCTAATCTAGACACAGCAATCTGGCAAGTCTTGGGGTAAAGAGAACTAACTCTCCTGATACCCCTAGAAGAAAGACTGCCTCCTCTGCTCAGAATGCAGCAGCTGCACTATCAGGGAGGAGACTTGGCACTCAGCTCTTACTCTCCCGGCATGAGTCCCATGGTGGCCCCCAGCCGAGCAGCCTGCAAAACTTGAACCCATGGGTGGGGCCATTTTGGATGCAAATGCTATGTTGGGAGGGTCCAGAACTTCACAGGAATTTGGCTGTCTCTGAGCCATCCCAACACTCTGCCTCCAAGGTGGACTCTTGCAGGCTGTGGGCCCAACTTAGAGGAGAAGCAAGAAAAGCTTTGTGCCTCCCTTTTCTTTTAGAGCTGGGGCTGAGCTGAGCACCATCTTTTACTTTTTATGGTTTCACGATAGGAGACCTTTATGGGAAGTCAGGAGAACAACTGGACAGATGTTTCTTTTTGTAGCTCCAAGTTAAAAACAGCCATCCTGCTGCCCAGGCATCTATAACACATGTAATAAAAGCTCCTCCTTTTGGTTGGCAGGCATAGGCTGATCGATTCCTGTCTCTGCAGCCTGTTGGGCTGGGAACCAGATCTAGTACAGGATGTAAGAAAACCCAGCCCCTTGAGAGGATTCTGGGTCTTTCTAGTAAGGGGAATTATTGTCGTAATCTACCCAGGGTCATCAGGAAGATAATGCCCAAATCACAAAGGCTATTTGGTCAGGTGGTTCTACTTCTGTATTCTTCAATGAGTCCTTTAGTTTGGAGTTTTCCTGAATGGATTGTCACCTAATCACCCTTCACTCATAATAACTCTTTTTGATCCCCTGACTTTAAATGGAAAGAGTAATTGCAGCATTCATGAGCTATACTAAGTTGGACCTCCACTATTAAGAAGATCTTTGGGAAGCTTAGAAAAGAGAAAGGAGTAAAGACAATATCTGGCTTCCCAACACACTGCATTCATGCATAGTGGAAGCTCTCAGAGAGCTGCTTCCCAGGGCAGAATAGCTTCACCCACATTACCCTCATCACTGACACTAGTGCCCTTTGTACAAGCTGTATTCAGCCCTCAGAAGGCTGCTCCCATGGATGACACTGGACCTGACCATATCAAAAAGAAAATAAACACAGTCATACAGCTTCCACACCTTGTTCCTTTGCAAAAGGAAAATAGGTTTGTTTATTACTTTAGTTTGCAAAGCAATACATGCTTACTATGAAAAATGTATTACATGAGGCATGTAGGAATGAGGAAGAAAGTATGAATTACTCAAAGCTCCACATCAGAATAACCATATCTGATCATCACATATGACGTATTATTACCATCTACAATAATTTTTTGCCTCCCTCTCAAGAAAACATATGATATGCTTTCATTGTACCCACTGACAGCTGTAACAACTACAGAAATGCTGTGGGTTATGTGTGCAATTCCAGCTCAAAGGCCACATCTCTCACTCACAAGCTAGTCTCTATGGAGGCCACACTGAGATAGTTGCCCTGGGCCCAGGCTTGGAAGGGAGAGGTACAGTACATGAGGCCTTGCTTTCATGGCCTCATTTTTGGATATCATTATAGTTCTGCCTTTAATGGTATCTCTTCCAAGGAACAGCCCCCACCCATGCAAGTGCAAGAGGGGGTGTTTTCACAGCATAGGAGTGTCTCCAGCCCACTTGAAGTTATATATATAGATATTATGCATATGTATATAGATACTTATAATCTGAAAACCTTTCTAAGTTAGACATCTGCAAAAACTAAGGTACAAATGATTCACAAACAATAACATGGACAGGAGACATATTCAAAATTAAGTACACGTTAACAAGAACATGAGAATTTTTTATTAAAATATTTTGTGTTTTATTTTTTATTTTAAGTATATGAGTATATTGCCTGCATGTATATAAGTGCACCCACGTCATGCAATGCCCTCACAGGTCAGAAGAGGGCATTGGATCCCTGAAACTGGAGTTATAGATAGTTGTTAGCTGCCATGTGGGTGCTGGGAGTTGAAACCAGGTCCTCTGCAAGAGCAGTCAGTGCTTTTAAGCACTAAACCATCTTGGTTAGACCTGCACCATCAGGAAGATCTCTGGGAACCTTAGAAGAGACCCAAAGAAAGGAGCAGAGACAATGTCTAGTGTCCCAACACACTGCATTCATACACTGCAGGATAGGAATTACTGAGGAATAAATCCAATGAAACATAGACTAAAAATCACTTTGGGGAAAGTCATGAACTTTAGCAAAGACTCAAACAATGGATATATGCATATAGTTCACTGAATGACAGATCCAGTTCTCCCTGAGTTAACTTTGTGCAGCAATTTGGGTCAAAATTCAAAAAAAGAGAGCAGGGTTTGGTGGCTCATCCCTGTAATTGTGCCACTGGGAAGGAAGAGGCAGGAGAATCTCAAATTTAAAGTCTGTCTGGGCAACAGCATGAGACCACCCTCAAAAGAGGGAAGAAGAGAGAGAAGGAGGAAGAAAAACCCAAGAGGATATTTTGGAAAAGAACCTGATAATCATTTATCAAATTATCATTATTCACAGAAGAATGAAAAGCCAAGAAGATCTAGGGCACTTCTTTTTTTTTTTTTTCTTTTTTCTTTTTTTTTTTTATGTGTATGAATGTATTGTCTGCATGCAGGTCTGTGCACCCGTGTCGTGCATGCCGCGGAGGTCAGAAGAGGGCTCGGATTCCCCGGAACTGGAGTTCTCCTGGAAATTGGATTTCAAGACGGTTCTCGGCCGCCATGTGGGTGGCTGGGGATCGAACCCGGGTCCTCTGCAAGAGCGTCGGTGCTCTTAACCGCTAGGCTATCTCTTCAGCCCCCTAGGGCACTTCTGAAGAGAGAGGAGGAAGAGAACTTGTCTGCAGGTATCAGAACTTTCTGATTTCTGCAGGCATATGTCTAAAAATAAAAATTTGAAAGCTACATTGAATAAGGTGATGATGCAGGCATGAGATGGATGTGCTGTAACGGACAGATGAATGTGCACATACATGAACGCGTACATACATGAATGTGTGCACACAACTACTGCAAGGTCAGGTAAAATCAGAGGAAAAGAGGAGATTAAACAGCAAACAAATCTAGAGGCAAAGTTATCTGAATGAATAATATTTGGGCCTGTATTTTTGCCAGTTATTTCCCCTGCATCTCTAAGCCACCTCCTCATCACTCCATCTTCCTCTTGATAGTGCTGATGCATAATATGTGTGTGGTTCCTCATGCAGAATATTTAGTTCTGCTACAGAAGACAAGAAAAGCAACCAGAATGTGTAGAACTTATCAGATATATTAACTGAAGATAATAAGTAATTTTTGAGACATGGCCAGAATTCAGAACATGTTCTAAAAACAGGAAATTTATAACCTGAATGACGTAAAACTAGAAAAAATGAAATATATTACAAAAGGATGAAACAAAGTAGAGTGTCTCACAAATAGAAAGGAACAGGAAAGTGAGTCATGATCAAGGCATTGGTCATGTCATCTTTGGGTAGACAGCATGGTATTTCTAAATTGCCTACCTGTTAAGGACACCACTCTGCCCTCTATATGGTGTCCCAGAAATGCTGCAAAAGAGATGGCTGCCCCAAACACTGATGAGACGTGCGCAGGCCTGAGTGTAGGCCCTTCCCCGAAAAGCAATGTCTAAGATCCACATGGTACAGGTGATAGAGCCCCATCCTAAGGGAGTTAACCTTCCCTGACTCTTGCTTCTTGGGTCTGGCTGTATTCTAGCCTAAATAACCTTTGTGATTGCCTAATTATAATGTGGTCTAAGTAATCCTGGGTTGTATCTTCTAGAATAGGCTGCCCATCGTGGAGATAGCCACCATATCAAGATAATTTCTAGTAAGACACTGGAACTGAAGATCACTAGGTTGTGTTCTGGTGGGGGGGGCGACTCACTTTTAGACTATAGATTCTCATTACTTCTCTTCAGTGTCTGACAACCCCACCACTGAGGGTATCTCCCTGCATACTGGGACTAATCTTCAAAAGCTTTTAAAGACTCTCAAAGGAACATTTGTAAGATGGGACATGAAGACAGAGGGGTGATGGTAGTGGTGAGACTTGGTTCTAAAATAGGAAACTGGAAAAATAAAAATTAATGGATGCTTCATTAAATTCTTTGTTTTTTGTCTTTTTTGAGACAGCGTCTCCCTATAGCCCCAGCTGTCCTGGAACTCGCTCTGTAGACCAGGCTGGCCTTGAACTCACAGAGATCTGCCTGCCTCTGCCTCCTGAATACTAGGATTAAAGGTGTGCGCCACCATGCCCAGCCTTCATTTAATTCTTATAAAGGAATTTATTACACTGAGCTAATGTGCAAACTGCAGTTCTATTCCTTAATAAATTTATACAAATTTGATAAGGCTATAAAGACAAAATGATGGCTATATTTTAAAACATAATTATTAAAATCATCAACCTCTATGATTTGAATGTTCCCCCTAAATGTCATGTCCTGATCTGAAAAATCAGATGTTAAGGGCATTTGGAGGCTCTTCCCTGGCAGATGAATGAATCCACTCATGGATTCATGTATTAATGGGCTATCCAGAGGCCTGGCCTTGATACAAATACTGTGGCTCACTTGCTTTCTCTTGCTATGTGATGTTCTCTGCCATGCTATGGCACAACAAGCTCAATAGGAGGCTGGAAAGATGGAATATGAAAGCAGGAATGTTGAAGGGAAGCCCAGGAAGACTAGAGCTTTGAAGAGAGCTGGTAGCTCAATTCTACCTGTCCTATGAGGCAGCATAAGGCTGACATCCAAAGTGGACTTATGTCTAGGGGCCAGAACTAGTGCTTGTGAATGGTTGGGCAATGTGTTTCAGTGACTGCATGCTGAGGGCGGGTCCTCCCTCCAGATTTATATTCTAATGATAGTATAGCTGTGCGGCTCTGGTTTCTCTGAAGAATGGATTTCTACCTCGTACATGTCTGTATTCACTTTTCCTCCCTGATGCTGAACGCTGCTTCATCCTTACTATTTTGTCACTTAGCATGTCTTCTTTCTATTACAGGGCCTCTTGAACTTTAGTATGCTTAAGAATGACAGAAAACACTTATTCTAAGCTGATTCTTGGCCCTCACCCTGGTTTCTGTTTCTGTATAAATCATTCTTCTGGAAATCTTTACATGGAACAGGTCTCTGTCTCTCTGCTCCCTGGGAACCCTGGACGACAGTGTCAGAATATGGATTTTGGGATAGACATCCTTCTCCTCCTCGACCCAAATGTACATTAGGCCTGAGTTGGTAATAAAAACAAACCTACTTTCCTCATGGTGAGAAATCTGTAGAGAAATAAATAAAAAAGCACTCCAGGGTGCTGGTCTGACCTTCTTTCTTCCTCCTTAGGCTATGTGGCAAGACATTAAAGAAAAAGTGGGCCCGAGTATCTGCAGTCCTGATTACAGAGCACGCCCCCACCACTCCTGTGCCTTTTTAAAAATATTTTTTTATTACTTTTTTATGTATATGAGTGTATCATTTGTAGGTAGATAGGTAGGTCCACCCATGTCGTGCAGTGCCCACAGAGGTCAGAAGAGGGTATCAGATTCCCTTGGAACTGGAGTTACGGATGATTGTTGGCCTCTATGTGGGTGCTGGGAATCTAACTTGGGTCTTCTGCAAGAGCAGCTAGTGCTCTTAACCATTGAGTCATCTCTCTAGGCCCCCGTGCCTTATCTTAACCTCTTCCTGGTGCTATCATCAGCCTGACCTGGCTACTTTCTCCTCCTACCTTGACCTACTCAATCTGTGACTAGGGTAGCTGCCCAGCTGGGAATCCTGTAGTTCAATGTAGTAACATACAGAACAACTGTTGAGGAACAGGAAGCTTAGAGTGTATTATGTAGGGGAGGGTAGCTTCGAGCCCAGGAGTCCTTTGTCTAAATGGAGAGCAAGTAAAAACCCTGGAGACTTAGATGGAGGGTTGGAGAAGGGACACTGGAGAAGAAGGTATCCTGGGAATATACTACACTTTGTGGTGGTGTTAGTTGCTACGGTCAGATTAAGTGGGAAAATATGGATACTCACAGGGAAATTTTAAAACATATTGCACTGTAAATCTTTCTGGAAAAAGTAAGTGGAAAAAAAGAGATGGATGGACAGCAGATGAGATGGACAGGCGAAGTGGCTCTTAAGTTCTGTTGATGTCCTGCTCACCTTTAACAAGCAGCACAGTATCTAGTGGGACTATCATTGAAGGTGTCTTCAGACTTGTGGTGTTACCTGACTAGCTCAATCATCTGTAAACTCAGTCTCACTGTGGCTTCCTTCCACGACACTTAAAACTTGAAAAGGAACAGGGGAGACCAGAGGAAATTTGCCCACGGCCAGCACAGCTAAGGGTGACACGGGGTTAAAAGAGAAGCAGAGGAGCTTGAAGACCTAGTATTCCGATCTGCTGAGCTAGGCCTGTAGAGCCGCACAACTTTCTAGCTCAAGCCTCACTGCTCAGCTCTAGCCTCACTGCTCAGGTCCGGGGCCACTGGGATGACCAGCAGCAGCAACTCACGTTAGCAGCAGCCAAGGAGAGGGGCTGGCCTCGCCAAGACGCAACAGGAAGGAGGGGAAAGCCAGCATCCCCCACCCACTCTGGACAGGGAGCAGGGGAGGAGAGCCAGCATCCCCCACCCTCTGCGCGGAGCGGAGGAGCGCATCCCGCGCGGCGGTGTCCTGCACGGGTGCGCATCTCCGGAGCAGCGCTCGAGAGAATGCAGGTCCCCAGGGGCGCGCGCGTGGGGCTGCCGCTGCGGTGGGGCTGGATGACGCTATGCCTGTTGAGTCTGCTGCGTGAGTACCGCGGGCCCAGGGGAGCCAGGCTCTGGGCCAGGAGAGGGGAAGGCCTCCCCTGCCCTCACCTGGGAGCCTGCACCACAGTGACCTGAGCTACTCTGGGAGCACAGCCCCGTGGCGAAGGTGCAGAGCTCAAAGTTGGAACCAAAATGTGGATAGGAGGACGGGAAAGTTCTGTAGCTGTTCCCGATTTGGCAAGTAGGGGCCCAGAGCGGGGCACAGGATAGGGTTTAGGCACCCACTGCTTCCAAGGCTGAAAACGGACTTGATTATAAGAAGTGTGATTGCGGCCCATCCTAGTGAGGGCCAAGAGACCCGTGGGGAGGACTGAGGGAGGTGAGTGGAGCAGTTTGGAATGAAGAACAGTCCGAGAAAAAGAAGAAATTTAAGGTTAGAAAGCTAAACTAGAGTTGTCCTAGCAGACAGCATACAGATCGTGTTGGGGAGGTCTGGTGTGCACACCAAGTCTTTCTGCTCCCCATTCCTCACATGCGCAAACCATCACTCTACATTTTGGATTTTTTTCCCTCTGCTCCCCTCCAGATTCTAAAGCTAGTAGACAGGCCAAGACACCTACTGCTACCCACATGTACTCTTAACTTTTTACTTCTTAAGCTCTTCTTCCTCTCACTTTGGTTGGCAAAAATAGTAGGCACTCAGCCTGTAGCAAACTATATTGCTTCTGCTGGAGGATGCTGTCCTGTATCCTGTCTCAAGCTCAAAGGTTTCTAAAGTTTAGCCTGGTGTGGTGGCTCACGCCTTTAATCCTAGCACTTGGGAGGCAGGGGCAGGCGGATCTTTGTGAGTTCAAGGCCAGCCTGATCTACAGAGTGAGTTCCAGGACAGCTGGGGGTCTCTTTGCTCTCAGCCCCCTCTGCTATTGAGTCCACTCCAGAAAGATAGCTGGCTGCGGAAAAGCTGAATTAGGTTCTGGGTTGAACTGAATGTCTATTCCCTTTGCGATGGGGCAAAACTTACTAAGGGCTGGGAGGACCCTCAGCAGAAGTGGGTTGCCCGTGGCCTAGAGTTCCCGCATGATGCTGTATTCCCTTGACTACTCAGCTCTCAGCAGTGACCCAGGATGGGTGGAGTGCTCCCTTTTCTTATTTCCTCAGCTGGCCACTGTCAGTTTTGTGTTGAAGAGGTGGGGTGGGAAGCAGAAAACGTTCAAGGAAGTAGATCTGCTAAGGATGTCAATGTCTCAGCTTTGGGGTGAAGGGCAGGGCAGGGGCCCCAACTGTCAACCTGTCCAGGCTCCTTTGGTCAGCCTGCACTTTGTGCCTTCCCCAAGAACTTCCTAGAGTTCGTGTTGGGATTCTTTTGTTTGTTAATATTGTTGTTTTTGTGTCCTGGGCTACATTATGGAGTAAATTAATCAGTGTCTCTGTGTACCTTCAAATACCAGCAGTGGGCAACTGCAGAATTTCAGTGCTTTTGTTACTGAGGACTTTAGATTAGAATGGGGTTCTGTGTTTATATCACTACAAAGAACTCATTCTGGAGTGATCTCTTCTGTCTCTGAGAAGCTGGTACAAACACCTACTAGACAAACACAAGTGGCACCTTTTCAGGGGTAAGAGAGAGCAGAGGCAAGTGTCTGGGGGGCAGCTGAGGACAGCCAGGCAGCACTGCCACCTTCCAGCTGAACAAGGGGTCTTTCAGGTAATGAAGGACCCCTTTTATTTGTGTATCCTTTCTCCAAAGCTTGTCCCTTCCCTTACCCCAACACCACCCCAGTGCCCACTCACATTCCTTTTCTTCCTTTGAGTCCTTCAGGTCTGCTGACCCCACACCCATATCCTGTCTGGGGCTGCATGTAAGAGGAGAAAAAGAAAAGGGAAAAGAATTTTATCAGATATTTTCCAGAGGGGAGAGGACTCCACCCTTGACTCCCTGCCACATGGTGAGGAGGAGTAACAGCTTAGGGACTGCTGAGAAATTCAGTGGTCCTCAGTGCTCCCCAGCCCTCCCCCTTGGAGGGCTAACCCAGCCTGTACAACCTATGCCAATGAACATCTTTTACTTAGGCCGCATTCCTGCTTGACTGATAAACAGGCCTTATCCCTTTGTCTCCACCCCTGGGCTTCCTCACTGAGGTGTCCACATTGCCTTCTTTTTTTCTTGTTTTTTTTTTTTTTTGTCTTTTCGAGACAGGGTCTCCATGTAGCCCCAGCTGTCCTGGAACTCACTCTGTAGACCAGGCTGGCCTTGAACTCCCAAAGATCCACCTGCCTCTGCCTCCCAAGTGCTAGGATTAAAGGCTTGCTCCACCATACCTGGCTACATTGCCTTTCTTTCCTGAGTGGTCTTTGTCTCCAAAAGATGAGGGCAAGGAGTGCCACACTGCAGCAGATAAAGTTCGGTGCAGAGTCCTAGAAAAACAAACAGAAAGGCGCAGATTCTAGCACTCACAGTTTCCTTGCCTGATTTCCTTTGGACTTTGGGCCTTAGGGCTTACTCTTGGAGGTAGATAGTTCCCCAGCTCCAAGCTTGGTACTTGGGCCTCCTTCTCTGACTTTGGTTTATCTAACTAAATGCCCTGCAATGTGGCAAACCAAAAATGCGAAGGTATGGATAAAGAGCATAAAGCCATCTTTAAAATATGTTCATAGTGGCCAGGGGAGAATTTACATATTTACAGGAGCTTTGACTTTTCTATTGATAACACTTTCTTCCCTTGTTACCTAAGAAATGAAAGCATAATGTCCTTTTAAAAAAAGGCCTGTGCTGTAAGGAGAATGGTGCATGTATCTAGAGAGGGTGGAGCACCAAACAGGGAAGCCTGGCGAGGTACATTTCCCTAGACCTACAGGGGGGATGGGCAGGGAATGAATCACTTCCCTAATGATGCAAAAGAAAAGGCTTCTTGGCTTGACTGGGAAGTCTGCTCCTTCCTGGTGTGGAAAAATAATAAAATAAAAGCTGTAGCCTCTTAGGGAAGTGGCATCTCTAGGCAGCTTGTTCTTTTGCATAACAAAATGTGTAAATGAGTCTTTGGGTAAGAAATCTTAGAAACCTAGACAAGCTCTGGATGTGCAAGGGCAGGCAAAAAGCAGAGGGGCTGAGAGGGACATGCGACCTTGTTTGGGGTGGGCCCAGAGACCTTGGCAGAAAGCTTCCAGAGCACAGAGAGGGGTGAGGTGCTCTCAGGGTTGGAGGATTCCAAGATTTCTTATAACAAGGAGTCATTAGCACAGCATTTACTAACGTTTCAAAGCCATGCTTGTCTCCTCTGACTGCCCCATAATGTTGCTGCATGCTCTCTAACCTTCAGTGTAAATTTCCTACATATATTGGGCTTGTCTGTGCAGGATTCAGTGAGGCTGAAGGAAGGGGTGGTTGGCTGGCTGACCTGCAATGGTGAAAGTAGTGATCAGAACAAAGCACTCATTCAAATGTGCTGTCATTCTGGAGTAGGTGACACCAGGAAAATGGAGGAAGGGGCAAGTGGGAGAGATGTAGGACTCTTGAGGATCCATGGAAGTGAACGAGGTAAAGACAAAGCTATTTGACTGTACAGGAGAAATCTCAGTGTACCAGAGATGCTCAGGCTATCTTACACTGACGTCTCTAGTTTGCTTATAAAGCTGAGGAAAGTTTTGTCCTGGCCTGTTGTGCTGGTCCAACATGGTTCAAACTCATGGTAGATGGCAGATATGAAGGGACCCTAACAAGATTTGGCCAGAATGCTCACTTACCTACCAACAAGCTCATCCCATTTAAAAAATAACTGCATTAGGCAGCCCTTGTGGTGCACATTTTTAATCCCAGCACTCTGAAGGCAGAGGCAGGTGGATCTTTTTTGAGTTCAAGGCCAGCCTGGTCTACAGAGTAAGTTCCAGGCCAGGTGGGGCTGCAGGGAGACCCTGTCTCAAAAATACCAAAAATGATAAATAAATAAATGCATTACATTATTTTTATTATTTTTATTTTATAGATTTATTTTAAGTTAAACTTTATAATACACATAGCATCAAAATAACATAAATGAAACTTGTGATACCAAAGAAGCATCAAAATACAGTGATACTTTAATATTGAAATTCCATTTTTTCCCCCAACTTGTGTTGCTTCAATATATATACACATACATAAATATATGCATAAATATATACATATATAAGTATATACATGCATNAAAATAGTCTATTCCCCCACCCCCAACCCCGCCGCACCTCGTTCACCCTATCCACCCACACCTTCCTCCCTAGTCCTTAGCGCCCCCCAGTTGTCTCACCACCCCCCCATACCCCGCACTTATTTTTAGGAAAATACAGGAAAGTGAGTCATGATCAAGGCATTGGTCATGTCATCTTTGGGTAGACAGCATGGTATTTCTAAATTGCCTACCTGTTAAGGACACCACTCTGCCCTCTATATGGTGTCCCAGAAATGCTGCAAAAGAGATGGCTGCCCCAAACACTGATGAGACGTGCGAGCAGGCCTGAGTGTAGGCCCTTCCCCGAAAAGCAATGTCTAAGATCCACATGGTACAGGTGATAGAGCCCCATCCTAAGGGAGTTAACCTTCCCTGACTCTTGCTTCTTGGGTCTGGCTGTATTCTAGCCTAAATAACCTTTGTAATTGCCTAATTATAATGTGGTCTAAGTAATCCTGGGTTGTATCTTCTAGAATAGGCTGCCATCGTGGAGATAGCCACCATAATCAAGATAATTTCTAGTAAGACACTGGAACTGAAGATCACTAGGTTGTGTTCTGGTGGGGGGGGCGACCTACTTTTAGACTATAATTCTCATTACTTCTCGTTCAGTGTCTGACAACCCACCACTGAGGGTTATCTCGCCTGCATACTGGGACTAATCCTTCAAAGCTTTTAAAGGACATCTCAAGGAACATTTGTAGATGGGATCATGGGACAGAGGGGTGTGGTAGTGGTGAACGGGTTCATTAAAATAAGGAAACCTGGAAAAATAAAAATTAATGGATGCTTCATTAAATTCTGTGTTGTTTGTCTTTTTTGAGAGCAGCGTCTCGCCTATAGCAGCCCCAGCTGTTCTAGAACTCGCTTGAGGACCATGCTGGCCTTAACTCCACAGGATCTCCTGCCTCTCCCTGCCTCCTGAATATAGATTAAGGTTTGCGCCACCATGCAGCCCAGCCTCATGTAATTTGATAAAGAAATTTATTACACTGAGCTTAATGTGGCAAACTGCGGTTCTAATTCCTTAATAAAGTTATACAAATTTGATGAAGGCTATAAAGACCCAAAGATTGCTATATTTTAAAACATAATTATTAAAATCATCAACCTCTATGATTTGAATGTTCCCCCTAAATGTCATGTCCTGATCTGAAAAATCAGATGTTAAGGGCATTTGGAGGCTCTTCCCTGGCAGATGAATGAATCCACTCATGGATTCATGTATTAATGGGCTATCCAGAGGCCTGGCCTTTGATAAAATACTGTGGCTCACTGCTTCTCTGCTTGCTATGTGATGTTCTCTGCCATGCTATGGCACAACAAGCTCAATAGGAGGCTGGAAAGATGGAATATGAAAGCAGGAATGTTGAAGGGAAGCCCAGGAAGACTAGAGCTTTGAAGAGAGCTGGTAGCTCAATTCTACCTGTCCTATGAGGCAGCATAAGGCTGACATCCAAAGTGGACTTATGTCTAGGGGCCAGAACTAGTGCTTGTGAATGGTTGGGCAATGTGTTTCAGTGACTGCATGCTGAGGGCGGGTCCTCCCTCCAGATTTATATTCTAATGATAGTATAGCTGTGCGGCTCTGGTTTCTCTGAAGAATGGATTTCTACCTCGTACATGTCTGTATTCACTTTTCCTCCCTGATGCTGAACGCTGCTTCATCCTTACTATTTTGTCACTTAGCATGTCTTCTTTCTATTACAGGGCCTCTTGAACTTTAGTATGCTTAAGAATGACAGAAAACACTTATTCTAAGCTGATTCTTGGCCCTCACCCTGGTTTCTGTTTCTGTATAAATCATTCTTCTCGGAAATCTTTACATGGAACAGGTCTCTGTCTCTCGCTCGGCCTTCCCGTTCTGTCTCTCTGCTCCCTGGGAACCCTGGACGACAGTGTCAGAATATGGATTTTGGGATAGACATCCTTCTCCTCCTCGACCCAAATGTACATTAGGCCTGAGTTGGTAATCAAAAACAAACCTACTTTCCTCATGGTGAGAAATCTGTAGAGAAATAAATAAAAAATCACTCCAGGGTGCTGGTCTGACCTTCTTTCTTCCTCCTTAGGCTATGTGGCAAGACATTAAAGAAAAGTGGGCACTGAGTATCTGCAGTCCTGATTACAGAGCCGCCCCCACCCACTCCTGTGGCCTTTTTATTAAAAATATTTTTATTTACTTTTATTGTATATGAGTGTATCATTTGTAGGTAGATTAGGTAGGTCCACCCAGTACGATGCGTGCCCAACGAGGTCAGACAGAAGGTATAGATCCTTGGCCAAGTTTCGACTGGATTGGTGCTCCTTGGAGTGTGCCCAGTGGGTCGAATCCTACTTGTGTCTTCGCAAGAGCAGCTAGTGCTCTTAACCAATTGAGTCATCTCTCTAGGCCCCCGTGCCTTATCTTAACCTCTTCCTGGTGCTATCATCAGCCTGACCTGGCTACTTTCTCCTCCTACCTTGACCTACTCAATCTGTGACTAGGGTAGCTGCCCAGCTGGGAATCCTGTAGTTCAATGTAGTAACATACAGAACAACTGTTGAGGAACAGGAAGCTTAGAGTGTATTATGTAGGGGAGGGTAGCTTCGAGCCCAGGAGTCCTTTGTCTAAATGGAGAGCAAGTAAAAACCCTGGAGACTTAGATGGAGGGTTGGAGAAGGGACACTGGAGAAGAAGGTATCCTGGGAATATACTACACTTTGTGGTGGTGTTAGTTGCTACGGTCAGATTAAGTGGGAAAACTATGGCATACTCCACACTGGGAAATTTTTAAAAAACATATTGCCACTGTCAAATCTTTCTGCGACAAAGTAAGTGGAAAAAAAGAGATGGATGGACAGCAGATGAGATGGACAGGCGAAGTGGCTCTTAAGTTCTGTTGATGTCCTGCTCACCTTTAACAAGCAGCACAGTATCTAGTGGGACTATCATTGAAGGTGTCTTCAGACTTGTGGTGTTACCTGACTAGCTCAATCATCTGTAAACTCAGTCTCACTGTGGCTTCCTTCCACGACACTTAAAACTTGAAAAGGAACACGGGGAGACAGAGTGAAATTTGCCCACGAGCCCAGCACAGCTAAGGGTGCACGGGGTTAAAAGAGAAGCAGAGAGAGCTTTGAAGACCTAGTTTCCGATCTGTGACTAGGCCTGTAGAGCCGCACAACTTTCTAGCTCTAAGCCTCACTGCTCCAGCTCTAGCCTCACTGCTCAGGTCCGGGGCCACTGGGATGACCAGCAGCAGCAACTCACGTTAGCAGCAGCCAAGGAGAGGGGCTGGCCTCGCCAAGACGCAACAGGAAGGAGGGGAAAGCCAGCATCCCCCACCCACTCTGGACAGGGAGCAGGGGAGGAGAGCCAGCATCCCCCACCCTCTGCGCGGAGCGGAGGAGCGCATCCCGCGCGGCGGTGTCCTGCACGGGTGCGCATCTCCGGAGCAGCGCTCGAGAGAATGCAGGTCCCCAGGGGCGCGCGCGTGGGGCTGCCGCTGCGGTGGGGCTGGATGACGCTATGCCTGTTGAGTCTGCTGCGTGAGTACCGCGGGCCCAGGGGAGCCAGGCTCTGGGCCAGGAGAGGGGAAGGCCTCCCCTGCCCTCACCTGGGAGCCTGCACCACAGTGACCTGAGCTACTCTGGGAGCACAGCCCCGTGGCGAAGGTGCAGAGCTCAAAGTTGGAACCAAAATGTGGATAGGAGGACGGGAAAGTTCTGTAGCTGTTCCCGATTTGGCAAGTAGGGGCCCAGAGCGGGGCACAGGATAGGGTTTAGGCACCCACTGCTTCCAAGGCTGAAAACGGACTTGATTATAAGAAGTGTGATTGCGGCCCATCCTAGTGAGGGCCAAGAGACCCGTGGGGAGGACTGAGGGAGGTGAGTGGAGCAGTTTGGAATGAAGAACAGTCCGAGAAAAAGAAGAAATTTAAGGTTAGAAAGCTAAACTAGAGTTGTCCTAGCAGACAGCATACAGATCGTGTTGGGGAGGTCTGGGTTGCACACCAAGTCCTTTTGCTCCACCATTCCCACGTGCGCAAACCACTCACACTACTACATTTTGGAATTTTTTTCCCTCTAGCTCTCCACTCCAGATTCTAAAGCTAGTAGACGCCAAGAAACCTAACTGCTACCCACATGTACTCTTTTACTTATTTACTCTTAAGCCTTCGTTTTCTTCCTCTCACTTGGTTGCAAAATAGTAGCATCAGCCTGTAGGCAAACGATATTGCTTCTGCGGAGGATGGCTGTCCTGTATCCGTCTCAAGCTCAAGGTTTTACGTTCTAAGTCCCGGGTTTGGTGGCTCACGCCTTTAATCCTAGCACGTGGGAGGCAGGGCAGGCGGCATCTTTGTGCAGTATCAAGGCCAGCCTGGTCTAAGAGTGAGTTCCAGGACAGCGGGGGTCTCTTGCTCTCACCCCACTCTGCTATTAGTCCACTCCTACCAAAGATAGCTGGCTGCGGAAAAGCTGAATTAGGTTCTGGGTTGAACTGAATGTCTATTCCCTTTGCGATGGGGCAAAACTTACTAAGGGCTGGGAGGACCCTCAGCAGAAGTGGGTTGCCCGTGGCCTAGAGTTCCCGCATGATGCTGTATTCCCTTGACTACTCAGCTCTCAGCAGTGACCCAGGATGGGGTGGAGGTCCCATCCTTTTCCTTATTTCCTTAACGGCCACTGTCTTTTTCTTCTTACTCGCTTGTTTTCCAGTTTGTGTGTTGAAGAGGGTGGGGTGGGAAGCAGAAAACGTTCAAGGAAGTAGATCTGCTAAGGATGTCAATGTCTCAGCTTTGGGGTGAAGGGCAGGGCAGGGGCCCCAACTGTCAACCTGTCCAGGCTCCTTTGGTCAGCCTGCACTTTGTGCCTTCCCCAAGAACTTCCTAGAGTTCGTGTTGGGATTCTTTTGTTTGTTAATATTGTTGTTTTTGTGTCCTGGGCTACATTATGGAGTAAATTAATCAGTGTCTCTGTGTACCTTCAAATACCAGCAGTGGGCAACTGCAGAATTTCAGTGCTTTTGTTACTGAGGACTTTAGATTAGAATGGGGTTCTGTGTTTATATCACTACAAAGAACTCATTCTGGAGTGATCTCTTCTGTCTCTGAGAAGACTGGTACAAACACCTACTAGACAAACACAAGTGGCACCTTTTCAGGGGTAAGAGAGAGCAGAGGCAAGTGTCTGGGGGGCAGCTGAGGACAGCCAGGCAGCACTGCCACCTTCCAGCTGAACAAGGGGTCTTTCAGGTAATGAAGGACCCCTTTTATTTGTGTATCCTTTCTCCAAAGCTTGTCCCTTCCCTTACCCCAACACCACCCCAGTGCCCACTCACATTCCTTTTCTTCCTTTGAGTCCTTCAGGTCTGCTGACCCCACAAAAAAAACCCATATCCTGTCTGGGGCTGCATTAAAGAGGAGAGAAAAGGCAAAGGGAAAAGATTTTTCAGATATTTTCCAAGGGGAGAGGACTCCACCCTTGACTCCCTGCCACATGGTGAGGAGGAGTAACAGCTTAGGGACTGCTGAGAAATTCAGTGGTCCTCAGTGCTCCCCAGCCCTCCCCCTTGGAGGGCTAACCCAGCCTGTACAACCTATGCCAATGAACATCTTTTACTTAGGCCGCATTCCTGCTTGACTGATAAACAGGCCTTATCCCTTTGTCTCCACCCCTGGGCTTCCTCACTGAGGGGTCCACACTTGCCTTCTTTTTTTTTGTTTTTTTTATTTTTTGTCTGTTTCGAGTACAGGGTCTCCATGTAGCCCCAGCCTGTCCTGAAACACTACTACACCGTACCTGTAGACCAGGCTGGCCTTGACCCAAGATCCAGCCTGCCTCTGCCTCCCAGTGCTAAAGGATTAAAGCTTGCTCCACAAACACCTGGCTACATTGCCTTTCTTTCCTGAGTGGCTTGTCTCCAAAAGCTGGAGGGCAAGGAGTGCCACATGCAGCAAGATAAAATGTTCGGTAGCAGAGTCCTAACCCCCCCCCCAACAAACCCCCACCCCCAACCAAACAACGCCCCCCACCCCACCCACACCAACAACCACCCCCCACCAACAACCACCCACCACCACCCCCACCAAACACACAAACCACAAAACACACCCCCAAACCCACCCCACACCAACCCACCACCACAAATCCAAACCAACCACACACCCAAACCACCACACCCAAACACCCAAACCCTACACCCCCAAAACACAACACCAGAAAGGCGCAGATTCTAGCACTCACAGTTTCCTTGCCTGATTTCCTTTGGACTTTGGGCCTTAGGGCTTACTCTTGGAGGTAGATAGTTCCCCAGCTCCAAGCTTGGTACTTGGGCCTCCTTCTCTGACTTTGGTTTATCTAACTAAATGCCCTGCAATGTGGCAAACCAAAAATGCGAAGGTATGGATAAAGAGCATAAAGCCATCTTTAAAATATGTTCATAGTGGCCAGGGGAGAATTTACATATTTACAGGAGCTTTGACTTTTCTATTGATAACACTTTCTTCCCTTGTTACCTAAGAAATGAAAGCATAATGTCCTTTTAAAAAAAGGCCTGTGCTGTAAGGAGAATGGTGCATGTATCTAGAGAGGGTGGAGCACCAAACAGGGAAGCCTGGCGAGGTACATTTCCCTAGACCTACAGGGGGGATGGGCAGGGAATGAATCACTTCCCTAATGATGCAAAAGAAAAGGCTTCTTGGCTTGACTGGGAAGTCTGCTCCTTCCTGGTGTGGAAAAAATAATAAATAAAAGCTTGTAGCCCTCTTAGGGAAGTGGCATCTCTAGGCAGCTTGTTCTTTTGCATAACAAAATGTGTAAATGAGTCTTTGGGTAAGAAATCTTAGAAACCTAGACAAGCTCTGGATGTGCAAGGGCAGGCAAAAAGCAGAGGGGCTGAGAGGGACATGGACCTTGTTTGGGGTGGGCCCAGAGACCTTGGCAGAAAGCTTCCAGAGCACAGAGAGGGGTGAGGTGCTCTCAGGGTTGGAGGATTCCAAGATTTCTTATAACAAGGAGTCATTAGCACAGCATTTACTAACGTTTCAAAGCCATGCTTGTCTCCTCTGACTGCCCCATAATGTTGCTGCATGCTCTCTAACCTTCAGTGTAAATTTCCTACATATATTGGGCTTGTCTGTGCAGGATTCAGTGAGGCTGAAGGAAGGGGTGGTTGGCTGGCTGACCTGCAATGGTGAAAGTAGTGATCAGAACAAAGCACTCATTCAAATGTGCTGTCATTCTGGAGTAGGTGACACCAGGAAAATGGAGGAAGGGGCAAGTGGGAGAGATGTAGGACTCTTGAGGATCCATGGAAGTGAACGAGGTAAAGACAAAGCTATTTGACTGTACAGGAGAAATCTCAGTGTACCAGAGATGCTCAGGCTATCTTACACTGACGTCTCTAGTTTGCTTATAAAGCTGAGGAAAGTTTTGTCCTGGCCTGTTGTGCTGGTCCAACATGGTTCAAACTCATGGTAGATGGCAGATATGAAGGGACCCTAACAAGATTTGGCCAGAATGCTCACTTACCTACCAACAAGCTCATCCCATTTAAAACATAACTGATTAGGCAGCCCTTGTGTGCCATTTTTTAATCCCACACTCTGCAGGGCAGGCGGTGATCTTTTTGAGTATCAGGGCCAGCCTTGGTCTACAGAGAAAGTTTCAGGCAGCGTGGGGCTGCAGGTGAGACCCTTCTCAAAAAATACCAAAAATGATAACAATAACATAAAATTAACATAAAATTTTTTATTTTATTTTATAGGACTGTATTTTAAGTTTAAATCTTTGAAATACACATAACATCAAAACATAAATGAAACTTGTGATGCCAAAGAAAGCGATCAAAATACAGTGATACTTTAACATGGAAATTCCAATTTTTTCCCCCTCCACTTGTAGTTCTTCAATATATATTATATATATATATATATGATTATATATTATACATACATACACAATCACCAAAGATTGGGATGATTTGTTTTCTTGTCTTTTTTTTTTTTTCTAAAAGATGTCATGTTTTTCCCCAAGGAAGTGCTTTAAATTTCCTCCTTGGCAAGCCCAAACAACCATCAATGCCCCCGTGCTCCACACTGGGGTCCCTCCCCCACCATAGTCACCCAAATGAGGTCCAGCAAGCATGTGTCCTGTCTTGATCTTCCTGCACTGGCCTCCATGGCACAGCCTGGGTAGTCCAACAGTAGCAGTCTACACTCTGAAGAGGGCGAAATCCCATTATTTCCTATTTTGTGAAATTAGCTTTCTATGGCTCCTAATCATTATTCTAATTCTTTTCTTTGGATTGTCCCAGGTTGAATCTGGTCTCAGAAAAATCTCTAAAGACCTTTTAGTCAACCCCACTCCTAGAGGAATTTGTTTAAATTACATTAAAGGATTCAATTGGTATCTTGTTTTGTGTTCTCTTCAGAAGCAAGCAAAATCCTTTACATGCCTTTGGTGCTTAAGGGAAAAAATAATGTGTGTACTATGAAAACAAAATGAGTCTCCAAGAAGATTATTTACAAACTTTTCCTATAAAAGACCAGACAGCAGCAAATATCTCAGGCTGAGCATCTAGATTGTGGCTTCTGACACTTTTGATGCTTTGTCTTTATGGCTTGAAATTGCCAAAGCCATGCTTGACTGACTTGCCACACAGCATGAGCCCCTGAGGAGGTATTTGTCCATCAGCCATAATTTGCCAACTCCTGAGCTAGATGAAATAACATCAGGCCTTCAGCAATGTGACCTGAGTTCTAGAACTTTTCTAGTTATAGGAAGATAACTGGTTATCTTTACACAGTCACTCCCCAGTTTAAAAGTTTTTTCTCAAAGCAGAGTATCAAAGTCAGCAAAATGGCTCAGGGGGTAAAAGTGCTTGCCAGCAAGCGGGGGACCTGAATTTGATCTTCAGGACCCACATGGTGGAAGGAAAGAATTGATTTTTTCAATTTGTCATCTGAGCTCTGCATGTGTCCACACTCACAAACATCACACACATATACAATAATGATAACAATAATTGATAAAAATTTAAAAACCAGTGCATCAGAGTGAGACTTGGTCCCTGGAGGTGGTGGGTGCAAGCAGTACCACTCTACCCTGCTGCTTATCCTAACACCCCAGGATGTGCAAAGCTCCTGAGTAAAACACATACAGTGTAAAAAAGGTCCTGACATTCAAGAAATTTACAACCTAAGTGAGGTGGCAGTTAAACCTCTTCCAAGGAAGCAGCATGTGTGACTTTGTGCCAGATGAGTGACAGAGATAAGTCCTAGCTCTGGGAAAGCAGAAGGAAGAAGTCTGTCATGATGATAGCTATGGACTAGACAGGCTGGCTACTTTGTACTTCCTCACCTTCTTTGTTTCCCAGAACAACTAGGAGGCAGGATCTGCTTTGATCCCATTTTAGAGGAGAGGCTTCAGAGTTGTAGTGGCCTTAGAAACGTAGCGCTAAAAAACAGGAGAGACCATCTGGAACTTTCAGCTTTCTACATGTGGCTTGGGCTTTCTGTCTCTGGGTGGTCTGCCTTCTCATCAGTGGTCTAGTGGCTCACCTCTCAGGGCTGGGTCTTCCACCTTAGATACCTCCAAAGTATCTGGCTGGACAGTTGGAGGCTGCTGGCTGGTAAGGTAATCAGAAAACAGTATCAGTGAAAAACTGAAACTAGTCCTAAGCAGTGGTGCAAGTAATCCCATCATTCACTAGGCAGAGGCAGGATGATTAGGAGTTCAAGGCCATCCCTAGCTACAAAATGAATTGGAAGCCAGGCTGTGCTTCATGATACCATGTCTAAAACAAAAAATCAAATACCCTTCTAAAACTCTAGAACTAAGGCAATTTGGAAAAATAAAGCCAAGTCATTTAGAGAACTGGAAATTGGTTATTTAGGTAATAACTTACTGGATCTCTTAGAATTTGTAACTCTTTTGTAAAGAGATGTACTGTATATGCCTCTGCTTCCTCAGAGTACCCCTATTCCAAAGGTTTTAATCTTCATGACTCAGCTGGATCATGAAAATAAGGTGACTTTGTTGTAGTCAGTGACATGGTTAATACAGAGTAAGGTGTTTATTTCTATTTACTGTGATCATAAATAACTCCAGACCAGTGTGGACTTGGTACTTAGGTCTGGTTTTCATTTGTTTCAGTTTCTTAGTTTTCAGCTATTGCTTCTTCTTACTTGTTTCTAATTTTCAACTTTAACTGGACTATCAAGCAAGATAACCAGGGTTATTAGAATTATATGTGAATAAGAATAATTTTTCTCTCAAGTACCTTTAAGGTCAGTCTGTGAATTTTACTATATAAATTCTGTCTGTGACATCCGCTTGGTCACAGGATCTTCATTTGCTAATTTCCTGATAGCTTGTCCCCTCTCACTTCAGGTTTATGAGTCAAGGTCTGATGGAATAACTAGGTCAGATAGTTTTTGCCATGGCACAGGACAGACTAGGGACTAAACTCAGGAACAGTGTTTCATTCCTGTGGGGTGGAAGAAGGGTTCTTTCTTAGGTCCAGCTGGAATGGAGGGGAGGCTTCCTCCTTAGTTTTTCAGCTTTGGAAAGGCTCTCAGTAAGGTTTGCTGCTGTTATTCCAGCATGTGGGCTCAGAAGGTCAGATAAAGAAGGCCAGTGTTTAATGGTTTAAGGCAATGGATATATGTAGAAAGCAAGAAGAAGAACAACAACAAAACAGCCAGTCTTAGGATAGCCTTCCTCCAGGACCCACAGCTCTACAAAAGAGCTCTGGAGACTGAGGCTCAGGGATATACAGAAGGACCTGCACTATAATGCCTAAATCAGGATTGTCTCTGTCCTGTGGCCATAGTAATCCCTCACCTGTGCCAGTTCATACATAACCTTTTTTTTTTGGTCTTTTTGAGACAGGGTCTCCCTTTTATTTAGGCTTGTCTTTCTGCCATTCTTCCTTATCCTGCTCCTGCAGCCTCACAAGCTGTGCTGCTTACCCTAGGCTCAGAACTTTGCATCTGAGGCTGGTGTCCTCTTTTCATTTGTTGCCTGGCCAAAGAGTAGGAGGGAGGAGACTGCTACAGCTGGGAGCCTGTCCCCAGCGGGTCCATAGCTGGCTTGGATCTAAAGTTGCTTCCTTCTTCTGGAACAGGCATCTCTGACTTCAGAACTAGCAGCAGGTCTTTCTTCACATCTGGAAAAGTTCAAAAGTGTTTGTCTGGGTGAAGGAGGTCCCTTGGGGAAGGGTTCAGAAGTATGACATCACCCCGGCCAGGCCCAGCTTCCTTTGGAGAAGTAGAAGGGTTGGGCCATCCTAGACCAGATGGAATTCCCAGGAATTGACGTGCTTGAGGAGAGTGAGTAGGGTGTGGTAAGACAGAAATGTCTCAAATGGGAATTTAAGGGGTGTCTTCAAATGGTGAGTATGTCTTCAAATGAGAGTATGACCCCTTTAATTCAGTGTCTGAATATCACCACCACTTGCCCTTATAATGAATTCATACTTAAAGGTTGGGTAGCCTTGGGGTCATATCTAAAGAAGAAAGTAGTCTGGCTTCTGCATCTAAGGCACACAGGAACCCACATGTCCTGTAAGCATCCAACTTCTTATCGGTTTAGACCCAGCCTGACTACTTTGTAATGTGTACTTAAGTCAGCAAACCCTGTGCCCTTTCTTGCTAGCCTGCAAGATCTATGCTCTTCCCTCCTGGACTAGACCATGGTTTCTTTCATCTCTAGGGTGAGTGAAGTAATATCACTTCTTCCCCTACTACTGACACATAGTAAGATATGATTGATGTGGTCACTGTTAAGATCAGTCTATATGTGGCAGGTTGAGGGTAAGGTGTATATAGGATATGAGGCTTGTCTAGCACCTTATGGGAAGCATATTTGACCTCATGTTGACTAGAGGCTGAAAGCCTGACTTGTAACTTCTCTCTTGATGCTGAGAGAGAAAAGATGTTTCCTTCTACATTGCTATTGGCCTTGGAAAGTTGAAAAATTGAGTTAGCTCTCCATTAGAAAATGTAGAGGCCAGCTTTGGTGTCCTGGGGCCTTTGGAGGCCTTTCTTTGAGATGGTACTACAGATGTGACTACAGAATCTAAGTCTTTCCCTGGCCAAGATACAAGGAGCCCCACTATATGTCTGAGTATTTCACAGCTGTAGGTGAGGCCATCTAACTGACAAACACAAGAGCTTTATCCTCAAACTTTAACATATACTTTCTCAGCCACCTGAAAAGCCAGCTCTGAATTTGGGACTTTCACACGGTTGGAATTCAGCCTCACCATAGCTGATTGGGACAAGATGGGCCCTGGCCTCAGCCTACATCCCTGACTTTCTTTTTACCATGGACTCTGGCCCAGATCACTTCCCTTCCCTTTCTCCTGCCCGTAAATCTGGCCCATAGTATGGAGGATCTTGCATACTCATGTGTTAATGCTTCTCCATTCAAATATTCACCCATGGGCCTTGAGGGTGCATACAGTGGGACTGCACTTCATTCCTGGAAGGATGAACAAGCAAAGGTTCATGCAGGTCATGGAAATGAGCAAAGAGTCATTTGAGCAGGATGGAAGACTTCTGGCCCCTAAAGCATGATCTAAAAAGGAGCCCCATCATGTTGGCCTCTCAGGCGGTAGATGGGTTTTGGGGCCTGTAGGGTGCAGGATCAAGCTCTCTTTCTGAGCCTAAGAATATACAGAAGAATAGGACAAGAACACTTTAAAGGTCTTCAGTAAATGACTAGCTCAAAAAGCACTCTATCATAGTAGTTTGATTCTTCTGACAATTCATGTAAAATAGACTGGAAAGACCCATTTTAAGGGGTTATTAAATCGAGGTACACATGCATAAGAACACACAATTTTGGCAGAGCCAGACAAAACTCTATATTTTCCTGCAATGAGAAAGGATGAGAAACCAAACCTTAGTTCTTTTACCCCATCAGGGAGATTTCCAGCTTAGAACCTCCTGAAACAAACATCTAGGTTGGTTACTCAAAGCTAAAGAAATGGACAATTGGGTTGATGGTTGTGAGAGTTTGAGAATGAGCAAGACTGAGAAGGATAAATTATTTCTAAGGGGCTGTGAATAGGGAAAATGTGAATCCTGTGCTTATTTCCAATAATGGTTGTAGAATATTGTAGGAAGGGTGACCAAAACGGAGAAGTGTAAATTGAAAGGGAAATAAGAACATATTCTCTTGCTTTTCCAATCTTTGCAATGCTTATGCAGATGAAATTTTATATCCTAGTGTTTTGTTAAACACATGACAAATGTTACATGTCTGTGTTTCTACAGTTTTTATAATTTATTTGAGATTATTTGTGATACTGCATGCTTACAAGTGTTTAGTATATTTTCTTGGGAAAAACTTATAAGAAGAAGCTAGTCTGCTATCCAAGAGTATATTCTTGTTTCTCCATTGTCAGCAAGAATGTTCCAGGCATATTCACAGAAAGTCAAGAGTTGAATCAGGTGTTACACAAGGGTTCAGGAAGCTCAGGTTCTAACTTGTCTTGTTTCCCTGTAGCCTCTGGGTTCACAAATCCAAACAACATGACATCAGTTCCCACGGAGACTTCTACCCTAAGAATATTTTTATCAGCTTCTACAAATATGAGCAAAGAGGAAACTGCCACACCTAACACCACTGAAAGTAGCAGTCCCAGGTTTTCCCTTGAGGACACCACACCAGGCATCTCAGGTAACAAGAGGAACTCGGTCTAAAAGTGGTACTGTTAGCAGAGGCAGGTGAATCTCTGTGAGCTCAAGGCCAGCCTGGTCTACATAGTTCATTCCAGGCCAGCTGGGGCTACGACAGGGAAACCCTGTCTCAAAAAGACCAAAAAAAGTGGGACTGCTAGTTCAGTCTGTCCCCCACTACAGATGGGGTCACACAAACTCATGCTTAATTGAGAATACACAAGTAAGTTCTCTTTGTGGTGGCAACATTCACAGGCCACACATGAGTAGTGGGTCCTGAACAGATTTGCTCCCTTCTCATACTCAAGCTGAGTTCAGCTGGTAAAAGTGGATCAGATGGGACTATAGAGGTTTCAGGTCTCTTCTAAATGATAGAAGATATGTCTGGGTTCAAACTGGAGATTTTTGGCTCCTATATTGACCAGCATCAATTTCACTTTCAAAATATTGAGGCCACCTGCATTATCTGAGGCCCATGGGGTGCAAGTATCCCAAGGTAGCTATGAATGGAGCCCAGCATATTTGTAGATGACAATGTCCTTTACAGTGTTAAAAGGTTGGACATACTTGCTCTAGATTATACTCTGGTTCTGACAGTTGACTTGAAACAATTTGGGTCAGTTAGGGTTAGGGCATGAAGTAACTGTTACTTCACCAACCTCCTGTTTCTGTACAAAAACCCATGCCCACACCATGAAGTGAGATTGTGTGTTCCTGAGTATACTGTACATGTTCATGCACATATATACACTTATGTTTTGTTCTATTCCAGAGACTATAGTCAACTTCACAGCTACCTCTGGGATCCCTTTAGTTTCTGGAACGATACATCCTTCTCTGCCGTCAGGGACATCCATAGCCGTCACATTGTTCAACACTCCAGACAATGTTTCCACTTCAGAGATGACCTGGACCAGCACACCACCTGTGAATGTTTCTGATTACTCACCCAATAACACCAGCTCCAGGATGACATCACCCACTGAACCTTATACAAACCAGTCATCTTCTCCTGCCCCAAGTACCATCAAGGTGAGTGACTTAGACCAAAAATGGAAGATTGCATCTCACTTCATAGGTATGTGACCTAGCGCTCTCTATCCTCCTATCTTTATTCCAGCCAGTGAGATTTAGATCATTTTTGAATCAACATGGAATATGCACATTGAGTATTGCTAGGACAGTCTGAGGAAGCTGGAGAGAAGAGGGTAGAGTCCAGTGACACATCTGCTTTATGCTTTGGGTTTTGCATTTTGGGAGGATTCTCAGAGATCCATCCAATCCTCCAGTTCTTCTGAGGCACAATTTCTCATTGGGAACATTCAGTTCCGACCCTTATTTATTAGGGGTGCCTCTCCTAAAATGTTTACCGCCAAGTGTTTCCTCCACATAAGAGGGCTTAGAGGCTTAGAATGGCAGCAGAGATATCATCAGCAGAAAGAAGGACTGAACATTCAAAGATGGTGAGCTCAGCCTTCTCTTCTTGGCCTTGAGCCTGTGGCTATCAACACATTTCAGCCTGAAGGGCAGAAAATATGAGAACATGGACCCTAAGGACATGCATGAAGGGCCTGTCTGGTTTCTCTTTTTAAGAACCAACCTGGGATGATAAAAGGACTCCTAAGAGACAGGAAGAAAACAGGTGTCACCTATAGCTGGCTGGCCACCCTACTGTCTTTGGATAACTGACTGCAGAACAAAAAGATCTTCCTTTCTCCTCGCTTGGATCATCCAACCCAGGGTTTCCTAAGATTGCTAGTAGCATCTTGCCTGTGGCCCAGGCTAGTAACAGGAGGCTTATTTTCTCATGGGGAAAGTGGGAGGTGGGAAAAAAAAAAAAAGACTGAAACTGCATACTGAGTATCCCTTATCTGAAAACCTTGGGTCCAGATTTTTTATTTGGGAATATCTAATTTGATTTTGGAATACATAATGAAATATCTTCACTTCAAAACATGAAACTCATCTGTGTTTCATACATATCATATACACTTAGTCTGAAGGTAGTTTTATATAACACTTTTGAATAATTTTATGCACTCATAAGTTTTGTAGTGTGCAATTTTTCCATTTGTGATATCACATTAGAAATAAAAAAAGTTTTAGATGTTTAGTTTGAGGATTAAAGATATCTAGCTTTTATTGAAATGTCACTGGGCATATGCCTGAAATGTCAGCAATCAAGAGGTCCAGGCAGGAAGGTCACGAGTTTGAGGTCAGCCCTGGCTACATAGCTACAGAGATACATAGTAAGTTATGGTCCAGCCTGTGCTATATAGTGAGACTCTGTCTCAAAAAGAACCTAATTAAATAAATAATGAAAATCTCTAGTCCTGGACAACTTTTTTCCTTCCTTACAGAAATCAAACTACAAAGGAGGTGGGAAACAAATGAGGCGCAAGGGTACTTGCATATCCATTTTGTGTTCTGTTTTAATACAGGGAGAAGTCAAATGTTCAGGAATCAGAGAAGTGAGGTTGGCCCAGGGCATCTGCTTGAAGCTAAGTGAGGCATCTAGCTGTGTAAGTCCACCTACACCCTTGTCTTCTGTGACCCCCCTCTGAACACCTGAGGCCATCATGGATTGGCCTCACTTAGATAAGGAGTCTGGGAGCTTACTCAGGTCAGGCTATTTCTAATATTGAGCCTAGGTTTAGGCAGTAAGAGGCCCCATCTGGTGGACAAAAAAGACAAAACCAAGTTTAAACACATTTTGTTATTTGGTGTTGTCAGACTTAAGCTTGCTTTTATGTTAAGAGAGTCCTTCTCACTATCTATGTATGAACCAGACAACTAAAATATCAGTTCATGTGCCATTGTTTTTTTACATGTAACTCTTCAATGAATATTCATTCTGTTGTTTGTGGTTTTTTATATGAACTGGTCATACACTTCAGAGATATTGTATTTGTTCAATTGATGATACTTAAAATTTGTTGTACATTTACAGTACAGTGCTTTTAATATCCAGTTAGATCTTTCCTCATTATACTCTAAAAGTGTATTTTTCAACTCTTATTTTAGGAGATCTTTGGAGACATCTGTCAAGATCCAAAAATATCCCACATAAATTTGAATTGGAACTTGTCTAAATACCTTCCATTTTTCCTAGTCTTCTTTTGTATCTTTCAACATTTTTTAAAATTTAAAATGTTTCCCTATTGGTCCCCAGTCCTTCCACATAAACCTTTTTCTTTTGGACTTCTGGGGGATGGAACCCAAGACCTTGCACTTACTAGGCAAACCCTTCCCAATACTGTCTTCTATAAGTTTGATATGTTTTAAGATAATTTATAGCATGTATATTCTAATGTATATTTTAACTTACTGTTGCTTAGATGTTAGAAAATTAATGGGGTTGGGGCTGGAGAGATGGCCTAGCAGTTAAGAGCACCGACTACTCTTGCAGAGGACCGGGGTTCGATCCCCAGCACCCACATGGTGGGTCTTTAACTCCAGTTCCAGGGGAATCAGACACCCTCTTCTGACCTCTGCAGCATTGCATGACACAGGTGCACAAACCTACATGCAGACAGTACATTCATACACATACAAGAATAAATAAAAAAAATTTTTTTAAAGAAAATTAATAGGGTTTAAGTAATTACCTTTGGTTTGCCTGTTTTCTTGAACTGGCTGATTAATTCTAAAAGCTTTTCAGTTGGTTCTTTTTCATTTTTAAAGTGAAATATCATGTTATTAGTAATTATGAGTTTTTTCTTTCTTTTTAGTGGTTATGGTTCTTGATTCTGTTTGTTGTCAAATTGCATTGGTTAGAATTTATATGGCATAATGTTCATTTTTGCTGTGTTTCAGTAAATCCTGTTTCCTGATAATAAGAAGGCTCAGGAGGAAGGATGGAAGTGAAGGAGAAATTGTTGTTTATTTATACAGAAAAACATTGTCTTACAAACAGAGAATAGACTAAAGGGAAGCCTTCAGGTGACATGTGTCCTGCACAATTTGGAAAGACTGCAGACTGTAGAGGGCACATGTTACTTGCTTTGGCTATTCCAATGACTCGTATCTTACCTGCAGCCAACAATTGGGTACCTATCTTACAAATCTCTTAAAATTATACCTAAAAGGATCATTTAATGTAAAAACCATTTATAAACTAGAGAAATCAGAAAGACATAAGTTTGCAGAATGGAATAACTTCTTTATTTGCAGTTTTCAAAAACATTTGCACATGAATAGATAAAGAACAAGCAACAATCAGTGAGTGTCTGATGCCAATTTTTAACCCCACTGACTAAGGATTAGAACTTCATCGAATCTTTAGTTAACAGTAACTGAGGAAAGAATGACTGTCTTTTTTATTTCATTTATCATCTTGATTGAACATTTGTTTTTCTGGGCTTCATATAGGTCTGTGCCAGAATGCTAGTTCTTTCTGTCTAGGATCTAGAGCTAACTATGGTACATTCTGCAATGTCTGCTGCTCTTCAGGTTCACATTTAACCAAGACCATTGTCTAAGATAAGTGCTACTCCAGCAGTAACTGCTCTGTCTTCCTGTGGTCTTTGCTATCAGTCTGGTTTACTCTCAAGCTCAGAAGCTCTCTATATGTTCCTTTGAGACTGTGGGAGGACCTGTCAAAGAGAGCAAGTAGCTCCCTATGTTGGATGCTAATGAAGGCTTTCACACTGCCCACAAAGACCACCACTGTAGAACACATGCAAAGTGCTGTTATCCCTTTCTGCTCCCATCACTGTCAATCCCTTTTATCTTGAGAACACTTCCTCCCAAGCCTCAAGCAGCAGGGCCTCCTTATATTAACTGTGGTAATTTTCCATTTCCTGGATCCAGAACTTTTAACCATAGCTCCCAATCATTCAAGATTCCCTTTCTTGAGTCCCATTCCTTGCTAGTGTGATCATCTATTGCAAAGGCAATGAGGGGGCACAGTGCTTCCTGGATGCCTTAGATAGCATGTGGACTTCAGTGTCAGAGGGCTTTGAGGTATAGGTTCTACTGCTGGGAAACTCGGGCCCTACCCATACCCTAATGAGAAACAGGAAGGATTTTTTTTTAATACTCTGTTCTTTGGTACTCATGCGATATTGGTACCCACCTGCAACTAGTAGAAGTCTCAGCAGAACTATGTATGTGGTTCTCAGTCCTCATTCTGCATAATGAAAACCAAGATGCTAGGTCTCCTTGTGTAGATCATTTAGATCTGCTTTCTGTGCATGCATTCTGTAACACTGACTTCTCAGTAACCTTCCTACTGTCTGCCATCCTTTACTGTCAGGCAGTCAAGAGAAGGGATGGTGGAGCTGTTTTCAAGCCTGTTTCCACATCACAGAGCTGTGGTTTAGTAGAGCATATCTCCTCAGATCTGATTTTAATTTTTTTTCTGCTTTAGTATCTGCTTAATTTAGTGTTTGTGGTCATGGTTTCCCAGGTAGTTTCTAAATTTCATTCTATTTTATTGTAGCCATTTGTCCATGGGAACGCACCAAAAGTTTGAAATTGTGATAAAATACACATTAGTACAAAAAGTACCACCTTAACCATTTCTAAGAGTAAAACTTAGTAATGTTGGATACATTCATACCACACCTTGCAGCCAGTCTCTCTAGAACTCTGCATCTTCCCATGAAATGATTGCCATTCCTATGCAATCACCATTCTTTCTGTCTCTGTAAACTTGGCTGTTTTATGTACTACATATGATAGTGTGTGTCATAAACTCTTCCACATTAAGACTGAATAATATGCCATCATATGTGTGTACTTTATTTTGTTTGTCCACTCATACATTAATAGACACTTGTGTTTTTCCACCTTTTGTTTATTGTGAATGATGCAGCTATGAACACAAGTGTGGACATGTTTCTTTGGCACCCTAGTAATTACTTCTTTGCAGAATATCCCCAGAATTAGATTGCTGAATCATATGGTAATTCCATTTATGGACTTTTTGAGAACTACCACACTTTTATTTGATATTGTGCTGTTCTGGGAATTGAATGTAGATCTTTGCACATGCCAAGCCAGCCCTCTACCACTGAGCTACATACTCCAGTCCACCTCACTGTCTTCCATAGTGGACACAACATTTTACATTTCTGCCAATAGTATAGAAGAGCCGTAGCTTCTCCACATTCTTTTCAGAAGATGTTTTTTCTTTAAATGTAGCCATCCTAATGAGTATTAAGAATTATATTATTGTGGTTCCATTTACATTTTCCTGATGATTGGTGATGCTGAACTTCTTTTCATGTACTCTGTGATCATTTGTGTATTCCTGGAGAAATGTCAACTCAAGTCCTTTGCCTACAGATTTGTTTTTGTAACTATCTGTTCCATGCCATGTCTGTTAAATGCAATGTTTGTATCCATGCAGCTTGCGAAAATGAATCTGTTTAGGTGGTTTTATTACCTTTTTCAAAGTTCATATCTACTTAACTCACATTATGCTCATTTGATTTACCAACTTCCTCTGACCCTGATCAAACCTTTACCTTCTTTGCCCTTTGCCTGTACACTAAAGGTCATTTTTCATGCAGAAAACATCAGCTACAGATGAAGGACTGATGAAAGTGGTGTGTCTACTGGAAAGAGGGATCTGTAGATAATCTAACTTATTTCCCTTGGTTTGTTGCCCATTTATTGCCTGACTTGTAACAATAATCCATTAATTACTCCAGTTTCCATGTGATATGGGTTTTACCTGTATTGTCAAATTTAACATCTCAAAGAATGTAAAATGACTTTGAAAGAGGCAATTGCAGGGGAAGATGATTGACCCTAGAATGTCAACATTAGGAAACATCTCAAAGGTCATTTAAAAGAAATTTGCCTGCACCTCTCTCCCCACTCAATGCTTGATGTACTTCTTTAACATGTTAGGAGACACTGCAGAATTTGGGGTGCTACTCTAGAAAGGTTAGACGGTTTTATTATTTGCAAATAACACTTGTAAGCAGATGTAGTTAGAAACTCTTAAATCTGATTCTCATAAATAAAATGGCAAGGCTGTGGCTTCCTCCTGCCCACTCTCCCATGATGCTTGCCCACAGTGTCTCTTGGGAGAGGATGTTTATCCTGACCATCCGGAGGAGCATTGTGTTTTGTTCAGGATCCACCTGCTTCTCTCCAGCCTAAACACAATTCACCAAGGCTGGTGGATTCCAGAGTGGGAGACTGGCTGCTATTATTCCCTTGAATTTAATCCAAGGATCTAAGCAAGAGGTGGAGGGACCTGGGGTAGGGGCCAACCAGTTGGGGTGTTAAGTTGAACAATAAGTCCTTGAGTTCTTTTGTTTGGTGCAGTGGTAAGTGCAGCCTGTGTTCAGAATCTTGTAATGTACATCTTTGCCCCTGCCACACAGACCCTCAGGAGTCTTATAGCATGGTCAGAGAGAGGGAAATGATAGCTACAGTAAGGCAAAATATGATCACAATGTGGGTTTTAGATAATATATAAGGTACTCTGATTATTAATAATAGTAATAGCTGCTGTTTTATGTCATGCCAACCAGGTTCCCAATATATTAGACATTTTTCATACATTACTGTTGTCATCACAACAGCTAATTTAGAGCTGAGGAAGTTGATACAGATTAGTTAATGATGACTTGCAAAGATTCTAGAACATGACAGAAAAGGCATTAATGTCCAGTCTGTCAAAGATAGGGCTGGTTTCCTGGAGGATGTGGGATTTGAGTTCAATCTTGGAGGAACATCAGGGAGAAGGCAGAGTCTTTCTTCTTGAAGCTGTAGTGAGGCTGGGCATGTACCCAGTCTTCCTCCAGAGGGCCTGAACTCAGTGCTTTTCCCTGCCAGCTTCATCTGAACATACTCTACTTCTTATCCAAGGCCTATTTTTAGTTATTTCTGCAAACACCAACCTAAAATATGTCCTTGCCCTCTTTTGTAGGCTACATACTTTGGTAACTCCTTTTTTATGGAAAGTAGTCTTTGAGCCTTAGTTTCTTCATCTACAAAATGAAAAGAATAACACTACTCATCAAATGAGTCAGCTTGTAGAAAGCACCTAGATTAGAGCCCTAGACATAGTAACTGACATTGATTTTAGTTGTCATGTATATAGACAGAGTTTTAATCAGGTTGAATTAATTCATAAATACTCTTCTTACCCCCCCCTCCAGAGAGAGAGAGAGAGAGAGAGAGAGAGAGAGAGAGAGAGAGAGAGATCTTCTTTCCCCTCAGCTAGAAAGTATGGTCACAGGGAAGGGAAGATGCTTTCTGTAGGGGGAGCTTGTAAGACTAGCCATGCTCTTCTGGCCCCATCAGTACCCAGTTCTTTTCTGTTTGCTCCCTGAAATCCCATAGGGATTGAGGCCAATCTTGACTTTGGTGTAGGCGCAAAGGAACTGGGTTTTCCTGCCTCAGATCACAACAGTAGGAAAATACCCAGGCTCCCTTCCAACTGCCAGGACCTCTGGCCTCACTATGGGCATCAGGCTTTCCTACAAACAGGAAACTTTCTCCAGGAGGCTCAGTGGATGACTATCACACATTCGGCTTTCCCCTAACAGGAAAATTGTCAGAGCCCTGAGGCATTTCCTCCTCTGCCACCTGCCATCAGAACAGGAGAACATCTTGGTTTAGGTTGTGTAGGGGAGGCCACTGTGACTGGAGGCTCTGGAATAAGCACTAGACAGTAGGAGAGCTGATTAGGAGGGTGTAGAGAGGGCTTCAATTAGTGATGTTCCTGAGACTTAGTTACTAAAGATGCTGGGAGTTTATGTTTTGAATTCCTGAGTCCTATGGGCAGGTCAGCAACCCGGAAGAGGGCCTAGGAACTTCATTCAACTGGGTTCCATGCTTTCAGTGGAAACACCATGTCCTTGTGAGCAGGTCATACTCCTGAGAGGGAAGAAGCACTGAAGCTCCTCTGTAAATACTCATAGATTCGTTCTCTACTCTGCCTCCTGCAGCTTTTCTTCTGGCATTTGAAGCTGATGTAATCGTGAAGCAAAGGATTGCATTATTAATATTTTCTCTTATTGGTGATTCTGATGAGATCAGGTGTGTTTAGGGTGGTATGGCTGCATACTCTTGCTGGTAATTCTGAATTCATTTTGAGCAACATGTATATACATAGGCAATCTTTGAATAAGATATTATTTCCTATGTGTACATTCATGTCTTTTTTATTGTGTTGATGCACATAATTTAACAGTAATGCTTTAAGGTAGAATTCTAGAAAGAAGAGTTTCTTGTGATGGTCATACTAGTATGACTTGAATCAGGATTATTACCTGAGACTTTAGATGACATTCAGGTTATTTATAATCCCTACCCCATTTTTCTCTTTTTTTTCCAGGAGGAATTTAAGAAGGAAAAAGGAGAGGGGCTAACACAAATACTGTGTGGGAAGGAGGAGGCTGAAGCTGAAGCAGGGGCTGGTATGTGCTCCTTGCTCCTCGCCCAGTCTGAGGTTAAGCCTGAGTGCTTGCTGCTGGTCTTGGCCAACAGCACAGGTAAGGGCTACCTATGGTCCTTGGGTTGGAGTAGGGCTGATGTTAAATGGAGATAGAGTTAGAAGACCCTAGGTGGAGCTCCCACAGCTCAGTTTCAGAAACTCTAGGTGCTAGAAAGAAGGATCTATATGAGAAGGACTACTTTGGATGTGAGAGCTTCCAGAACAAGGTGGGTGGATGCAGAAGATGAGCTAGACTGGCTTCTAGATGTAGCAACTCTTGTTTCTAATTCTAGAACTTTCCAGCAAACTCCAGCTTATGGAAAAGCACCAGTCTGACCTGAAAAAGGTATGTTCACAAAGTGATACATCTCAGAGGAGGAGACAGTTATCTTCTCCAGTCATCCCTTTCCTTTTCTCCATCCTTCTCCACAGTCTTCACCAAAATTTTACTATGCAGCTAATTAAAAATTATCAGAAACCCCAAGGCCAATACCCTCTCTTGTCTATTTACTGATGAGTTGCACTCAGGTGTACTTCCTCTCCAGAACTCTCTTTCCAGAAGTCACACATTGCCTTTTTTCTCTTCTTAAGCTGGGGATCCAAAGTTTCAAGGAAGAAGATGTTGGGAGCCACCAGAGCTATTCCAGAAAGACCCTGATTGCACTGGTTACCTCAGGAGTTCTGCTGGCCATATTGGGCACCACTGGCTATTTCCTGATGAACCGTCGCAGTTGGAGCCCCACAGGAGAAAGGCTGGTCAGTGCTGAGGTCCAGGGCAGAGCAGATGAGGAAGAGAGAGATCTTCTGGGGCAGTCCATGCATGCCATGGAGGGGGAGGAGAAATACCAGAAAAATATTTTTGACATAGGGATATGCATACGTATTATATCTACAGAAGAGTAGGAACAAATGGGGGAAGGGGTTCAGCAAATGGGGGAAAGGGTAAATTGGGGCCAGCCTATCTGCTAGGCATTGTCACAGCTGGCGATGCATGTCATGTGCTTATTCTGTCCTGGATAGTTCATCTGGACACAACAGAGTAGGCTGCTCACTCTGGCATGATAATCTGTAAGCATATTGAATGACCAGTAGGTGCTACCTTGCTCACCAGAAAGGCACAAATGGAAGGAAAATCCATTCTTGAAATGTTCTGGATGAGGGAGGGGCAAGGCTGAAGCTCTTAGCCTCTGGCTGGTATCTACCCCAGGGAAGCTCTTCTACTTCTGAGACTGTGGTTTCCTGTGGGGCTGGTAACTGAGCCACAGTGGCATGGTGTGGTGCCTCTCCTCTGTCCTTTCTCCTCTAGGAGCTGGAACCTTGATGGCTGTTGGGAAGAAAGGAGTCTGCACACGCAGCTGTGCCCTCATCCCCATCCCCTACTTCCACTGTACTCCCTTCACAGTACCTGACACACTTGCTTACCAGATAATGCTACTTTATTTCTACACTGTCCAGGGCGAAGACCCTTATTACACGGAGAACGGTGGAGGCCAGGGCTATAGCTCAGGACCTGGGGTCTCCCCTGAGACTCAGGGAAAGGCCAATGTGACCCAAGGGGCTCAGGAGAACGGGACCAGCCAGGCCACCTCCAGAAACGGCCATTCAGGAAGACAACACGTGGTGGCTGACACAGAACTGTGAATTGGCTGGGTGGGCACAACTGGGTGATGTCCAGGAAAGTGGTATCTCTCTGCCTCTGACCACATGCTGCCTCCATCTCCCATGCCCTACCCTTTCCAACTATGCATACTTTAGAGGCTGTTTCTGGGGCTGTCCACCTTTGGGGAGGCAGGTAAACTGCCCTCTATATATTCAGTTCCTTGAACTCAAATTCTGACCTTTGGGTCAAAGTATGGTGGGGAGAAGCCCAGGTCTAGAGCTGTTCCCAGGGAGCTGGTGGCCATGTCACACTCGCCATGGATTCCCTTCCCCTTTGCCTGTTTACAGGAACTCTTCAGGAAAAGATGAACTTTTCTAAGCTATAACTTCCTCCTGGGAAGCTTTGCTTTTTGCTATTTCTTCCTCCTATTTTCTTTCCCTACTTATGGGAAACCAAGGTAATCCCTGGCACCTGCTCTCTTGTAATAATATAAGCAAAGTGTGTTGTCTTAAACCACATCCCTTACTTAGTAGTCCTCATGACACTGTGGATTTGGTCATTAGCTCTTCTCTTGCTCTCTCATTCCTGCATGTCCGGATACAGCAGCCAGGGCAACTTTCTGTTGAAGCTTGGAACGAGGCTCCATGTTTTAGAGCAACAGCTCAATTTGGTCCCTTGGGGCCACACAGAACTTCTCACTCAGTCAAAACAGATGGAAGGATGGGACCAGACCTCAAGCTGAGCCTCTAGCTTTTTGTTTTGTCTTCCTTTGGTGCTGGAGATTGAACCCAGGGCCTCACACATGGCAGGTATATGCTCTACCATGAGCTATATCCCCAGCTTCCTTCTCTTCCTTTCATTTAGAGACAGGGTCTCATTTAGAATGACCTTGAACTGTGTAGTCCAGGCAGGCCTCAACTTTTGAACCTCCTGCTTTGACCTCCCAAGTAGCTTGGATTACAGACCTAATCCCCCAGGCCCCACTGGACTGGGCCTCGTGAGCTCTTAAAGGAATCCTCTTGCTCTGAGGCCCCTGGCCTTGTCTGAGTTTCGTGGCTTCCCCTCCCTTTCTGACTCCTGGGGGAGCTGTGGCTTCAGTCCTCCAGCAGACTCCTTTCTGTCTATACCTTTTATACTCCAAGCCCCTTCACTACTCTGTACCCCTCTGTTGTCAGAGCTCCAAGGTATCTAGAAAGACCATAGACTTTTTGTCTGTGGTTGACCCAGGTCCTTTTCTGTTGTTTGTCCAGAGGAGTGACCAGGGGTCCTGGTTTCAATGACGGTTGGAAAAAGAACTTTCCAGAAATGATGGGATTGGATGGACTTTTTTTTCTGAATAAAAAGTGATGAGTGTGAATACTGTAATTAAAGTGATGTTGAATCCTCTGTCCTGTTGCTCTATCGAGTTAAGTATGTCTGGGTGACAGGGTGACTTCCCTGTGAGGTCTCTAGAGGGGACTATGAATCTGTATGGGGAAGGCTAGCCAAGGAAGTTGGCATAAGAAGACAGGCACCAGCCATGATACACAAGACCTATGGCCAAGTTTGTGAACTATTCATCATGTTGGGAGGCACAGAGGCTGGTAGAGAAGGTGAAAGCTTTCAGTAAGTAGAGAGAAGGACAGCCTCCATTGGAACAGGATCTTCAGGAGAGTATGGTTGCTGGTTTTTCAGGAACACCTTTCTGAGAAGAGGTACATGTTGATCACTGCATGGAAAAATGTGAAAAACAAAGTTCTCTTCTAGGCAGTTATGATCTGAGCTGGGCATTCCCTAACCCAGCTCAGATCATAACCAGGAAGGACTATATAAGGCCTCACTAGAGTTGGCTGCCAACTACAGGATTGCAGCAGCCATACATAAGCAGGTGCCTACTCCAGATTTCAGCCCCCACCCCACCCAACCCCAGGAAGTTGGGAAGGAGTGCTGCTGACAGACTTTCAGGGGCCTCAGGAAACACCCCAAAGTATGTCAACAGTGGATAGGAGGTTGGGACCAAACAAAGATTGATTCTTTTATTCTTATCTTGCCAAAGCCAGACCTTTCCCTCTCTCCCCTCCCCATACCCTCATTTCTCTCTGGCTTTTGTCCAGCTTCTCTAATGGAGGCTCCTCCCTAGGATTCAGGAAGTCAAGGGACAAGGCTAGTCCTTGTCCAGAAGGTGGTGGCTGTCTGGGGGATCAGAGAAAGCAAAGATAGTAATTGGACAAAATCGAATTAGCTTCCATCTAACCACATGTAGCCAGTTGAGGGTCTGGCCTGGTTAACTGTGTCAAGGAAGTAATAGGTACTGGGAATGGACTCCTTGGAAACCCGAAAAGGATTGAAGAAGCAACTGGATCACAGGACCATTTTACCGAGTTTCTGAGGGTGTAGGCTTTAAGTGGGAAGTTGTGTATATATTGGGTAGAGTGATAGCTGGTTGTGATGTGTGGACTACTTGCTCCAGAGGATTCATTTGATTAATTTGATTCCTGGAAAATCACTTTCCCCTTAGGCATGAGCACTATGGTGCAGCAATGGCACCACCTGCTGTCCGTGCTGAGATCCTACTGCTCAGCTACAGTACTGGTAACTCCATTGGGTTTCTCACTGCCTTGGCTGGACCCTTACAGTCCAATCTCATTGGTAGGGCTCACATAACCAAAGAAAGGCAATGCTAACAAAGACTTTAACAATTACATTCAGTTCTACCTCCCTGTGTCTGCTAACCTACACTCTGACTCTGGAAGGATGTCCCTTGTACAGTCACCTCAGATTCAGATGTCTGGAATACAAAGCTTCCATATTACCTTGCTCTTCTCCTGAGGCCTTCCAGTTGGGTGTCCTCATGCCAGGAATGCATGTCAGGGTGGGTTTAGGGCTACCCTAATGTAGCATTTCACCATCATGTGCTTTTCCAGGTCTGGAAAGCTTAGCAGATCCTGAGCCTAGGGTCAAAATTCCCAAGAGGCTGTGAGACACTGTATGGGCTGCATAGGTCATTACGGACCACCTTGACTTCTGCCAGAGTTTCATCCAAATGTGTTCTCCAAGCCTAGACAAGTAGATTCTCCTTCTCATCTCTTCTAGATAAATCAAGCCCACACTTTCTTGTCATCACACCAGGACAGGCAAGCAATCTTGCGAAAAAGGATAGTGTTTGTCTCCTTATAACTTCACCCATGGCCCAAAGAGTTCTCCCACCCACAATTCAACCACTCAAGAAGTCTTATTGAATATGCTCTGTCCAGCTGCTGCTCTAGAGACAGGACAAAGCAGGCATTCCCAGAGCAAGCTCTAGCAGAGGAGGAAGACAGCAAACAACTTTATCTCAGTAAAAATACACATATGTTTTCAGATCATATTAAGAACTATGAAAAATACATGTGAATTCCCCATTTTACTCAGATATGTTCCAAGGCCCTCATTGGAGACTGAAGTCTCATATAGCACTGAGCCCTGCATATTGTCACCATAATACTTCCATAGTTGATCTTGTAACCATGACAGCTAACAAATGGCCATCAGGCAAGTGATGAACACATCCTAGTCAGGAGAGGGTAGGATTGTGAGAGATTTCATCATGTTGCTCAGTGGGCATACATTTTAAAACTTGGGAAATGTTTACTTCTGGATTTTTTAGTTAATATCTTCTGACTAGTTAACTATAGGTAACTGAAATCATGACAGGCAAAACTTCAGATAAAGCAGGCAAGAAAAAAATGGAATTTTATATAAGGTGATCCCTCTTCAGGAAGAAACAGTTGAGGGTATGGTTCACTTGAAATAGGTCATAAAGTAGGTTATAGGTCAAGCTGGAAAATCCTCTCATCCAGAGGGTAGATGCAAAGCCCTGTATGACCAATGCAAGGTGCAGAAAATTCTATGTGGGAGAAGACAAGCCCAACATGATGCTGCCTCAGTGAAGGGGGAGTGACACGGGCCTAGCAAATTAGTGGAAACCACTGAGAAGTTTGAGCAGAAAAGTAGACTCATCAGATTTACTCTTCATAGGCTTGTAAGGGCTGCTGAGTAGAGTAGAGGCAACCTTTTGTAAGTAAAAGAGAGGGAGAGCAGGGATGTTGTCAAGGAGAGGGCAGTGGCATTGGCAGTGGTGAAATGACATGAAATTCAAAATATACTTTGTAACAGAACTTGGTCTGTCTGTCTGTCATTCCTTCAAATAACATGATAGTAAGCTAATATTCTTGTAATTACTTATGAAAATTAAGACACCATGCCAATATTTATTTATTTATTTATTTATTTATTTATTTATCTATTTATTTATTTAGAGACAGGGGTTCCCTGTAGCCCCAGCTGGACTTTGTCATTCTTTCAAATAACACAATGATAATAAGCTAATATTCTTGTAATTATTTATGAAAATTGAGACACTATGCCAATATTTTTTTTGAGACAGGGTTTCCCTGTAGCCTCAGCTGGCATGGAACTGGACCAGGCTTGCCTCAATCTCAAAGAGATTGCCCTGACTCTGCTTCCTGAGTGCTGAGATTAAAGACATGCACCACCATGCCTGGTTATGCCAATATTTAAATAGCATATTTTTCTTAATACGTAATTCCAATGAATACTCTTCTTTCAGAAAAAGAAACAGAAAAGAGTGGTAAGGAGCAAGATGAGATGCTCAGTGGAAAAAGACAAGATGATTTACTATGTTTACTCAAACCCAGATTTAAAATTTGTAGAGAATTCTGTAAGTACTTTCTGACAAGAAAGCAGCAAGACAAAAACAGAAATAGCACAAGAAAAGACTAATGAAGTGCTGGGGTGAGCTGGACTCCTCCAGTTGAAGAGAACAGAGACTGGCTCCAGGCAGATGATGTCTAAGTGAGTCTGGGGCAATGACTGTGATGCTAATGGTAGGAATGAGTGACAACATCTGGGATTGATAGAAGAACATGTGCACATGCAGAGTCAGGGGAGTATAAAGACTTAAAAAAAAAGACAGCCTATCTTTGGGTATGTCAGAGCAATAAGCTATGTTAAGAATAAAGGAGTACAGGGCTAGAGAGATGGCCTAGCGGTTAAGAGCACTGACCGCTCTTACAGAGGACCCGGTTCGATCCCCAGCGCCCACATGGCGGCTAAGAACCGTCTGTAACTCTAATTCCAGGAGAACTCCAGTTCCAGGGGAATCTGACACCCTCTTCTGACCTCCGCGGCATTGCACGACACGGGTGCACAGACCTGCATGCAGACAGTACATTCATACACATACAAAAATAAATAAAAAAAATAAATAAAGGCATGAGCCACCACACTGGGCTCAGACTTATTAAAAAAAAAAAAAAGAAGAAGAATAAAGGAGTACAGAAAGGCCATGTGTTACCATTTGCCGGAGGTGTTTAAAGCTAGATCTCAAAGTCCTTTCTCTTTTGTTTTTGGTCTTTTTGAGTCAGAGTCTCCCTGTGCCCCAGATTGCCTGGAACTCAATATGTAGACCATGCTGGCCTTGATTTCACAGAGATCCTCCTGCCTCTACCTCCAAAGTGCTGGGATTAAAGGCATGCTCCACCACGCCTGACTTCAGTAAACACTTTTCAAGTTTCAAAGCCAGGTATTATGCCAAATGCATTGGACAGATGACATAGATAATAGAACAGTTTGCATCAGGTGAGTATTAGGATGTGGACACTCAGTATGGGTGGTAGCACACATATAACTTAGCAGTTAGGAGATGGAGGAGGATCATGAGATAAGAGAGCAGGCTGGGCTGCACATGAGACTTCTGAACCCCTCATCAAATAGTGTAGAAAAGACGAGTGTTTGAGGAAGAAGAAGCAGCTTTGTCCCAAGTTCTAAGTGAGGATACTCACTCTAAAAACATGAGTTTTTTGTTTTATTTTTGCTGTTGTCTTCTTTATGCAGTGTTGGAGATCAAACCTAAGGGCTTGCACATGCTGGGCAAGTACTCTACCACCAAGGTACATTCCTACCCCCTGTTTTTCTGAGACAGGGTCTCACTGTATACTGGTCTCAAATCCAAGTTCCTTCTGCTTCTGCCTCCTAACTGCTGAGATCATAGCTCTATATGATCCCACTGTCCCTGGTTATTATTCTTTTAAGTCTCAAGCAAGAATGTGATTCCTTGCATCTTCTATGTCCTTGCCAAGACTTTCTATTCTTTTGTTTCAAGCATATTATAATTATTTATCTGTTGATTGTCATCTTTCCTTATTCATGTTAAGGCTTCTCTGGTTCTCGGCATAGCTGTTCTTTAAATTTTATGTAGACATTTGGGATATTAAGTTACAAGACTCTGGGTCTTATCTAATTCCTGTGTTCTAGTGTGTTTCTTTTTTGTTTTTATACTGGTGAGTGCAAATTTCCTTATTTATGTCTGTGGGGCATTGGGATGCAGGGAGAAGGTATCTCATTATTGCTGGGATCATTATTGTTTAGGCTTCCCAATTGGTTTCTGATAACACTACCCTGGAATCACATCTTTTTTTTATTCTCAAGCCCTGAGCCATTCTCTTTCTCTGTTCCTATCAGAGCCTTCTGGTGTTGGTTTTATTTATTTTTTTATTTATTTATTTTTTTTTTTATTATTTATCTTTGTATGTGTATGAATGTACTGTCTGCATGCAGGTCTGTGCACCCGTGTCGTGCAATGCCGCAGAGGTCAGAAGAGGGTCTCGGTTTCCCCTGGAACTGGAGTTCTCCTGGAATTGGAGTTACAGATGGTTCTTAGCCGCCATGTGGGTGCTGGGGATCGAACCCGGGTCGTCTGCAAGAGCGTCGGTGCTCTTAACCGCTAGGCCATCTCTCCAGTCCCTGGTGTTGGTTTTATATGTAATGTCCATGGTTTTGTATGAATTCGATGAGAGGAATAGGGAGAAGTGTGTCTGCTCCATCATGTTAGAAATGAAAGTTAAAAACAAAAACATGAGAGAGGAAAAGAAATCTCAAGTCATAAGACTAGAGGGTTAGGCATCTATTTTTTTTAACTTTATTTTATTGATGCTTTGTGTATTTTATACATCATTTTCCAATTCAGTTCGGGCATATTTCCCCTTTCCTTCCCCCCATCCATTTTTAAAGCCCTCTTATACCATTAAAACTTATTAAGAACTTCAAGGAGGTTTTGCCTTTAAGGATTATCTCTATCAATAATTACTGTATTCCAAATTAAAATAACTTGGATGTGGCTCAGTGGCAGAGTATATGTATGACACACAGAAGACCCTGGGTTAAAACTCCAGTGGGAGAGAGAGATCTGTTTATTAATATGAAATAATAATTATCCCATTACATAATATTCAGCACATTTTTATTTTAAAAAGACATAACAGAAAAGCAAGGGAGGAAAGTGGCATTGTTTTATAGTTTGGCAAATCTCTCTGGTATCTGGCTTGATAGCAGCCTGCTAATTCTCTCTAATAAATACTGCCAGATGTTTATTTTGTTTTATTTTGCTTTGTTTGACCTAGAGTCTCACTATATAGCCCTGGTTGGCCTGGAACTCACTATGTAGATTAGGCTAGCCTCAAACTCTCAAAGATTCACTTGCTTCTTTCTCCTGAGTGCTGGGACTAAAGGAGTTCACTACCATGCCTAGCTACATACCAGATTTTTGAGGATTTAAAATAAGATACCTCATTAGTACTTTTCATATTGCTGGTGTTTCATGACAATATCTTTGATATTTTGGGATAAATAAAATAAAATGCATTTAGAAATAATTTCAACTTTTTTCTTTTAAAAATATGGCTATTAAAAAGTTTAAAACAGTACCTATAGGTCACAGTGTGTTTTTACTAGACAGTGGTACTCCAGATGAGTCTAGATGATGATGGCCTGTGTGCCACATGAAGTTCATTCTTCACTCTGAAGGTAAAGTAGAATTACTGAAAACTCTGATTTTTGTCTTATTTGTACTTTAGAAAGCTCGCTTTGGCTGGGGATAGATCCAAATATAGAGCGATGGGGAGATACCTTTGCTGTGGAGGGAATGCCACACTTGTGGCCAGAAGACAAGGGGCTAAAAGAGATGTTTCAGGAAGCTGTGAAGTCATCTGGATTTACCTCTTAGCATAATAATGGTACTCTGGGCATATAGGGTTCCAATGCAAAAATCTTTAGGGATGAAGTCGTATGAGGGCTGTAACTTACTTTCAAATGATTCAGCATACTTACATACAAATACAAATATATTTACAGATATTATATACATATATAGATGACTGAAAAGAAGAATGAAAAGGTAAATAGCATTTTAGTACTATGAACTATGGAGAGGTATGAAGTGGAGAGAACATTTAGACCCAGGTGAAGGTAATCTAGTGAACATGTAATTTTACTTTTCTTGCCACATTTCTAATTTGACATTTTTTCAAAATAAAAAATGGAGGAAAATGAAATAAAACTCCTCAGCAGGACTTGGTGATTGAGTATAAAAAGAGGATGACCAGAAGTGAAAAGGATTATCTAGTTTATTGCTTGGCAACTGAGTAGACAGGGCTGTCATTAATGAACTAGAAATGCAGGAGAAACAGGGTTGCTGTGAGGACAGCATGGAGCTCAGTCCTGAATTTGAGGGCTTTAAGAGCTTTGGAGTCAAACCAGCAGTACATGAACCTCACTTGGATATCTGCAGAATGTACAGCAATGGAAAGTATAGAGGACATTACCCGACCAAGGGAATGTGTGGAGAAAGCAGCGGCGTGCCAGAGTCTAGAGCCCATCAACATTGAAGGGTCAACAAAGAACAATATTATTGTAAACAACTTCTAAAAAGGCCCCAATACCTCTTCATATTCAGACCCTGTATCTACCTCCCGCCTTGAACTGAAGTTAGCCCTCATAACGAAGAGAGAAATGACAGTGTTTAACTCCTAGGATTAGATGGCTTCCATTTTGGTCACACTGCTCATTTTTATGAATCTCTTGCTCTGAGGGAAGCCATTAGTCATGTTACGAACAGTTCTTTGGAGAAGATGAGATGGTAGTATTGAAATCTCCTGACAAGAGCTATGTGAGGGAGTTTGGGAGACTTTGGAGGGGGATCCTCGAAAATCATTTAAGTGACAAAAGAGCGGATGAACTGGAACTTCATGAACACCTGAGGCAGAATACCCAGCTATGCTGCTGCTCCACCTGGCTGTATTGCTCCAGATTCCTCATCCTAAGGACCTGTGAGATAATCAATGTCCTTTGAAACAATCGAAATTCGGGGCCATTTGTGCTGCAACAACAAATTGCAAAACTAGATGCCTCAAGGGAGACTTTGGAAAAATGGCCAAGGAAATCCACAGGGCAAGAGAAAGTGACCAAGAGAGTATTTTCTGGAAGGCAGGCTCATATTTGGTGTCAAATGCTGCTGAGTGGTAAATGGAATTTTCAGACAGAGGAGAGCAGTCCTGCAGTGGGAGATGAGAGAAGAGTAACAATAGCAACTGTTATACAATGTTTCCATTTCCACGCTTAGTGGGGGGGGGGGTGCTTCCAATCAGTATCATAAACCCCATTTTAAGGATGAAAATCCAAAATTTCCTGTTACAATGAGTCAGAATCTCACTGGTTTTTCTCCTAGAGGCATATTAAGGAATTTCTCCAGATACACTTGCCATTCTTTCTTGAATAAACTCTTACAGAGTCTGCTTTGGCAGCCTAGGTCATTCCCAGTGGTATTCTCACATCTCTAATTTTGGTGCTCTAGCTGGCTTCCTAGCTCTTGGGTTCCTTCATCTGAGCTGCCTAATTTACTAGCCCTGCCTTATGCAAGTCCTTAGGGGAGAGCTGACAATAAAAGTGAATAATTCTATGCCGGGCGTGGTGGCGCATGCCTTTAATCCTAGCACTTGGGAGGCAGAGGCAGGATCTTTGTGAGTTCAAGGCCAGCCTGGTCTACAGAGTGAGTTCCAGGACAGCTGGGGCTACAGGGAGACCCTGTCTCAAAAAGACACACACACACACACACAAAAAAAGTGAATAATTCTTTCCATAGCTATTTATTTAACACCTGCAAGAACCTCCACCATTTGGCTAGCATGTTTAGACACCATTGGTAATCAACTTGATATGATTATTTTACATATGAATTTAGTGCTCCACAAGCCAAAGAAAGCCTACCTTATCATCCCAGAGAAGGGTGTACTCAAGGTGAACATAGCACAGTATAATTCAGCAGAGGCAGCACTAGCAGGTGAAGCAATCAGAGCAGCCATTCAGCAGGGGCAAATCAAGGGTTCAAGACACAAAGCTATAGAGGGGCAGCTACTCTAAGCTCTAATTCATTTGAATTTTGTTGGGCTTGGTCAATCAATTCACTTCCTCTAACTCCCATGGCTCTCCCACAGAAGGAGTTCCTGGGTTGTACCTGCTTCGTGAATAAAACAGTGTATACCTGTCTGAGCTGTAACATGATCAACCTCTCAGGCTTTGTAGGCAGACAGCTTGCACTAGGATTCAACTCTAACATTAGCTATGTGACCTTGAGTGGGTTACTTTTCAAACCTTTTTTTTCACTCTATGTTTTGTCATTTTGGGGAAAAGTGAGAATAATAATGTCTACCACAAGCATCAAAGATATTATACTACAAATGACTCCTGTGTCTTCATTCTAGGGTGGGGCAGAGTTCTTCACAGTAGTGCTCTGCTCATTGGTCAAAGAAAACTCTTTAGCAACATATTTGGTTAAGAAACTCAACCAGGGCTGGAGAGATGGCCTAGCGATTAAGAGCGCCGACCGCTCTTACAGAGGACCTGGGTTCGATCCCCAGCACCCACATGGCGGCCGAAAACCGTCTGAAACTCCAATTCCAGGAGAACTCCAGTTCCAGGGGAATCCGAGACCCTCTTCTGACCTCCACGGCATTGCACGACACGGGTGCATAAACCTGCATGGTCAGGACAGGTTACATATTTCTCTAGTTACGACGAATACAGGAAACCACAATCAAATACAAATTTAAAAAAAAAAATTAAAAAAAAAAAAAAGAAAATCAACCAAGGGCTGGAGAGATGGCTCAGTGGTTAAGGAGCACGCGCTTCTCGTACGAGAGCCTGGATTCAATTCCCAGCACCCACATGGGGCTAAGAACCGTCCTAAGCTGGGCATGGTAGTGCATGCTTTTAATCCAGAGCACTTGGGAGGCCAGAGGCAGGCATGGATCTCTGTGAGTTCAAGGCCAGCCTAGTCTACAGAGTGAGTTCCAAGCAGCTGGGCTATAGAGAGACCCATGCTCCTTGTCCAAAAAGTGAAAACTTCACAACCAAAATAAAAAAAACACAACACCAAAAAAAGGAAAGAAATTCAATAAAGAAGCTAAAAATATAGCTCAGCTGTTAAGAGAGCTTGCTACTCTTGTGGAGGATCAGGGTTTGGTTCCTTGTACCCACATTAGGCCACTAACAACTGCTGGTAACTTCAGTTCCAGGGAATCCAACACCCTCTGGCCCCTGCTGGCACTGGCAAAAGCTGTGTTGTATAAAAACTCAAGGTCATGTAGGCACACACATACACATAAATAAGAAATATAAATCTTTTATAAAAGGAACAGCCAAGATCTTTCTCTGACCTCAGATTATAAATAGCCTAGAATGGAGACTGTGCAAAAGCATAATAATTGGCTATTTACCAGAAGATGTAGGAGGTAGTAAAGAAGTGGCTGAGAATCTTAGATGGAAATGAGATTTTATTGGAGCTTTCAGTACAGAACAGCTGGGAAGGCATGCCTTGGAGCAGCAGTGAGGGGATTTCAGGACTGGCTGAGTTGAGAGGACCCGTAAACATCCCTTGCTGTGCCCTGCTGTCAGTTGAAAGTATTATAGGCAAATGGTCTTATGTTCTGGGGGGTGGAGAGTGTTCTTTAAAAGAATAATAAAAGAAGATACCAGCATCTTCCAAAGACAGGTGAAAGAGATTGAATTCAGTGGGTTCAGAAATTCATAAAGAAATGTTTTGAACATGCCAGCCCTTTTCTACAGGAGTCCTTGGAAACCTTAAGAGAACACACAGTTTCCACATAATTTGTACTGGAGGAGCAGATTTAGGCAATTAAAATGAACAAACCATGATTTAAAAGGCTTATAAAAACAGGTTACACAAGGATTACATGAAAGAATATATAGTAAAGTAGTTCAGAACCTAGACATTGATAAAAACTCAATGGTTTATTATTTTAATTTATCATTCAGTTTCCTCTTTACTTCATCCTTTTGAACTTTAAGGGTTCACAATTTACTTATAAATTATGATGTATCTATTTATTAATTCTACCAACAGTTATCAAATTATTCCTATGTTATAGGTAAGTTTGATAACCTCAGGCAGCAACAATTATCATAGCTACTGAGGGTTAGTATGCATTAGGTACTGGGCTAAGCCTTGGATGAGAATTATTTCATTGACTCCCCAGAACTGTCTTAAGGAGTAACAAATATGACTCTTCCTGGGGAAACATGAACAAACCTCTCTTAACCCCAGAAAAGCTACTAGTAACAGACTTAAAATTCGATTCCATCCATCTTGGTGAGCCACTGAGTTTATTGGTCTTCTTATGGGAGCATGGGTAAAGGATTACTTATAGGTTGGTTGTAGGACTCAAAAACATCTACATCACTAAAAATCCCCATCCCGCAATGGATTGAGGGACTGTTAATAGGCCTAATTTTATGAGAGTCTCCTGTAGATAATCACAGCTGCTCTGATTGCAGGATGGCAATGCTCATGCTATGCCCAAGGATAAGAGTTCACTACAACAATTTACAAGTAGGGAGACTGAGGTACAGTGAGTGAAAGGACTTATCCTAGATCACACAGACTGCCAGTGAGGAGGTAGGATTGGAACCCAGGCTGTTAAATGTTCATGCTTTTAAGGTTCACACTAGGCTGTTTGAGAATAACAGATAAGGCCTGTGGATTATGTCACCCTTTATGGTGTAAGAAACGTTGGCATCAGGATCCTAGCACCTTTCCCAGAGATTTCGATGAACTGATTTGATTCAACCATACTTCCTGAGCCCACCATGGGAAGGGAAAGAGAAGGAAGGGAAGGGAAGGAAGGGAAAAAAAAGGGATTGGTTGAAGCTGCCAGTAGACAGAAGTGGACTACTTAGTGCAGTACAACAGCAATAAATAAATCAATCACTTGGGGGGGTGGGGAATAACTTTCCTATAATCAGCTATTAAAGACTTGCATCACTAATTAGTCTATTAATTAGAACAGTTCTCTACTTTCCACACATTATCAACCAGCAAAAATAGATAAAACGTAGCCCCCAGGGCAGGAGATAAGAGAAATTAGACTGCAGCAGATACAAACATCTGGGCTTGTGTGTGTTTTAAAAGCACAGCTTAGTGCCTGGGGCAAATCCACCTGCTACTAGGAAAGGAACAGTTATCAAAAACCAAAGGGCTTTTGTCTTTGTTCAACAGAATGGGGAAAAATGATTTAATCTTGAAAGAGAAGAACCACCTTAACCACATGGGGACCTGTGTAGGGATGTTCCACTGGGTGTTCTCTGGGGTCCTCGGCACAGCAAGAAACGAATAGCTCAGCACAAAGATAGCATTAGAAGACTCAGAAGCAGAGAGACTCTCAAGTGCTCATACATCTTAGGGAAGCTTATGTATGAGTTCCTACTAAGTGCCTGATGCCACCTCTGTCCTTCATGTTTGTAATATCTTGTTTGATAATTTCATTGATGTTTTCAGAGTGTCCCCCAGTTGTTTCTGGGAACTGACAGAACAATAGCCTCAGATCAGCGCCATCCCCAACTGTGGTCACCAAAGTACACAACTCTGCTTTTCCTCTCCCACCTTGGCACTCACTAGTCCAGGCTCCTGCCCACCAAGGTCTTGAAAAGTCTCTCATTAAATTCCTTCTATGTGCAGGTGTGGTGATGCATGCCTACAGTCCTGGCACTGGGAAGGCTTAGGGAGGATTGCAAGTTTGAAGTCATCTTGGCCTGCAGAGTGAGACCCTGTCTCAAAAAAGTTCTTTTGCATAACAGACAAGTTTGTAGCTTCAACTAGCATAGCTAACTTTGTTGCCTCTGACTCACAAGTCATTCTTTAATAGTTTCAATGATCTCTGAGCCTCATAATTGTCTCCATATCCATGGAAGAGGGACAGGGGGCGAGGACAGCTGCCTTCATGCTCCTCCCATGCTTTTCTGGCTTCTCTGCTCCACCCTTTTCTTTGCCTAGTTGCTAGACATTCCTGTGAGCATGAAAAACAGTAGACAACAAGGTGGGACATTGGGGCAAATGTCTCTACTAGCAACAGCCTACCAATAGCTGATAGATCATCTTGCTTAATTCTCAAAACAGCCATGTGACAGGAAATTATCAGTCCCATTTTGCAGAATGGGGAAATGGAGGCACATCAGGTTAATTTGGTCAGGTGTGTGTAGGCCATGACAAAATATTTAGTAAGAAAAAAAATATTTAGTAAGAATTTGATAAATGTTTACTGATGGGCAGAATTTGAAATATGGAGCAAATTGATCCCAGTTTCTGGTAATCATGGAACCTCATGGGGTCTAGTGACATATAAAGAGGGACTATCAATTGAGATTATCTCAGTGGGCTGCACAAAGGGGCAGAGATGGCAGTACAAAGTCAGTCCCTAAGTCAATGACTCTGGAGCCCATTTTTCCTATCCTGATCAACTTTTCCTGACCAACCTACCTCATGCATCAAAAGCCTTTTGGAAGTGCTTGGTCCGTACCAGTGAGCTATATGATCCTCAGAATGGAGATGTAAGTGTCCCAACCTTGCTTCCTTGTTTGGAGCTGGGAGGGAGAGGTGGTAGAGAGTATCTAGACTTGGAACTCAGCCTCAAACATCTGCTGCCTGGTGACTAGCTAGATGACCTGAGGCAAATTGTGTCTCATTGTCCCACTTTAGTTTCCTCAGATGGAAAAATGGGAAATGTCAGCTGCCTAGTGGAAATGTTATTGTGAGGATCGAGTGAAGTGATGTAATGTAACTAATATGTAAATGGAGAAAATTTTAAATTGCGAGGTACTGCCACATATATCACAGGGGCTGTTATCCCCATTTTTAAGTTAAAGATATTGAAGACTCATAAAAATTGAAACTCACTCGAAAACAACGTGTGTTGTTAGTATTAAAAAATTAGTCTTCAGACAGGGATTGGTGGCACATGCCTTTAATCCCAGCATTCGGGTGGCAGAAATAGGCAGCTCTCTGTGAGAGCAAGGCCAGCAGGGTCTACAGAACAAGTTCCAAGCCAGCTTGGGCTACAAGGAGATGTCTCAAAAGCAAAAATAAAACAAAGAAAACTCCATCTTCTAGCCAGGTGTGGTGGCACGTACCTGTATTCCCAGCATTCAGAAGGCCAAGGCAAGAAGATTATGGGCTATATAGTAAGATACTTTATCAAAAAACTGAAAAAAAGACAAAAATATTTTGCTTCAGAATCTCTCATATGGTGTGTGTGTGTGTGTGTGTGTGTGTGTGTGTGTGTGTTCTCCCATCTAACACCAGGTATTGTGTTAGGCCTGAAGAATAAACTATTCCAGAGGTCTTGTGGCAGGGAAAACAGACATTACAGAAGGGCAGTACTATGAGCTAATGTTGTAAGACAGAAGGGATTTAGGACAGGGTGATGCAGGAGGAAGCAGAGAGGAAAGCTGAGGGTGCAGCCTCCTAAAAAGCTTGGAGTGTTCACTGGTGGATGGGAAAGAAAGAGGAAAGCACCAAAACGGAAGGCTAGAGATGCAGTTAAGGACAGATCTTGGAAGTCTAGTGAGCCAGGTGGGTTGGCCAGAGTGTTTGATATTTCTGGAAGATCCTTGGGGCTGGGATGCTGTCTTAGTTGGAGCAAGTATAATAGAAAGTCATTGACTGGATAGTTTTAAACAACAGGCATTTATTTCTCATAATTGTGGAGGCTTTCCTGGCTTGCAGTTGTTTATCTGGTCTTCTTGCTTTTTCTATAAATGGCAGAGGACAGTGAGAATGAGTAAGCTCTCACATGTCTTATTTTTTTTCTAGATATGTAGCCTAGGCTGGTGACATGTGTGTGGTGTTCCTGCTGCAAACTCCTAAATATTATATTTGTATACCAGCATACAACCTGCCCATGTATCTTCTTATAAAGGCATTAATCCCATGGGGCTGGAGAGATGGCCTAGTGGTTGAGAGCGCTGACCGCTCTTACAGAGGACCCAGGTTCGATCCCCAGCACCCACATGGCGGCTGAGAACCGTCTGAAACTCCAATTCCAGGAGAACTCCAGTTCCAGGGGAATCCGACACCCTCTTCTGACCTCCGCAGCATTGCACGACACGGGTGCACAAACCTACATGCAGACAGTACACTCATACACATACAAAAATAAATAAAATAAAATTAAAAAAAAAATAAAGACATTAATCCCACTCATAGGGGTTTCACCTACATGCATTCCACCTTTTTTTTTTTTTTTGAGAGAAGGTCTCCCTGTAGCTACAGCTGGCCTTGAATTTACAGAGATCTGCCTGCTTCTGCCTCCTGAGTGCCTGGATTAAAGGTGTGCACCACCATTCCCTCTGCTAGGTTCTAACTCTTAATACCATCACATTGAAACTTTGGATTTGAAAACATGACTTTTAGGGAATCATGCATACAGTCCATAGCAGATGTGAGTCTGATCCAAGCCTGGTGACACTGGAGGCAGGGAGTATAGGCAGAATAGAGACAAATGTGGAAATCCAGAAAAGAAATAATGATCTGAGCTATGAATGGAAAGGAAGGTGACCTCAGAGATGTAGGATATAGGAAATAAAATCTGGATATGGCGTGTTGTGTAGCCATTTTCTGCTTACTGAAGCACCTCTCCTGGAAGGGGGTCTCAGGAAGTAAATAATGGAAAAATTGGCAAGTCTAAAGAAGCTCCTGAAATTTACAATACACAAGACATCTCCCCCAGGTCAGATAAACTAACAGTGTCTTAGGAGAGGAGATTGTCTGAACCATCTTTAAGTTGGGGAGGAAGCATCATTTGCAGCTGCCCTGTGTCATCCACTAAGTAACCTCAACAAACTCCCTGGCTCTTTAAACTAGGTTTGGGTGGAATAATTTCTTTGGTGAGTTGTGGGTTCGTTTGTTTACATTTCCCTGGAAAAGTGATTGACTGGGGTGTGAAGGGAGGAGTGAACAAACAGAGCTGACATCCTGGTTGCTTTTGATAGGTACAACTAGTGGGTGGTGGAGTCCTTTATTGGACTCACAAACACCAGTAATAGAAAAGTGGCTGCTTGGCAGGTACATTCTGGATGAACTTGTATCCTAACTCTATCAAGTAACCTCCAAATTGTGGCTGCCTCATTCAGAAAAAAAAATAATAAAAGAACTGAGAAGATCCCGCTACCTTAAGGACTCTTTTTCCAGCCATGGATGTATACTTGAGAGGATACATGTTGGTGGTGAAGAATCCAGGGAGGAGGAGGGTATAGTTTTCTCTGGGGCAAAGGCATTCCTGTCCCAGGGCCTCCTATTCCCTGCAACTCCTTCACTTTGAATACTTATAAACTGCTTGTCAAGTAAACTTGCCACACAAAACACCTTAGTTATAGAAGGGAAACACTGACCTCAAGAGTTTACAACCAACTACAGAAATAGCAACCAGTGGGTGCATATCCAGGGAGGCAGAGGCAGGTGGATCTCTGTGAGTTCAAGGCCAGCCTGGTTTACATAGTGAGTTCCAGGATAGCTGGAGCTACAGGGAGACCCTGACTCAAAAAGACAAAAAAAAAAAAAAAAAAAAAAAAAAAAAGTTGTAGTAAAGAATGTGGTTCTGGAAAACCGAGGGTCACAGATGCCCTTTCCCAGTGGGAACGTCAAGGGGGAAAAAGATTTGCGCTGTCCTTCAAGGAAAGAAGGGATGCTGTGTTGTGTGTGTGTGTGTGTGTGTGTGTGTGTGTGTGTGTGGGTGCATGTGTACATGTCCCCATGGATGCCCCTGTAGAGAAAAGAGGATGATGTCAGGTGTCTTCCTCTAACTCTCCTCACCTTATTTTGTTGAGACAATCTCACTGCACCTGGACGTCAAGTTCCGCCCAGACTGGGTGGCCAGCAACCTGAACTCCTTTTTCCACCTATCTCTGCTCTGCCCTTACTCCCAACGCTAGGGTTGCAAAGAATGATTTTCATAGGTAGAAACATGGACTCGGGGTCTGGTGAAGATGGCCCAGAAGGACAGCAAACGCTGGCTCCCCTGTCACAGGCACCTTAGAGTAAATTCTGAAGTTGATTAGTGGTTATGGCAATCTGGGAAGTTTTGAAATACCCTGAAATGGCTGCAAACTCTGCTTCTATGTGGGTGTGCATCTTTCTGGAGAGAGGTCCATAGTTCTCTAGTTCTCTAAAGGGTCTAAGTCAGAGAACCATCATGAAAATGTCCCTAGAGCTAGAATTTACAGGAAGAGGAAACCCTGAGCTGTTTTCCTCTGGAGCTCCAGAAGTGAGCTAGTCGTGCACCTGGGAATCTCACCACCTTTGTCGAGTTGCCTGAATCCTGTCTCTCTTCTACCCTTTAGGAAACCAGTCTTGAGGAGGAAAGGGCCAGAGGAACCAAGACCAGCAGACACTGGAAGCTCTGTAGCCGCCCTCAGGATGGAGCAGGCCTGTTGACCTGGTCCCCAGCGCCGACAGGCCGCGGCTGTGGCGTTCAGGGCGCAGCGCGGAGCTCGGCCGCGGGGTGGCGCGGCCCGGGCGCCGAGCGTGGGAAGCGCGGGCGGAGCTCTCGGAGACAGTCCGCAGCGCTGCGGCTTCCGCGGGCCGCGGCGCCTGGGGAGGGAGAGCTGCGCAACGCGGGAGGCCGGCGGCTCGCAGGTAGGCGCTCCAGGCGGGGTGAGCCAGACTCCCTGCGTCCACCTCGCGGGCCGGCAGGTCTGGGCAGCGGGGCGAAGGGGCTGCATCCTCGGGCGCCCCACGTCAGCTGCGGCTAGCCGGGTGCAGAGCGGCGCGGGGGTCGAGAGGCCTCGCGGAGGGGGCGGCACAGGTGGCGGAGGGCTTCGGCCTCGCGGCGGGTTCGGGTGTGAGGGCTTGCCCCCCTTCACCGGCGCGCGGAGATGAGTGAGCAGGCAGCTGGGAGGCCGGGCGTAGCTCGGGTCCGGCAGGTGCGGGCCGAGGAGGTGCGCTGGTCTGGTCTGTGCCCCCTGGCCTCCGCCGATAACATGGGTGTGGTAGGGGCAGCGGGAGCGGTGGACTGGAGCCTGGCCACGTCGCCCCGAACTGGCCCGGCCGTAGCCGGGCGCGGTGCGTAGCCGGCTGCTGCGCCGCAGAGGGGGAGGGGCAACCCTCCTGGAAGCAGCTCGGCCACTGAGGCAAAAGCGAGACTGGCGGTCAGATGTTGCACACATCCTCTCACTTCTCTGCAGCTCGAGTTCCTAGGTGGTGGGCTGCCAGACATGAGGGGAGTGCGGTTGCAGGGAAACTGAGTGATTTCCTCAGGACACCCCCGTGCCCCCCGCCAGCTTTGTATGTAGCCAACAGACAAATTTTTGATTTGCTACTTGCAACAGTGCCTGTATTTATTCTCGGTGTGGTTTTTTTTTCCGTGTTCACTGGGAGTCATTGCTGTTCTTCCCTCCTCCTCTCTTCTACTCTCTTCTCTCCTCTTCTCTCTCATCCTCTCTCTCTCTCTCTCTCTCTCTCTCTCTCTCTCTCTCTCTCTCTCTCTCTCTCTCTCTCTCTCTCCTTTTCTTAGAGAATCAGCAAATGACTGAGCAGAGGACAGCCGGCCCAGCCAATCCTGTTGCTGCTGCACTGCTTGTTCTGTCAGGATAGCGAGATCCCTAGCCCTGAGCCTTCCCTTGCCCAGGCCCCTGGCTGCCCTGGGTGGCATTGGTGCTGTGGCCCCTCCCTGCTGCCTAGTGTGGGAAGAAGAATGCAGAGCCAGGCAAGTCTCTCCATCCTCTGGGGTGGAAGGAGCAGGTATAGACAGGACTGGGGCAAGAAGGCCTGGCTTTCTTTGGCACTGGTGGGTTATATATACAAGAGGGTTATACCACCAGCCCCTTGGGCTGGTTTCTACTCCTGGCTTGTCCCTGGCATCGGAGAATTGCATTGATGCGATTGGCACCACCATGTTATATAACACTTATGTAATCTCTCACGTTGAGAGCTCTGTCTCTGTTCTGAGGTCACACAAACACACTGTCCGTGTGGGAGGGAGGATCTTTGGAGGCCTTGGGTGGACCTGTTCCCTCCAGAGCCCCCTTCATACCTAATCTGGTTCCCCCTGGAACATGAGGGGACTGAGGGAACAGGTACCCAATATACACCAACAGCCTGGCACTGATAAAGGTGTTGACTGGGCAGTCTCTGCCTCTTGCCCCTTTGTTTCTCCTTGCCCAGTGGATTTTCTGGTGGAATAGATGCCATTCTTGAATCTTAAGTCCAGCTATTGGTTCTTGGGTTCCCCTGGCATGCCAGGTGGGTATAGTGGGATGACTCCCAGGATATTGCAGTGGAATACATGTGCTAACTGAGAAGAAGAAATTAGCTCTGCCCTTAGGCTTTGAGCAACAGAGTAGAAGGGTGGTGTTGGCATTATATGAGATTTGGAGCAGGTTAGGGGACAAGAGGTGATTAGGGAAGGGTGTACAGGGAAGTGGATCAGACAGCAAAGATAAACATGGTGTTCTTTTACTGCACTCTCCACTGGGCTGTCCCTGGTTACCAGGGCAACAGAAGCAGTGATGAAAATCATGCCTTTCGTTTAGTGGAAAAATCTGGCTGCTGCTCCTCCTCCTCCTCCTCTTCCTTCTCTAATCGCCTGCCAACCCTACCCATTGGGAGGGTGACTCCTCCAGAGATCAAAGGCTCCTGCATGATCTTTTATGCCCTTCTCTGCCCATTTTTTTAAATAATTTCCCCCTTTCTGGCATCCCCTTGCTCCCCCTGAAGCTCTGCACTTGGCAACTGCGTAGGAGTTAGAATACGTGGAGGAGGCAGGGCATGGACATCATCAAAGGACAGAGTGAGCCAAGCGTGGGCAGAATTGCGATGCAGCAGTAATGGACACATGAAGAGGGTCAGGGATTGATCAGCTTCTTGGAACCAAGAGCTCGTTTACAGGAGGGTAGGTGGTACAAGTGGAAGGAGGAAAGTGAGATGGTAAAGGGTCTGCAGAGTATGCTGGTTGGGGCTCAGGGTTGTATGAAATAGAGGCATGCCTCATGATGAAAATTGGGGTTTATTCACTCAGCATTTATTGTGTTTCCCTTGAATTAGGTGAGATTCTGAAAACTGAGAAGGAGAGAGGTAATCTAAACCTTGACCTTGAAGATTTTTTAAGGTTGGAAGGAGGATGAGTATATGGAGGAAGAGCCTGCATCTGCATCATTATAAGCCAGGAAAGCAGACTGTGGGGGATGGGGTGGGGTCCTGGTGGTGCTGCTGGTAGTGTTATGTATGTGTGTATAGACAGAAGACAGGCAAGATACCAGTCTGGAGGTAGGAATTAGGATGGAACCTGTGGGAATAGAAGGGAAAGGCAGATCAGAAAAGCTCTTTGGCTTGGGTACAAGACATGGGGAGGGCAGGTGCTAAATTTTTGAGCCTTAACAATTGATGGTAATGGGCAAGTTAGTATTCAAACTTTTCCAGGAAAGTCTTGTTTGATTTGCTTTTGACATCTTTAGAGTGGTGTTTAGAGCATCAGGGATAGAACATGTATAAGAGCAGAGTTTGCAATGGCAGTTCTAGAGAAAGGTTCTAGCATGAGCTTGAGGGTACATGGTTGCCGAGTATGGCGGTAGATCCCAGGACACAGAGCATCAACCTAGAATTGGGTGAGGCTGTATGCCCTTGTTTTGTTTATCATCCCAGGGCCTTTTGAGACTCCCTCTAGACACCTGCATCTTTTCCCAGACCACACTCATTTTTAAAGTTCAGATTTTTGTTTATATTTTCTTCTTTTTAGTAACCATGTCCAGGTACATGAAAAACACATACACTTCTCTCCCCTAGTTACCTTCTTGGACTTAGCTGTTCACTTAGAGGCTTAGGAAGTGCCCCAGGACCTTGGCCTCACCAGCATGCTGTTGATAGGCTTCCTTTTTACCTATCAGTTAAATGAGTAGCAACACTACCAAAAATCAGGGAAGCTTTTCCATCAATATGACGTTGGACACAGCACTCTTTTTCCAAGTCTTAGTGTCTAATGCAAGGGGTCTGGTGTTTTTCCAGCTCTGAAACCCTCAGACTTGATGTCTATATCCGTTTCTACCTTTGCCCAGGTTTCTGATTCAGGCTAAGTTTTTGGATAAGCAGTATGGGGTTTTTGTGTGTGTGTGCCTTGTGGAGGAATTAGCAGAGCTAGAGGCCTGACTCTCATAGTAGGCGTGGGTAGAAGCCCTTCTAGGAACATGGTGGCCTCTGTTCCTCTCTAGACTATGAAATGGTCAAAGAGCAGGTCCTAATGACCAGGGCTTGGCAAACTGGCCTGTATGCCAGATGCCTATTTCTGTAATTTATTATTGGATCACAGAAATGTCTATTGTTTATGTATCGTCACAATGGCATGGTTGGGTAGGTGCAACAGAAATCATATGACCTGCAAGTTTGAAATATTTGTCATCTTACCCTTTAGGACATAAAAGACAAAAAGTTTGCCAGCCTTGCTATAAGCTGTCAGGGAAGTACTTAGATCCCCACTAGGGATGCTTGCTAGGACCAATTCAGATCTCAAAGGTTGTTGAAGATTGTATATTGGATCTTCAAAGTGACCCCATCGAGAAGACAGACTGGCACTGAGAAAGTAGAGGGTGAGAGTAATTCTGTTTCTTAGAAATTCCTTCCCAGACCTTTCTCTTGAGTCTGGTGGGAACCCTGTTCTGTCTTGGTGCCCAGAGTCCAGAGTTCCTGAGTGGGGCTGGGCTGTTGCCTTAGTTTGACAAGGTGCTCTGGCTGATTTTCAGTCTCGTGTAGAGGAGCTAGACAGACCCAAGCCCAATCTTGAGGCAGGAGAAGGGATGGTAATGGGTTCTTCCATGTCCTGCCAAATATGTCCTGGTAGTTCTGCTTTGCTACCTTTGCCCTGGGAGTGCCACTGTGAGAGTGTTTGCAGGAAGCCTGTGTGTCTGTCTTATCTTGGCGCCCATCCACATTGTTAGAACACGGTTTGGTCTTGGAGTTGCAGGAGGCACTGTTGTCTTCTAACTAGAATCAGCCTCCAGGTTTATTACAATCCATCTTCATAGAGCCTTCTTGTGTTTTGGTTTCTCACTTCTTGCCCTGGCCTTCACTCTAGAGCTCTGGTGGGACCCCTATCTGGGAGCAGGACTGCTTTAAGACTGGGTGTTGTGGGCTAGCAGCAATGCTTCTGCTTCGGAAGTTTGGTTCTTGGCTGAGACAGGAAGTGAAAGAGGTTAGTAGCAAGAGGAAACCGCATGCTCTCAGCAATGAAGATGGGAAAATGGTAGATTTATTCCCATTGCAGCTGGGATAGAGAAAGGAGATGGCAGTGGGAGGAGGGAGCATAGGATCCAGAATAGCAAAGAAGACTGAAGCTGACCGTACCTAGAACTGCTTTTAGCTGGTGGTGGTGAACCTGGCTCTGGGAGTTTCCTTTGTACCTTATGATATATCAAAAGGCCTCATCAGACATCTCTACCTTGGATTTGTAGAGTTAGGGTTACCTCATACTATAGAGGCTTAACTACTATGGAGACAAGCACACTGACTTGAGCCGTTCATTTTATCAGCTGGGTGTTCACTAAAGATCTGTTAAGTGTTGGGCAGTGTGTGAAGTTCTGATGACACAGGAGAGTAAGGCATTTGCAATCTGGTCTCTAAGGTTCATAGATAGTTGAGCCAATTTTAATACTATTTGGGGTGGACTTTGTAGTTTAGGAGAACATGTCCATATCTGTCATGTTTGTTGCTGTCACCTCTGTGTTGGGTCCAGCAACAAGAATGGCACATTTGATGGAAGATAGACATCCAAGAATATACTGGTAAGGTGACAGCATTTAAGGAAAAGGGTAGAGAAAGGATGAGGCTACATGGGCAACAGAGAATCCAGTTCCAGTGGGTCCATGAGAATGGAGGGTAGTGATAATACCAAGAAGTGGGTCAGAGGCTTCAGTACCATCAGTTAGAAGACAGGGCTTGGGGAAGAAGGCAGAGCTGGCATGACAGGGAAAGGACTACACAGGAGAGAAGATGGTGTGAGACATCTTCAGATGAAAATGGACCATGAGGCCCATTGATTACTGGATGAACAGGCTTTTAGGGACAGAGAAAAGACATGGCTCTGTTCTGCAGATTTGCATTGAAACTGTCCGTGTATGACCAAGAATGAACTTAGGGTTTTTTTTCTGAGGTAAAGCAAATGCAGGGAAGGCCAATGGTTAGATGTTATCGTTACTCTTTGTATGGTATTTGCAGTATTTGTACACACACACACACACACACACACACACACACACACACATAGAGTTAGTGTTTTAAACCTCCATGTTCTTGTCGTCCACTATTTCTGCAGTAGTCAGCACATGTTTTCTCTTTCCTCCTTGGAGTTACAGCAGATTTCAAGTGTTGCAGCATTTCCTTATAACTCTTATTATGTATCTCTACCTTATAGAACCCTTTAAGAACATAACCCCAGTAGTATTACCACGCCTTGAGAAAGCATAGTCATCTCTAAATGTGACCTGTTTTATATTAGGTATTTAAATTTCTTCAATGGTCTCATTAAAAAATAAACAAAAGCCTATTTGATTTGAATCAGGATCCACATTTCATTTAGCTAATAACTCTTGTTAATAAAGAATCTGTTTTGTAGTCCTTCATTTTAGCTTTGATTAGCTGCCCATTTCTTTTTTTGTAAATTTATTTATATATATTTTTTATCAAATCTAGACCCGTGTCCCCCCCTCCCATTCCCCCACCCCACCATTAGCTGCCCATTTTTAACCCCAACCAGCTGCCATAGCAGCTTTCTGAATTTTGTTCAAAGATATCTTCATTGCTGTGTGTTTATGGTTTCATAATTACTTACTCTTCCTTCAATACCTGACTTTCTTTGCTTCTTTCTTTTCCCTTCCTTCCTCCCCACCTCCCACCCCTGGTCTTTTTTTTTTTTTTTTCTTTCTCTTTTTTGGTCTTTTTTTGAGACAGGGTCTCCCTGTAGCCCAGCTGGCCTGGAACTCACTACATAGACCAGGCTGGTCTTGAACTCACAGAGATCTGCCTGCCTCTGCCTCCCAAATGCTGGGATTAAACTTGTGCACCACTACACCCAGCTTTTTTTTTTTTTAAAGTACTGAACTGGAGATTGAACCCAGGACCATATAAATGATAGGCAAGGGCTCTACCACTGACATGCCCAGCCCTACTTAAAATTTTTGTTTTGAGACAGGGTCTCATAAAGTTACCCAGATTAGCCTTGAATTTTCCTGGTGACCCAGACAGGCCTTGAACTTGTGATTTTAGTGTGCCTGCCTCCCAAAGAGCTGGGATTGCAGATGCCTGTCCTGCCAGGCCCAGCTAATAAGTGCCTATTTCTTGAGAGCCTGCTTTGTGCCAGACACCATACTGGATCTTGGATATATACACTGACTGTCATGGATACTACAGTCTAAACAGTGAGAATTGTTAGCTTTCCTTGTGTGCTATGTGATCATGACTGTTACTTCTGTGCTGCCAGATCTGCCATGTTTTAGGATCTAGAGTTTATAGTTTAATCATGTCATTTCATATGGTTCATGAGAGGTGTCCTTGCAAAGCCAGGTATGGCTTCTGTGACTTTTCATGGCCCTGGGCCTGTGTTCTACAGTGGCATAGCTTTGCTGTTGTGTAATCCATTTAACAGTCTGGCTTGGGCGCATGTAGCTCTGAGAGTTAAAATAGTGAGCTTGCTTAACTAATGGGTTGCAGAGAGGCTAAATGAAAATGTTTAAAAGCTCTTCCAAATTGGTAAAGGGCTTGGCAAGTGCCTGGTTGGTGCTGGTATGTTAGAGCAAGTGAGATATTTCCGTGACTTTGCTGGCTGTGGGTTGGGTTGTCGCCTACTGTACAAGCTGGTCAGGTGACAGGTCTGTATTCCTGATGTGCTGTACTTTGCTGAAGCTGTACTTTGTTAGCCACATGCTGCTGCTGCAGGAACAGAGTCTGCTGGTATAATTCAGGCCTGTCATGCTGATAATCTGTATTTTCCAATGTAAATAACCACTAGAATGACTTTGATTCTTAAGGTTATTTTTGTTGTTGTTACAGTATCTTCACAGTTAAAAATATTGTTAGTAAAAATACATTCTCAGATATACTATACTTTAACATTCATGTCTTTTATTATATACTTAGGATAATACATAATATTTTTAAAAGTATTTTATTTATTCTTATTTTATGCATACGAACATATTGCCTGCATGTATATAAGTGCACCCGTGTCATGAAATGCCCTCAGAGGTCAGTGGATGGTTTCAGATCCCCTGGAACTGGAGTTACTAACAGTTATTAGCCATCATGTAGGTGCTGGACATTGAACCCGGGTCCTCTGCAAGAACAGCCAGTGCTCTTAACTGCTAAGCCATCTCTTCAGCCCCAGTACATAATATTTTAGATACAGTGGGATACATATCTCTGGTCACTGAAGCTGCATGGTTTATCTTTTGATGATATATTTTATTTTCTTACAATGAAATGGTCTTGATTTTGATTATCAGTTAAAACTTTTGAGCATATTCTTGAGTATGTGCTTATCCTTTATCGATAGCATTTCTATGTTAATAAGGATTATACATACTATAAATCTCCAAAATGTAAAGTTATCAGTGGCTGTGGTACATGGCGTTTTTTACTTCCTCCATGCGCCATTCACAGTTTTGTCCGGACAGGCCCTGTCTGTTGGATATGTACCCCCCCGACACACACATATGTAGGACATTGTCCAGCCCTCCCCATCACCAGTATTTCCTCTGGCTGCTATTTTCTTATTTGAAAGACACCCCCCAGCTTCTGCATTTCAGACTGTTCTAGCTTTGTGTTGTTTTGTCCCCCTTAGATCCTACCACTCCTGATGAATGAGCTTCTGATGCTGTCCTCAGTGAGTGTTGTGGACACCTTGGTAGCTGTTCAGCAGTGTTTGGCACAGTTGATCCTGCCCTTTTCCTGAGGCTGTCTTCTATCTGGTTTCTAAGGCATCTATTTCTAGTCTATTGCTACCTTCACTTGCTGCTCATTCTCAGTTGTCTGTCGCTGGGCCAGCTCCTTTTCACCATCTCCATCCTCACTGTGAGCCTCCTTTCTCATGTCTTTAAATGCCTTACTTATGAATGGTGTCTCCAATTTGCTTCAAAGTAGTCATAGAAGGGAAATAGCAATGACCATGCATTGATTGTTGCTAAAGCTGCTTGATGAGTACCTGAGTTCCACTGTTCTGCTCTTTGCAGTTTTATTTGTGTCATAAATATTCCCTAATGAGAAACTTTGTATGATAATGATCTCTAATTTTTGTCTCTAGCCTGACTTTGTCATGAGTTTATAGATTCTCTATATATCCTTTACTATATATATAAGGTATTAAATTTTTTATATATATCAGACTATATATATTAAGTATATATATATTATACTATAATATATATATATATATATATATATATATATACTTCTGCTTATTTAACCTCAGCATTGATATTAATAGATACTGAGCACTAAACATGTCCAACTGAACCCCTGTCTCTGCATCAGTGATGGGAATGCTGTCCTTCTAGATGTTCATTATAACACTATATGTTATATTTCACTTTTCTCATTCTTGTGGTCCTTTATCCCACCCATCTACAAAGACTGACTCTATCTCTTTCCAAATCAACCTGTCAGAACCTTCTTACGAAACAGAAGTCTCTTCATGGCTTGGCATATTCAAACCCCTGTGGTAGCTTTTCATCTCAGTAAAAACCATGGTCCTCACTGTGGTCCCCAGGATGGTGTACCTCTTACCACTCTTGTCAGTTAGAAACACAATGTGAGCTAAACTGGAGAGACACACTGATGATTTAAATATGTATATATATATATCTGCAAAGGAAATGTACTTGTTGAAATTAATTGTAGTCATGTATTTTATTTAAGCTAGTATATCAAAAATGAATTTCTGAGGTAGGTTACATTGTTCTTTGGTTTGGCTGTTTGTGCTGAGTCACCCTCATAGGACCTTTTATTTTGGAGGGCTGATAGCCTGCCATGTGATACAGTACAGGAGTGTGACCCAGCCGTTGCATCCCTGTAACCTGCTGCTCTTCCGTCACTGCATCCTGTTTCAGCATCACTGGCCTTCTTCGTGTTCCTTAGTCACTTGGCATTTTCAGAAGTGGGACCTTTGTATCTCTGATTTCCTCCATTTGGAATGCTTCTCGCCCCCAGCAGCCCATGGCTGATCCTTATTTCCTCTGGGCCTTTGCTCATTATCCTACCTTTTCAAGGGGTTCCTCACACTTCAGCATTCTGTATCATTCTCTGTACCCCTTTGTATTGTGCTTTTCTCCAGTATCATTTATATTTCTATTAGTATCTTTATCTTTTTACCACTGGAACATGAGTTTCATAAGGGCAATTATCTTTGTCACTTTTGTCCCTTGCTTTGTGATGGAACAGAGACAGTCCCTGGCATGTAAGAGATAGAGACATTTGTTGAGAAGTTAAATGAAATGAATGAGTAAGAATGGTTATTAGGGCTGGACATGGTGGTGCACGCATGCCTTTAATCCCAGCACTTGGGAGGCAGAGGCAGGTGGATCACTGTGAGTTCAAGGCTAGCCTGGTCTACATACTGAGTTTCAGGACAGCTGGGACTACAGGGAGACCCTGTCTCAAAAAGGGCCCCCCAAAAAGTGGTTTATAGTAGGAGCAGTACAAATAAGCTTTATTGTTTTAGAATACAATTTCCTGGTGTCATCCAAGGATTTGAAGTTTTGGTTCAAGTCAGGATATTTTTGAGAGAGACCTAACAAAGATATGCAGATCTTCATCACAGAGTCTATTTAATAAATCTGTCAGTTTCTGAAACCCAGATAATGTTTCACTATTTCCAGATATCAATCTTTTCAAACTTACTGAAAGATTTAGTATTTTTATATGTTTAGTAAATGGTTTCAACTCTCATTTGGGGATAATTTGAAACAAGTTTGGATATTATGATTTGAGTGTGTGCAGACAGATTTTTAGAGATGATATCCTTAATTGAGTTGACATCATGACATAAGATGGACACGATTTCTAAGAGCCTCTTTTTAAAACGTGCTCTTAAGGAATAGTAGCTTTCTTATCCATTTTTAAAATTCCATTTTCACTTTAAAGGGACAGATTAAATATTTGCTCTTTTAAATATATTTGTCAAGTAATGTTCTACAGACAAGCATTCATAGAAGTCAGCAAATTTTTAGTTCTTTCTTTCCTAGTTAAAAAAAAAAGTATAATTCCTCCCTAAATTGAGCTACTTTCTTAGTGCTTGATGGGAGTCAGTGAGGGACACAATAGTCACTTGGCTTTTAGGTCTCACCTTCTCATTAGCATGCTCTGTTATCCATTGTATTGGAGAGTGTGTCTTTAAATTTGTTTGGCCTAGCACCCACTCTTGGCATGCCACTGCCCTTCCTTCTGCCCTTTGGATCTCCTACTCAGACACAGGAGGTTTCTTGTACCTTATATGATAGTAGCCACACCAGTTTAAGGAGTGTGCTGATGTCTGTTCTATATTAGATATTAGTAAGGTTTAATATATGATTTTCAACAAAAAATTTTAAAGGCATTCTAGTATTTTCTCCTTCATCCTAAATTGCCTTCTAACACATGCTGCCTCAGAGGTTCTTGCCCACATTATTGCTTCTGTTAACCTTGTCTCCACATCTTGTCTCTGTTATTTCTCATGTCTAAAGGCCTGAGTTTCACCAACATTTACTGCTGGATAGTCTGGAGGATAGGTCCATCCTGTGACCTAGTACTTCAAGGCTACATTTCTTGGGTAACAGAGTCTACTAGCTAGATTTATTTGGTAGTTGCAGGAGACATTTTGTTAACAGTGTGGAACACTTTGTGACATTAGGGAAAACAGCACTGTGGCATTTATTGATGGTGTGTCTTTCTAGTTTCAGAGGGTAACCATTCTAACTCAGTATGTAGACCAGGCTGGCCTTGAACTCACAGCAATCCACCTGCCTCTGCCTCCCAAGTACTGGGATTAAATGTATGCATGCACCACCAGTCATGTATTTAGGAAGCAGAGACTGCTCTGAAAGTTTTCTAGGAGAACATTCTGAAAGAGGTGGCCATGGTAGCTAGAGTAGTCTACTCACTTCTACACCCACACCCATAACCATACACAGTCATTGCATGCATGCACACAGACAAACACAGACACAGACACACACAGACACAGACACACATACACACACACACACACACACACACGCACTGCATTTGATCGGAGAATGCTGTTATTACAGTACGTGTATATAATGTATGATGGTCAGCTCAAGAGCATTGACATACTGTCTTCTCAGATATAATTTTTTCTAGGTTGGGAACATTCAGAATCTGCTCCGCAAAATCAGGCACTCAGTCAGTCAGCCAGTCAACCAATCAATCAGTCCTTTTATAGCCATGCTGAATAATGCAGTTAATTGTTGTCACCTGTAGTGTCCTTCTTCGATATAGGGCATTAGAGATTTTCATCTATCTGACTGAACCCTCACAAACCATGCTTCTGATCCCACCTTTCCTAAGCTTTGATAATTACTGTTCCACTCTCTACTTCTGTGAGATCAGCTTTGCAGTTTCTACTTACCAGTAAGAACAGGTGGTGTTTATCTTTCTGTGCCTGGCTTATGTCACTTAACTTAATATCTTCCAGTTCATATGGCTTCAAATAACAAGATTTCGGTCTTTAATGGTGGAATAATCTTCTACTGTATGCATATGCCACATTTTCTCTACCCATTTCCCATTTGACAGATGCTGAGGTTGATTCCCTATCTTGGCTATTGTGATGACATACCGATTTCAGTTCCTTTGGATGTATACCCAGTGCTGGTATTGCTGGATCATATGATGATTCGATTTCCAGGGGTTTTGTTGTTGTTTTTGATATGGAGCATCCCTATGTAGCCCAGGCTGACTTAGAACTCATGACCCTCCTTTTTCAGCCTCCTGAGTGATGAGATTACAGCCCTGCATCTTATTTCTAGATGTTTTGTTTTTGTTTATTATTATTTTTTATGTGTATGAATGTACTGTCTTCATGTAGGTTGGTACACCCATGTCATGCAATGCCATGGAGGTCAGAAGGGGGCGTAGGATTCCCCTAGAACTGGAGTTAAAGACGGTTCTTAGCCTCCATGTGGGTGCTGGGAATTGAACCAGGGTTCTCTGCAAGAGCAGTCAGCATTCTTAACCATCTCTCCAGCCCCTAGACGTTTTGTTTTTAAGGAATCTGAAGACAGTTTTCCACAATAACTGTACTAATTTACAGTTCCTCCAACAATATGGGATAGTTCCCTTTGACCTCATCCTTTGAAGCATTTTTAATTGAAAAAAATCATTTTGATAATATCCATTCTCACTAGGTGAGATATTTCATTGTGGTTTTAATTACATTTCCTTGATGATTAGTAACACTGAGCATTTTCTCAAGTATTTGTTGGTCTTTTTGAGACAGGGTCTCCCTGTAGCCCCAGCTGGCCTGGAACTCCCTCTGTAGACCAGGCTGGCCTTGAACTCACAAAGATCCACCTGCCTCTGCCTCCCAAGTGCTAGGATTAAAGGCATGAGCCACCACGCCCAGCTTTTTTTTTGGGGGGGGGGGCGGGGAGTTGCCTGTCTTTTTTAAAGAAATGTTTGTTCAGGTCAGTTGCCTACTTTTTAATCAGCTTGTTTCCTGCTGGTGAGCTGTTTGAATTCCTTGTGTGCTCTTGGTGTTGTTCCAATTAGGTGAATAGTTTGCCAACATTTCCTTCCATTCTGCAGCTCTTTGCATTTACCTTTCCTTTTTTTTTTTTTTTTTATTAATTTTATTTATTTCCGTATGTGTATGAATGTACTGTCTGCATGCAAGTTTGTGCACCCGTGTTGTGCATTGCCGCGGAGGTCAGAAGAGGGTCTCGGACTCCCCGGAACTGGAGTTTCAGACGGTCCTCAGCCGCCATGTGGGCGCTGGGGATCGAACCCGGGTCCTCTGTAAGAGCGGTCGGCGCTCTTAACCGCTAAGCCATCTCTCCAGCCCTTACCTTTCCTTTTCTGGGCAGGAGTTTCTGTGATGTTTTATCTTCAGCCACCTCCCTTAGAGAGAAAGACAATATCTATTTTGATGCATCTTTTCAGTTCACCCTATGGTCCAAGTACTTGTGGGAACATTTTGGAAGTACCTTGTTCCACAGTGGTAATTCTGGAGGGTATGAGTATGCATATCTGGAGTTATTTGCCCAATGGTTGTGAGCAGAAGCACAATTTAAAAGGGACTCTTCCAATAAATAAATAAATAGGACCCTTCCCTGCCTCCCTGGACCTTTCATTGCTAAACAAAGCTTGTTCCCCCTACACTCATCTTTACCATTTGCACCATGGTTGACCCATCAGCTTCTGTTCACTAAAGCACATTTATACAGGGCATTCTGTGTCAATTTTTTGTTTTGAATGGAGTGGGGCAGAGATGGGAGAAGGATTAAGTGATAAGATACATAATTTCAGTTAAAATAAAATTAAATCATGAAAGGGACATGAAAGATGGTAAGAAAGTATGCTAATCAAAAGGGGGTACAGGGACATATCTTAGAAAACAAAAGATATCTCTTCTATTGTGTTTCTGGCTGCATCCTCTAAGCCTAGCTATGTGTTGACCCCATTGGGTATATGTGTTGTTGAGTAGGTACTCAAGAATAGACAGGGCTTTTTTTTTTTTATGTGTATGAATGTACTGTCTGCATGTAGGTTTGTGCATTCATGTCGTGCAATTCCGCAGAGGTCAGAATAGGGTTTCGGATTCCCCTGGAACTGGAGTTCTCCTGGAATTGGAGTTGCAGACGGTTCTCAGCCACCATGTGGGTGCTGGGGATCGAACCCGGGTCCTCTGCAAGAGCAGTCGGTGCTCTTAAGCGCTAGGCCATCTCTCCAGCCTGACAGGGCTTTTTCCTGTAGTATAGAGCTAGGGTACAGAGCCAGGGTGGGGATTGTTGGGACTGGGTGGCTGGCATGCTTAGAGTGGGTATATGTGGCAGAGGAGAGCTGGACATTGGAAGAGGCCCGGACCAGCTCTCATTAAGAACTGAATGGAAACTGTAGTGGAAAACCTCACAGTAGTCATACACCAGCAAAGGATTTGCAGGCCTGGTGAGCTTACTGAGTGTATCAGCCAGTATTTAAGACCCTTTCACCTTCTAGAGTCTTTAGGAAATGATGGCATATGTTGTATAGGGTTTCTTGGTTTGAAGGTGCTGGTCAGAAGAAGGCCCAAAGATGGCCCCAAGGAGCTTCTGGAAGCAGTGGAGAATGCAGAGTCTGTCACTTAATGGAGTGAGCCAACATGTGCTGTCTAGGAGGACAAACCTGATCATTTTTTTAAAAATATGAACTCATCAGATTTACTACATATGAGTATTGACCGTGATGTTTTCTGAGACATGGTTTCTGACCCCAGCATCCAGCTGGGCAGTAATTGTGGATATAAAGAGCAGTGTCTTGTGTATTTCTGGGACGAGTGAACATGGAAAGAAAAGATTAGGATTTTATATTACTGAGGTCTGGAGAATTACTTAACTATCCTGATCCTAAACAAAACATGTAGAAATCCTGATCAACAGAGTAGGCTGTGTGGAGGAGGAGGAAGTAAGATGTCACAGGTTGCTTGAAGAAAGGACTAGGGCACAGGTAGTTTAAAACGGAATTATTTTTTCCTGTTGTTTAAAAAAAAAACCTATCTATATAGCTATGTCAGTTATATAGATAGCTATATAACATATCTATATAGCTAATGTCAGTTAGAGCAAACAAACTTCTGGCTCTAGGAGTTTGTAGTATGTCCTAAGTTCCTGCTCTCTAGGAGGCTGCTGGCCTCCTGGACAGCCATAAGGTTGACCTCATGGTCAAACATGTGCCAGAGCTCCACAGCTGTGAGACTGGTAGTCTTGTATAGTCAACATGCAGCTGCAGAGTTGGTAACTCTGCAGCCCAAACATAACTGGAAAGCTGTTGGCCTCCATGACCTCCATGTGGACACGAGGCTGATGGCCAAACCTGCAGCTGTAGAGTTGGTAACTCCACAGCCAAACCTGTGGCCAGAGGCTGTTGGCCTTCATGACCACCCAATCGGCTATGACTAGATAAGCTGAAAAATTAGCTGCAAGATTAACAGTCCCATGATCCATCTGGCTAAAGAAAACATGAGCACAGTAACAACCTGAAGATCTTGTCAGATGGAACAGCTTGTAGGAATTCCCTCTATTCTTACAGGGCTGACTGTTTATATAGGTTTGGGACAGACAACCTCCACACGGCATGGCATCACCTCCCAGGCGGTCCAGTCCTAGACCTCCTGTATCATCACAAGTCATCCCGACTCACAGGGTATAAATAAAAAGGTCCTGTGATCCTTACTCGTGGCTCTGAAGCATGCTGGCTGAAATGCTAGCCCACACACGCCCAAGCTCAGATACATCCACATCAGTGTATCTGATTGGCACCTGGGCTGTTGTAAGAGATGAACACAGCACAGAGTGGCATTTCTGCCTTGGTGCCACAAGTCTGTTCAGTCCCTGGGCTACTGTGTGTGATGAGAAATGCTACAACCAAGTGAACCATGATCTTGGCCAGGAATCAGCCCATTGTGCTTAGTGGCTGGGCCAGCACCAGAGGCATTACTGGGCAGGAGAGAAGAGATTTGACACTCTGTACCCTGAGACAAGCAAGTGGAGGGCTTGAAGACTTGGGTGGCCCTGGCTTTATGATAATTATGGAGAAAAGATTGACAGTCAGATGGAGTGAAATCAGTGCAATAGAGACTAGTATTAAAAAATATGCATGAGGGCTGGAGAGATGGCCTAGCAGTTAAGAGCGCCGACTGCTTTTGCAGAGGACCCGGGTTCGATCCCCAGCACCCACATGGTGGCTGAGAACCGTCTTTAACTCCAGTTCCAATCCGACACCCTCTTCTGACCTCCATGGCATTGCACCACACAGGTGCACAAACCTACATGCAGACAGTACATTCATACACATAAAAAAAAATACAATTTAAAAAATGTTAAAAAATATGCATGTGTATGGGAAGGTCATAATCAAACTTGCTAGTTTATACAATTTAAATGTGTTAGCAAAAAAAGTATGCATATATATGATAGAAAGTATTCAGCTGTATAGCCTATAATAAAGGTAATATTTCATGAAGCTTTGCTTCAGTTCTTTTTTAATTTAATTTTATTTTATTTATTTATGTGTATGAATGTACTGTCTGCATGCAGGTTTGTGCACCCATGTCATGCAATGCCATGGACGTCAGAAGAGGGTGTCAGATTCCCCTGGAACTGGAGTTCTCCTGGAATTGGAGTTACAGACGGTTCTCAGCCGCCATGTGGGTGCTGGGGATCGAACCCGGCTCCTCTGCAAGAGTGGTTGGTGCTCTTAACCGCTAGGCCATCTCTCCAGCTCCACTTCAGTTCTTTATATATATAGAGAGATGCACAGTACACATATACATGGTACAGAACCATGTAATCTGTTTTTTACTGTGAGTTAAGGTCCAGAATATTTAAGAAACACCATCCTACAAGGGTTTCTGTGCTCTTGACATAGACATCAGGTTCTAGCTACCTCTCTAAAGGCTCTCTCTATGGAGATAGCTGTGGTGAGGGATTTTTAAAAAAGAATAGCTAGTCAGGTTCACATAATGTGATCATAGGCTGCACACCCAGGTGTGGTGCTTCCTACTGCACAGAAGCTAAGGAGAGGGGCCAAGCAGCCTCAGTCTAGATTAAGAATAAAAATCTCAGTCCTCCTCTCATTACCACAGTAACTCCCCAGAATACAGAAATCTAACCCTACCCTTGTCCCTTGCTTCTTGCTCTTTAGTTATTTCCTTGCTTTTTAAAATTTACCCCAGGTACCAAGTCTGGGCATGGAAGTAAGTCATCCCCATTTGCTTTGTGCTGTTTATGCTCAACTTCTAGAGTTTACTCAGGAGGCAGATAGAATTCACATGCTTAGGTTCCTGATAGATGGTAGTGAGCAGGCTCTGCCTGATGATGCCACTCTCATCCTGTATGCCTTGGCTGTCTCTCTGCTAGAGGAGGAACCTTTCTCTAGGCTATGGCTCCTTTTCCTGCTAGCTATACCAATAGGCCTGGTGAGTGCTGACCCACTTGCTGTACCTCACACAGAGGTTTAAATTAGGACCTTTAATCTGTAAGAAGCTTACAGCTTGTTCTATAGCCAGCTGCTCTGAACTTGATGTGGGCAGAGCTGAGCTTAGCCTGGCTCTTGTGGGGTTCAGTGAATCATGAGGGCTGATGGTTTGGTGGCAGGAGCCAAAGGCCCTGGGAGTAGATGGGTAGGCTCTCCTGTGATGGAATGGGGCAGTGGGTATCCTTGTTTTGGAATAGGAACCCACAGTACCATGGGTTCTGGGTGCTGACCCTCCTTCCCCTGAGCACTAGGCCTGGGTCCCTGCTGATGTGCTATTTAGGTCTACAAGCTTAACATGTATTTTCATCTCACAAATATGCATTTAGTATTCCCAGCACAATGCCAGATGTCTGAGAATTGTGTCCTCTCTGGTGTTGCTTTTATTTATTTGATGGGCAAGACTAGCATTTGTCAAAACATTTATCCACAGGCCAAGTATTCTGTTTGGCTGATAGCTGTTCAGGGTAGTGAATTATGAACTCCCAAACCATACCATAAGTGTATTGTTAGAAACCTGAGAAGGGAGAGAGCCCTGAGGGGTAAGAGCTGGGCTCTGAATTGTAGGATTTGGGAGTTGGGCTGAGGGCAAGGCACAAAAGGCCAGAGAAAGGTATGAACTGGGCAGAGAAGATGGGTAGACAGGCTGTGTGCAGAGAGTGGCAGTTTTGTCTCCTCTTCCTGTCAGTTCCAGATAACTTTCTTCTTGGATGACCTACACCTAGCTCTTTGGTTCTCTTTTCTTTCTGCATGTTGTTATGATAATGATTCCTAACTTCAATTGAACACCTACTATACATCCATGCTCTGTATGCCTTATGGGGAGTGTCTTGTTACATTTTCATAGCAATTCTGACATAGGTTCTTAGTGTTTAGTGGGTGCTTTACAGCCCATAAAAGAAGGTGTATAAAGATTAAATAACTTTCCCACAGTGATACAGAAAGGAAGTGGTGGTGTCTGGAGTCCATGTGGAGCATCCTAAAGGCTAAATTCCCTGAAAGCAGAACCCTAACTACCAACCCTTGTGCAAACATTAGAGTCCTCTGGGGTCTTCTAAAATATGCAGAGCCCAGATGAGGCACCTGATGGCCTTGTGGATAGGGAGAAGAAGGAGTTTCAGTACTTCCTGGTTGGTTCTGGTGTGCTGTCTGGTTTAGGAACTACATCTTAACCTCTGTAGTATAGTGCCTCTGAGTATTTGACTGAGTACACTGTCTCCAAACTATACAAAGTGCTGTGAAGGGGCTCTTCTCCAGCTTTGTATGGAGAGTGTCTTTCTAGTCACTCTGTGACAGGGTGCTCCACCCTACAGCATCTCAGACTCCTAGAGAATAACACCTGGGTGGGGAGGAGTGGGCCTGGTCGGGCCCTTTTTGCTTTGAGTGCCATCTTGGGGTCAGAGTCCACTCTCAAAGCCTAGGAGACCTCTGATGGTTTCTCACATCTTCTGTTTCCCTGGGGCCCTGCCTTCAGAAGGCAGGGAAAGGAGAGGGTCACATGAGGGCAGATCTCTTCTTGACAAGTCCTGTTCCCCTCTGCCTGTCCCTGGCTGAACCTGAAATGGACACGAAGTGCAGAATTGCTGGGGTGGCTGGGATCAGCCCTAAATTTAGCAAAACTGTGGCTGGTGGGGGGCAGCCTGGAGGGGACCAGCCCCAGCAGAGTAGACTAGATTTATAGTCAGCAACATAGTCAGCATTGTCTCTGCTTAGTGTTGCATATGTGGAGACAAGCTTGAGGTTACACAGCATCTTTTGGTTTCCAAAGCCAGAGGTTTGTTGTCCTGTTCTATTGGGCTTCCTGGCTCTCCCCATCGAGACTAAGCTTCTCCCACACTAAGAAAACTGTTCCTTGGTTTTTGGTCTTCCATCCATCCATCCATCCATCCATCCACCCACCCACCCATCCATCCACCCACCCATCCATCCACCCACTGTCTCTCTGTTGTGGTCTGGAATTCTCACTGTGTACCCTCACCTTGGGCTGCTGATTCTTTCATGCCTGTTGGCAGGCTTTGCCCCTCTAGACCACAAGGTCCTGGAGGGCAGACCTGGACTTTGGTAGGTTTTCCTCAAGCCATCTGGCTTCTAGGATGCCTTTGGTCATATCAGTCAGTGGGGGAACGATGGATGATTAAATAGTGTTTTGAGGATAGACTTTTCTTCCTCCAAGAAAGTGAGCCAGTTGATTTATGTTTGCTTGCCCAGCACCCACAGTCAGTTGTGATGGAATAATGTGGGAGTCTTGGACAGCTGAGGACTTTTCTGTAGCCAGCTCAGTCCTGTTCTCTTAGGTGGGCTGTTTGTGAAGACCTGGGCTTATGGGATTAGAGTGGTTAATGAAGCATCTTCCCCACGGGACTTCCTCCAACTTCTTAGATCTGATGGTGGTTGCTTGGTCAAGGGAGCTTCTGTCCCCTTTGTAAGCAGGAGATGATGATCTGGCTGAAATTTTCTCAGCCCTTCCTAAGTGGATGATTATGCTATTGGGCAGGGCTAGAATCATGTTTATGTGGCATGATTTGCTAGTATAAGGTAGTCTCTGAACCAAGAGCTGTGTGGCCACTGCCATTCTCTTTGTCCTCTCCTCCCCAACCCTTTACCATGTATACAGGGGTCTTCTTAGAGAAAAACTTCAGTGTCTTACCATAAGAGTATCTAGGAAGTTGTTTCCAGGCACTCGTCACAGCTCCTGACCTTTTTAGCACTTTTACACTCTAAGCTGATGACATGGATTACACAAAGCCATGTTCATGGTACCTCAAACAAACTAATGATGCCGGCATGTTTATGTACCTTTAAGGGCAATAGGGAAGCCATTCCAAGCAGCCATCATGTGGGAATGATTCAAGTCTAGCCTGGAGCTGTTTTCCTTCTTTCTGTAGCTGAAGTGTTTGTTCTATCTTGCAAAACTGACTTCGGCTTGCTAAGGTTTTCTTAAATATTAGAGACATACACTTATTGCCCTGGAGAATATGATATTGCTTCCTTGATAAAAGGCCCAGCCTGTTGCTAGATGTCTCAGCAGTCCTCTGATGTAACACTTACTGGCCAGTGTATCTTGCTGTTTAACATATCCTGCAGTTGGCATACTGCTACCTGATGAAAAAGGGGAGTGAGTCTTCAAAGGAGGACCTCTGCTAGTTCCAAGTGGTGAAGGGAGGGGATTGTTATGGATTCTGGAACATGCTGATTTTTTTAAAAATTCAGAAGAGATGTCAAGCTTCTTTCCATTAACTTTGTTCCCTGTACTCTGGAATCATAATATTAGAATGAAGATGTGAGTGGGCCCTTATGACTAGAAAAACAAGAGGGGAGGAATAGAGCATATCTAAAGTCAGCCCGGGACCTGTAGGATGTGCGCATGCTCTTGTTGAGTGCTTCTTTCTTCTGTGTTAATAGGTTGCTATTTAATGTTGTTCACTGTGTCCCTTATGCTCACTGAATTTCCCTGTGTTTGGGGAAGCACGTGCTTTTTTTTTTTTTTTTTGGTAGAGAAGCCCTAGTTTCAGAAGGCACTTTTGCTTTAGAGAGTGAATATCATTTGCAAAAGAAATTTGGGTACCTGACACCTTCTTTTAAAAGAAAATAATTTTAGCTGGCATGGTGACTCATACCTTTAATCCCAGCACTCAGGAGGCAGAGGCAGGCAGATCTCTGTGAGTTCAAAGCTAGACTGGTCTACATAGCAAGTTCCAGACCAGCTGGGGCTACAGGGAGACCTGTCTGAAAAAGGGCAAAAAATAGCTTTTATTTTAATTTTATGTTTTAATAATTTTAAATTTGTTTATATTTTAATGTATATGAGTGTCTTGCCCTCATTTATATTAGTGTACCACATGGGTGCAATGCCCATGGAGGCCAGAAGAAGGTGTTAGATCCTATATTTCAGCCTGTATTCTTAAAGCACAAATACATCTACAGATTCAGTCTCAAAGAGTATAAAATTTGACAAATTAACATTAGAGTTTTGAAAGCATATTTCTTTTCTCTGGGTATAGTGTAATGTCATGTGTCTACCATTTCTTAAAATATGGTAGGAACATGCTCAGAGGCCTGTGTATGGCTTTTAGATTTATGCAGCAGAGGCAGAAGGTGCTGAAATCTGTTGGTTGTAGAGAATCAACCCATTTGTATAAAATTCTATTTTCTCCTAATTTATATTTTAATGTACATGAGTGTCTTGCCCTCATTTATATTAGTATACCACATGGGTGCAATGCCCATGGAGGCCAGAAGAGGGTGTTAGATCCCTAAAACTGGAGTTACAGATGTTGTAGTTTCCATGTGGAGGGTGGGAACTGAACCCAGGTCTTCTATAAGGGCAGCAAGTACTCTTAACTGCTGAGCCATCTTTTCAGCCCCTGTCTTCTTTTTAATGCTTTTCCTTTGTTTAGTGGAAATAACCAGTAGTTATTACATGGCAAATCCTTGGTGTTTTTCAAGGTCTATTGCTGTTGTTCAGGTCTATTGCTGTCTATTGCAGGTGACTGAGGTAAGGTTTGTGGGCTCTGGAGCTGGGTTCTTCAGCACTACTGACTCAACTGGCAAGTAGGCTGGCAAAAACAAAAACTTCAGGAGTCCTGATTGGTGATGGCAAATATCAAGCTGATGAATATATTAGTATGATGAGTGATGAGTATATTTAGAAACTTGCCCCAGAGGAAGAACTCTGGGTAAGCCTGGATGCTCATCCTTGCTGCAGGTCAGAACACACTCATGCTGAATCCTCTTGTTCCAGGCCAGCTGAGGTCACTTCCTTATGGACCCAAGGCTGCACACACCCAGCCACTGTTTCCTGTGCTGGGTCAGGAAGTGCAGGTCACTCCTCTTGTGACCTTGGGGTAGCCGTTACTCATCTACTAACGTTCTGCCTTCTGCTTCCCTCTCTGAGGAGGTCACAGTTCACTACCTGTCTTGCTTCTAGACCCAGATCTTATCTTAGACTCTGCTGCCTCTTTGATCCAGGGTTCTGGCAGCCCTGGAAGGCTGGTTCCAAACTGCATCTATTGAGCTCTTTTTGTCTTGCTTTCAATCCCCCTCTGCCCCTGGCTTCTAGCACTTCTGTCTTTTTACTAAGTCTTGTTTCTTATAAAAATGACTCTGTATTTCAGCCTGTATTCTTAAAGCACAAATACATCTACAGATTCAGTCTCAAAGAGTATAAAATTTGACAAATTAACATTAGAGTTTTGAAAGCATATTTCTTTTCTCTGGGTATAGTGTAATGTCATGTGTCTACCATTTCTTAAAATGTGGTGGGAACATGCTCAGAGGCCTGTGTGTGGCTTTTAGATTTATGCAGCAGAGGCAGAAGGTGCTGAAATCTGTTGGTTGTAGAGAATCAACCCATTTGTATAGAATTCTATTTTCTCCTAGTTTTAAAAAAAGTATTTGTCATTCATCTATTTTTCATAGTATTTTTACTGATCTGTGATATACATCTAAAAACATGACCACATCTTGTATTCAGCACAAAGTATACACAGCTTGTAACCAGCACCCAGATCAAGAAAAAAATGAAATATTACAATCTTTCAAAGATGCCTTGCAGTGTTTTCTAGTAACCCACTACCCATTCAAGGTGGGATGCTATTTTGACTGCTAATATCATATTAATTTTCTCTGTTTTATTTTTTATTTTCTCTGTTTTAAATATTAAATAAATGGGATACTGCAGAGTATTTCCTTTTTAATCTGGCATCTTTTAATTCATTTTTGTTTTCATTTGTGTTGTGTACCATTTTCTGAAAAGTATAGTATTCCATATTATTAACAGACTACTGTGTGTACCCCTGATACTGTGTTGATGTTTTTGGCTATGTACAGATTGTCATTATAAACAATGCTACATGAATGTTTGTACATGGCTTTTGGTGAATGAATATAAACATATATATTTATATGTTCTGAATAATGTATTTATCTTACAGAGTCTTCTTAGTTCTGTTATTAGAGGGTAGAATCTGAGGGGACCACCATTGCCTTTGGTCTACTGTTGACCAAAATGTTATGTAGCATGTATACAGACCTGTGATTGTAAACATGTATATATGTGTGCATATAAACACACCTATGTGTGTACATTTCTGTTGTATATGGTTAGAAGTAGAAATTCTGGATCATATTTCTAATTCTAAGATAATGCCACAGCAGTTGCACAAATCATGCTCCAAGTCTTTGCTGGTATTTGATGTTATCTTCCTTCTCCTAATTATAAGTGGTCTGAGCACACACTTTGATGATAATAGCCTTTTGGATATCTTCTTTTGCTCATTTTTTTTTTTCAGTAGGAAGTTTACCCATCTGAGACTTACTGGTTTGAAGGAAATTCCGTATTGATATATACATTGTAATATTTTCTCCTTCACATAGCCTCTATAGAGTCTCTGTATTTTAAGCAATATCCGTGAGGCCAATCCTTCACAAATATCAGCATTGTGTACAGTGCTGTTGCTGTTGAGGATATTTTATTGTTAGCTGTGTTTAAGTTGGGCTGCCCTGATTAAAATCATCTTCTGAGCCAGGTGTGGTGGTGCTCGCCTTTAATCCCAGCACTCGGGAGGCAGAGGCAGGTGGATCTCTGTGAGTTCAAGGCCAGCCTGGTCTTCAAAGTGAGTTCAGGCCAGCTGGGACTGCAGGAAGACCCTGTCTCAAAAAGACCAAAAAAAAAAAAAAATCACCTCCAAGGGCTCCCTGAGCTATTGGTTGTGTATGGGGTCTTTTGGAGTTCTTGGCATACCAATATTGATATCTTAGGGACACATCAAAATAAAAATGTTAAATGTTTGCTGTGTGCCATGTGGCATTCTGGGCAGTCTACATGGGCCACCTCATTAATTCCCCACACAAGCTTGCCAGTTAAGTGCTATTATTACTCTAATTTCAAGCAAGGAAATCAAACCTCAGAGAAATTCTATGAATGCCCAGGGTCATACAGTTGTGATTCTGACTTACAGAGCCCATGCTGTTAATGGTTGCATTGCATAGAAAGCTGCATTTTTCAGCTGTTGTTCTCTTATGGTACCAGCCCATTGTAAGTGTTCAGTAAACACCTCTTGAAGGAAAGGGTTCAATATTGTGCATTAGGCAGAGTCTTTACTGAGTAGGGAAGTTTTTCCTGGCAATGGGATGTTGGAATGAGAGGTATTTGTATTCTGTACTGCTGTGTCTTTGCCTATAACAGTGCCTGTCACTGAAAAGACAATTAATGTTTGAGAAGTGAATGAATTACCGTGCAAGTAAAGTTCAAGGTGGCTGGACAGAGCCTGTAGTACCGTCATGAGCCTGAGCTCTCCTCCTGAATGGGGCCTTTCTTCTCAATGGTGTTGTAGCTGGGAGAAACATACTGAACTCAGGAGGAGACTTAGCCCTGGCAGAGCCTGAAGGAACCCCTGTGCATGTCTTACCAAACTCTTCAATGAGAAGGTATTCAGTAGCTAGCAGAGTAGCAGAGCCAGTGTTAGAACTGGCTGCAGGTACTGTAGCATTTTTCCTACATCATTGGGTTTTCTTTTTTTTGGTCTTTTTTTTGAGACAGGGTCTCCCTGTAGCCCCAGCTGTCCTGGAACTCACTCTGTAGACCAGGCTGGCCTTGAACTCACAAAGATCCGCCTGCCTCTGCCTCCCGAGTGCTAGGATTAAAGGTGTGTGCTGCCACGCCCGGCCATCCTTGGGTTTTCTATAAAAAATTAAGAGCCAATGGGAGTTGTGGTACTGGGAAGGAGAGAGAAATGAGGGGAAGGCTTAAAGGGGGAGGATAGGGTTTAATATGGGAGAGGAGAAGGGGTACAGAGACACTGTTCAGTCCAGAGAATAGCAGGCCATGGTTAGAATTTGGAGAAGTAAGCTGCTTAGAAAATGTCATTGTCGTCGGGCGTGGTGGCGCACGCCTTTAATCCTAGTACTTGGGAGGCAGAGGCAGGCGGATCTTTGTGAGTTCAAGGCCAGCCTGGTCTACAGAGTGAGTTCCAGGACAGCTGGGACTACAGGGAGACCCTGTCTTGAAACACCCCCAAAAAAACAAAAATGTCCATCTGTCTAGATGCCAGAAAAAAAAAGTGCCAGGAAGATGGTATTTTGTTTCAGTTTTATATTGAGAGCATAACTTACAGAGAGACGGCTAAAGAGGGCAAAACTGTAAAAAAAATTACAGGACATAGCAGTTTATCTATCCGAGAAGATTGAAGCGTAAGTGTTTTAATTTGCAGTTCTTAATTGTATTTAGCGATGGTGCGAACACGTTTAATTAAAGATGTTCTTCTCAGCCTTTTTACTTCTCCATTTTTGTGAAGTTTCTGCGGTCAGCTCTTCTTGACTCCATCTTTTGAGAAGGAGGTCAATAGGTTGTTTTTTCCTCTGCGTTGTTTTTTTTTTTTTTGTCTTTCTTTTTTGTTTTTTTTTTTAAATTAATTTTATTGATGCTTTGTGCATTTACTTTTTTTTCCAATTCAGTTCAGGCTTATTTCCTTTCCTCCCCACCCCCCCTAACCCCCATTCCCAGATCATGCATTCTGCCATAACTGTCCTGCATCTTTCTCTCAGTTTTTTTTTTTTCATTTTTAGCTATAAGTGATAATCCATGAGTACAAGCATCCTTCATGCAAAACCTATCTGCAGGCTGTTGTGCCCAAACACCTACAGCCCCACCATCCAGTGGGGGGTGACAGGTTGTTTGTTCAATCAAGTTGATCAAATGAGTGTCCAGACTACATTGCTGTAGTTTCACCATTCACCCCAATCGCAGCCCTTACATTCTACCACGCCCCCTCTTCCGCAGGTTGTTCCCTAGGCTTAGAAAAGGGGCACAGGTGGATGAGAGGTAAAACAGTCCACTCTCTCTGGAGCTGTTGACTTGGACTCTGGTCAATTCTGGCTGTTTCCTTTCATGGGCTGACAGTCTGTCCAGGAATAACCTTTTGATCCTACTAATGAAGAACAAGCAATTAGATATATAGGTATTTAAGCAGCACCAATAGTTTTTTTTTGTCTTTTCAAGAGAGGGTCTCCCTGTAGCCCCAGCTGTCCTGGAACTCACTCTGTAGACAAGGCTGGCCTTGAACTCTCAAAGATCCGCCTGCCTCTCCCTCCCAAGTGCTAGGATTAAAGGCATGTGCCACCATGCCCAGCTCTCCTTTTTTTTTTTTTTGTGAGTAGTTTATACACTCTGGATGTTAATGCTCTATCAGATGTATCACTGGTGAAGGTTTCCTCCTACTCTGTGGGTTTTCTCTTCACTTCTTTGATAGTTTCTTTCACTGTACAGAAGCTCTTGAGTTTAATAAGGTCCCATTTGTCAATTGTTGACCTTATTTTTTGCGCAGCTACTGTCTGACTTAGAAAGTCTTTTCCTATGCCTATGTCTTATAGGTTACTACCAACATTTTCTTCTGTCATTTTCAGACTTTCAGGTTTCACATTGAGTCTTTGATACATTTGGAGTTGAGTTTCATACTTGGTGAGAGGTAGGGGTTTAGTTTTATTCTTCTACAAGTGGTGATCTAGTTATGCCAACTCCATTTGCTGAAGATGCTGTCTTTCCTCCATTGAGTCTTCTTGGCCCCTTTGTCAAATATGAGGTGGCTGAAATTGGATGTACTCAGGTTTGGATCTTCAGTTTTGTTCCATTGATCTACTGGTCTGTTTTGTGCCAATACCAGGCTGTTTTTATGACTATAGCCCTGTAGCAGACTTTGTAATTGTGGTATATGGGTGGAGGGTATGTATTCATATTTTAGAGTAGTATAAAATTAAAGGGAAAAATGTGAACTTCTAAACACATTTTGGAATTAACATACAGTTCGTTTTCAGAGGTCATAATTTTGGTATATATGCGACGTATGTATAGGCATATTTTGGAGCAATACAAATGGGAGGGAACAACAATGACAAAAGGACTGAGTCAAAGAACTGACTGAAACAGCTAACTTCTGCCCAAAGGAATAAACCTCTGCAGAGAAAAACTAAAAAGACCGAGAAAAACATGCAAGACATGTATGGCAGAATGCATGAACTGGGGTGGGGTGGGGGACATGGAAAAGGGAATGTGCTAAACTGGACTGAGAAATGATGTATGAAATATACAAAACATCAATAAAATTTATTTTTATTTATTTCTGTATGTGTATGAATGTACTGTCTGCATGCAGGTTTATGCACCCGTGCTGTGCAATGCTGTGGAGGTCAGAAGAGGGTGTCAGATTCCCTGTAACTGGAGTTCTCCTGGAATTGGAGTTTCAGACGGTTCTCGGCTGCCATGTGGGTGCCAGGATTGAACCCGGGTCCTCTGTAAGAGCAGTCAGTGCTCTTAACCTCTAGGCCATCTCTCCAGCCCAATAAAAATATTTTATTAAAAAAGAAAATATAGCCAGGCATGGTGGTGCACACCTTTAATCCTAGCACTTGGGAGGCAGAGACAGGCAGATCTTTGTGAGTTCAAGGCCAGCCTGGTCTACAGAGTGAGTTCCAGGACAGCTGGAGCTACAAGGAGACCCTGTCTCTAAAAGAATATATAATAAGGGTGTATATGTATATGTATATATATATATATATACATATACATATATATATATATAATTACAGTGATAAAATGCATATACAATTTACCACCTTAGAGATAGTGAGTCTATAGTTCAGTAGTATGAAGTATTTCTTGTCACCATCTCTGTTTCCAGGACCTTTTTACCTTGCAGGACAGAAACAGCGAGCCCTTTAAGCAATAGCTCCCTCTTGAACATTGTTCTGTTTTCTTCTTTTATCACTGACTATTCTAGGATCCTCATGTAAGCAGAATCATGAAGTATTTCTATTTGGTGCCTTATTTCACTTGCTGCTGTCTTCAGGGTTCATCCATGTTGTGGTATATGTTTGGAATTTCCTTTTTAGGGATGATTAATGTCCATTGCAGGGATGTACCATGTTTGGTATATCCATTCATCCATCTCTGGACACTTGAGGCAGGGACTTTGATGTGGTTTTCTCACCAATGACTAAAGGAGATCCTACCTTTACTAGGAACTCAGGTAATAGTAGAATTAATTTTAGATGTGTTGAATGCAGGGTGACAGTGGGATACCCTAATGGGCTCTCCAGCAACTATTCTAAGATGGCTGAGATAAAGAGGTTGGGAATTCCCTTCAGAGGTAAAGGAGGAAGCCATATTGTGAAGGTATGCTTAGGGTTAGGGAGGACCAAGGCCCAGGGTTAGCTCAGGACATTCTTCTGGAGATAGTATAGTAGGACTAAAACAGAAGTATTATAAAGGATGAATTTGGGTGAGTAGTGCAGGAGCCTTGAGATTTCTCTATCTGATTGCATTGCTGACTTGAGATTTTCATAGAGTGGTGGTCCAGACTATCTCTGAGCTTGGAGGAACACCTGAGGTAATCAGAGCTAATGAATAGTAGGCTCTAACAGTAGTAACAAACAGAACAATGGTAGAGAAAAGGTTCAGTAGCATATATCCTTCTGAGGTTTCAAGGAACTCATGAACTTTAGCTTGCTCTTCAAGTACAGTTAGACTATGCACTGTAAAGAGGGAAGAAATGCTTCAAGTTGACGAAGTGGTGAAAAGAACTTGGTAGAAAGAATGGTAGTTACAGGGGACAGTGAAGAAACCAGCCACTGACACAGGATGTGTTGGGGAATTGGGGCTTAGGTTGACTTTTTGATTATCTTTTCCCCTTTAAAGTTAACGTATGGCCATTGGGACGCTTGAATGATCTGCATCTAAATACCACATCTTATACAACTCAGGAGCCACAATTAGTTACTGGATAGCAGATCCCCCCAAATAGCCCAGAGCCCCATGTATATAACTGGATAGTTAAACCTGGATGCCAATGGATATGATGCACTCATTATAGGACACACCTAGCTCACTTAGGAATATGACTGTTTCTGGAGCCATATCCTGGAGAATTCGGTTTAACTGGAACCACTGAGTTCAACTGAGAGCCATACTTGGTGCTGCATGCTAGAAGATAAACAAAAAGGCTGAGTAAGAAGTGAGGATTGTGCCTACACTGTGCCTAGACTTACCTGAGGCTTCAGGCCTTCTCTTTCTGCAGAGCCTGGGAAGATGCTGAGCTGGACCCACAATAGGGATTCCTGAGCTGCTCCTATCCACAACTTCCTGTACCAATGCTGAGCTCCAAACACTCTGCCAAAGTCTGTCCTTTCATATGTACCCCTTCTGACCAAGTGGCTTAATAAGATTCCTAGAGACACACATAATAATGATCCCAGACTTTAAACCCTCAAAAATGTTGGATGTGAGCAACCTGTGCAAGGAACCAGTAAGATGCTACCCATCAGAGCAGGACCCAAAGTGGAGAGCATGAGACTAAAAGGCCATACTTCACCCATCTCAGAAGATCATGTCCAGCCTGTTCTGGGCAGTAAGATGCTGCATACAGGCCTCCAGCAGTAAGAGGATGAAATCGAAGCCAGGGCTCTGAAGAAGGCTTGAGTCTCTGCAGGCTTGTGTTTGTTTGAATCACCTCTGGCACCATAGTCAACCCACAGCAGGATATTGTGCATCCTTCTTTGCCTGGCTTAGGACTGGAGATAAACTTGTAGGGATTTTTTTTTTTTTGGTCTTTTTGAGACAGGGTCTCCCTGTAGCCCCAGCTGTCCTGGAACTCACTCTGTAGACCAGGCTGGCCTTGAACTCACAAAGATCTGCCTGCCTCTGCCCCGCCATGTGCTAGGATTAAAGGCATGTGCCACCATGCCTGGCTTACTTGTAGGGATTTTTAAATGTAAATAGTGACACTGTAGTGTGCCTGACCTTGGTGGAGTCCAGCTGATATTCTAAGGGTTTCTCTGTGTTTCTTCATTGAAACCTCACAGCAACTGCAGTATTATATTTGAAAGATGAGGAAACTGAGTTTCTGGTAAGATTTTTCCTACATTTCCTTAGTCGCTTATCTTCAGAGGCTGAGTGGATGAGCCAGTCTGAAGACTTGGTCCTTGTGGGATGTGTAGCAACCTCTGGAGCTCAGCTGCCCACCCTTTGTCTCCTGTAACTCACCCTATTGAAATAGCTGCCCTGGTGCTTCAGAGAGGGCACTATTGCCCTGCCTGTTATCTAAAGATTAGCCTCTGCCTTGTGTCAAAACAAGTCAAAGAGGTAAAACAACCAACATTTCACAATTTCTAGCAGTAAAGCCACATAGCCTCTTTAACAGTGGCAAGACCTTCACTACAGAGGCCCCAGTGACCCTGATGTTTCCTGATGAGGGACAGAAGGACCATAGTTTTACCGATGGGACACTGGGGCCTCATGCTGTCTCTACAGTGATTACCTTTTCTGCCCCGTTTATCCCAGTGAAGTTTAATGCAGTGACTGGGACAAAGCTTGGAAGCTTGAGGTTTGCCTCCATTCCCCATCAGCTGGTTCAGGAACGTTGGGCATGTCCAGGTTTCTATCCACTGAAGGAGGTTGAGTTTTAGTGGTGGTGGTCTTCAAAAGAAATATGGAACATTTTCTTCAAATAAATTATTACTTTATGTAAAATATGGAATATAAAGCAGCAAAATAAGAACTGTACCTTTTCAAAGAAGAGAAATAGGAGGAAGAGGAGGAAGTGAAAAAAAGGAAAAGAAGATGAGGTCATCAGATTTTGCTGGGAATTGGACTTGGGGCGGTGGTTCTGTTTCTGCACCTATCCACACAGTGGCTCTTGCCCCTCACTCGGCTTTTGCTCCATGTAGTCTCACTGAAGGCTTTAAATTTCTTGAGATGTCCTTTGGTTTTTGCCCTCTCTCTCTGCAACTGTTTCTTCAGCTTCTAGGTTCCTATTCCTTTCATTAACTATTTTAATCTTTTGATTTCCCATATTGCCTAGTGATGATCCCAAAAATGCATGGTTTTGTGTTTTATACATACATAGCATGTATTTGCATTTTATTTATACATAAGTATCTGCATCTTTGTATGAATGAATTTATGCATGCATACTCACACACAGTTCTTCAAGGAGGGACCATGTGCTTATGTTCCCTAGTGCCTGGTACTTGACTGAAATGGGTCACCTGAAAAGATTTATAATCATGGAGTGATCTTCTTTGGTACCCTAAGTGTCCTCTCTATTTCAGTTAAGTATGATGGGGCAGATAGTGGTTGGTACCTGGAAAGTCTTGGACTTAAATTTTGGTTCTGCCATGTACTAGCTTTATATCCTTAGGAAACATACTTAGGAAGGAATGCTAGCATTCCACTGGTACTCAGTGAAGGCCTGTATGTGAGAGGCATTATTCTGGGTGTTAGGAATTCAGCAATTTGCAAAAATAGTAGTCCTGTCTTCATAGAGGTTATATTCTAGCCAGTCTTCAGGAAGCACCCCATAAGATTGCTGGCAAAGGAAGCAGAGGAGGGAAGAAGCCCTGCTGTTTGCACAGGGGTAGGGGGTGCTGCATAGAGGTTGCCTTTTGGCCTTCGTAGGACATGGGGATTCCTGGGTGGTATTTCTACTGTGAAAGGAAGAAGGGAAAGGCTGCCTAGGTTTTATGGAGGGACACAAGCTCTGAGGTCTGGCTGTATTCACAATAAACCCAAATTTAAGCTGCTTGTAGCCACAGAATTTTCTCTCTGCCTCCCAAAGAAAATGTCCTAGAAGCAAGGACTTTCAAATGGAAAAGATGCTTGAGGTGTGAGGTAAAAAAAAAATCACCCCAGGGGTTCCTCTCCTCATTCTGAGAAGGAAGCAAGCAGAAGAGGATAGGTGTGTGAACAGTAGTCAGCTGTCAGTGTGAGACGAGGGGCACAAATGTACAGTGATCTCAACATCTATGTCCCAGGTATGTCCTGTGTCCATGTAACCTCCCTCACAAGGAGGATTTGTTTTTATTTTCTAAATTGACACATACTATTTGTTCATCTTTATAGATCTATAGATCATGATTAATTGTGCTGTGCTATGGAACAGTGGAATTTATTCTTTCTATTCAAGTGCATCACTGTACTTAATGTTCTTTTTCCATGCATCCCTCTCTTTCTCCTTCCCAGATTTTGGAAACCACTGTTAATACTGTTCACTTCTATCTGATTTTTTTTTTCTGCTTTTGCGTATGAATGAGAACATGAGGTACTTTTCTTTCTGTTCCTGGCTTATTTTATTTGTTAAATTATGTTCAGTTTCATCCATTTCCTTGAAAGTGACAGTACTTGGTTCTTTTTAAGGCTGTATAGTATTCCAGTGTGTATAAATACCACATTTGTTAATCTATTCCTTTGTTAATAGGCATCTAGGTTGATTTCCTGTCTTAGCTATTGTGAATAGTGCTGTGATAAACTCAAGCATGTAGCATTTCTTCATTAAGCGTAATTTTGAGTGAGTTGCAGTTGACTTTTTTGTGCTTCAACTTTCTCATCTACAAAGTGAGGCTGATAATAATTATATGTACCTCATAGTGTCATGGAAAGAATTAAATGTGCATAAAGGGGCTTAAATAGTGCCTTGCTACTACTAAGTGATATCTGTCATCCTTGTTACATTTGTGTGGCACTGGTACCTTGTCTGATTGGTCTGAGGTCATGAGTTTATTGCTAAGAGGATGTGTCTTATGTTTCCTAGTCCTTGTACTTAGCCCAGTGCTTAATGCCCAGTGGACATTCATTATAAATGTTTTGAAGGCTGGGTGTGGTGGCACACGCTTGTAATCCCAGCACTTGTGAGGCAGAGGCAGCTGGATGTCTGTGAGTTCAAGGCCAGCCTGGTCTACATAGCAAGTTCCAGGACAGCTGGGCCTACAGGGAGATCCTGTCTTAAAAAAACACCAAAAAAATGTTTTGAAAGAACTGTGACTTCAGGGTGTAGGCTGAGATGAGTGGGGAAGATTGAGGCATGTGAGTGGGAAGCAACATGGAAGGGCAGAGAGGTAGAATCAGGGGACAGTTCATAGGGTAAATGTTAGAGGGGCAGATTGGGACCAGATGATAGAGGTTAGTTGTCACTGGGAAGCTATGGATGGTTTCAGAGCTGAGGAAAGATGTGGAGGTTCATAATTTCAGAAAAGATGCTGATAGAAGTTTCTAAACGGTTGGAGGAGAGAGCCTGGGCATAGCAGGGTGACTGGTTAGGAAGATGCTGGGGACATCTAGCTGGGAGTCATAGTTGTGTGGGCAGGAACATCCTGTCTTCAGCTCTGGAGGAAAAGGTTGGCACACTGTGACCTTCCTTTGTCCAACCCTAACTGTTCCCAGTCCTGGTTCTTGTCTGTCTGCATCCTACTCGCTCTGAAACACCTTGTGTAGGTTGCCAGGTTACCGCAGCTTGTGCTGAGTGAGTCCTTGTACCACAGCTCCCGTGCTGCTTAATCCTCCTCCCTCTCCAGCCTGTGTTTTTATTATTTTCATCTTAAAGTGAGAAACAGTGAGGCAGCTGGAAGTAGGCCATGTTTTTTTTATTTGCTCTTCTCACCAAGGACAGGCCCTGTTCTCAAGCCGCGGGAGCAGTACCCTGGAGCCCTGGGGAGGAGGGTTTGAGGCAGAATTGGAGAAGGACCAGCCTGGGGAGACACTGTGCTTAGAAGATACACACCCGCCTGGGTGGCCATTTTGTTTTTGTCCATCCACAGCACTCTCAGCCTTCACCTGTCTCACTGGTTCTGGAACATGAGCATCAGTAAACTCTTTATTCTTGTGGCTGTGGCTGGAAGTCTGCCCCAGCCTCTGCTGGCTGTGGTGACTCTGTCTAATGGTCATAACTTCACCTGTGTCACTGGGTTCTGTCTTAACAATCTGTGTCTTATAGCTCTGACCATAGGTTTTTTTTTAAGTACACATAGATACAAGGATATATCTTAAAAGGATATGTTGGAGCATTAGAAGTTTTTCTTGGCCTGTGATTAGCACCTTCCATATACAGGAACTTGTGATTGGCATACAGGGTGAGGGGGCATCATTGCCCCTGCTTGGGCAATGGCTTCTGGTGAGAATGGCCATTTATTGACTGTTTCCTATGGGTTGGGCATTGTTCCCCCACCACCACCACACACACATCTCACCTAATTATCAGCCCTGCACAGTGGCTACATGCCATGATACCGCTTCGTGGATGAAGCAATTCTCACTGATGGCCAAAAGTCTCACAGTCTGAGTCTTCCTGACCTCCAAGCCCACTGAACACCTCAGTCTGGTTTTTTTCATGCCACACGTGCCAGAAGGCAGAATTTAGATTTGGAAGTCCACAGTTCATTTTATTATAGAATTTAAGCCATCTTGACTGACTTCCTAGATTTTCTCACTTGCTTATCTGTAAAATGGAAATATTTGATATATATCTCACAAGATAGCCTTGAGGGAAGAAATCAAGTAATTTTCCATGAAAAAAAACTTCAAATACCAGTTTAAGTGAGTTAGTAGTAAAAAAAAAAAATCTTTTAAAATATAATATAAGAAAGATTCACAGGCATTGGCTTTGTTCTGATGTGTATGGACGTGTGCTTTTGTGTGTGTGTGTACGGTTAGTCTGTATGGTTAGTCTGTATGGTTAGTCTGTATGGTTAGTCTGACTGGCACCAAGGGTTGTCAGGTGTACAGATGGAGGACGGTTCAGGGAACAGCAGGCCTGGGGAGTTCTCCTGAGAGGCAAGGATATCATTTTTGTGCATATACCTGTGGAGGTATGTCTGGGGTTTGAGTCTAGTTGCTAGCTGTGCCTCTGTTAAAGGCTGTCAGTTCTCACCTTTGATAGGACCAGCTGTATGCTATGGTAAAGGCTCACACCATGCCCAGTGAGGAGTGAGTACTTTGTCAATTTCAAAGTCATATTCATGCTTAAGAGATTGCTATTTGAGGGGCTGGAGAGATGGCCTAGCAGTCAGAGTGCCGACTGTTCTCAGTGGCAGAGGACCCAGGTTCGATCCCCAGCACCCACATGATGTCTGAGAACCATCTGTAACTCCAATTCCAGGAGAACTCCGGTTCCAGGGAAATCCAACACCCTCTTCTGATCTCCCAGGCATTGCACGACATGGGTGCACAAACCTACATGCAGACAGTACATTTATTTAAATAAAAATAAATAAATATATAAATAAATAAAATAAAGACAGTGTAACTGTAATTTTAAAAAAAGATTGCTATTTGAGCAGGTAAAAGGAAAGGGGAGATAAATTTGGGAATTTTACCTTATTTGAAGGCTCTGCTAGGAAGGGACAAGGGCAGCATCTATGTGTGGTAAGACTGCTTTCTGAAATCACAGGGCTTCCTTGGGATGAAATCAGACCCCTGTAAAGGATTCTTGACCAATAAGTTTCTACTGTTTCACATTCCCAGAGCTGGAGTCAGTAATGATCAGAACTGTAGGCCAGCAATGATTTTGGGGAAAGCAGCCTCTGCCTACAGGACTCAGGGACAGCTGCGTCAGAGATCAGCCTATGCCTGGACAGGCTCTGAATCACTGAAAGCAGGGACCATTGCTTCAGAGCCATTTTTTTTTCTTATCTTGTCCAAGGAGCAACACTTACTCAGGGTTCTTGTCATTTTTTAACTTACTCAGTTCTATATGAGTGAGAAAGGAAACAAGGAGACCCAGTATTGGGGCAGTAGATAAAAGGTGGAGTGGCTTTCTAGGACACATTTTTCATACAAAGGTGACAGGACTCTTGGGGTAGCCTATAGTCAAGAAGTGGCTAGTTAGTAGTATCTTGGCACTTTATGATTCTGGAAATGATATTTATAAGTAAGCCCCAAAGAAGCAGTCTTATGTTCCTATTCCTGTGTTCACTGGTCCATTTACTTAGCACATGGTGGTTACTGGAGATAGGTGTGGTCTACATGGTGGCATAAGGGGCCATAAGACATAGTCCAGAGTCATGTAAAGTATCTCAGCAGTGAGGCTGTTTTATAACTGTTCCCAAATCATGTTAGCTCTGGAAGCTATTTTAGGCATGCCTTTGGTTATGAACCATATCTTATATTTAATTTTGATTCTCTTTTCCCTCTTGTCCTGGATTCAGTAGCAGCATCAACAAACACTGTGTGCCTGGCCTTGTCTTAGATATTAGAGGTACTTAAGGCTCACTAGTTCACTAGAGCTGGCTCCTATAGTTGTCTTTGAAGAGCCTTAGATCTTCTCCTATGCAATCACCCTACCTTCTATATGTCAAAAGGACCTGAGCTTCCATCTGGAGTGCATCAGGATGGGAACTAAGGTAGAAGGAAGTTTCTCTGTGTTTCAAGCTCTAATGTGTATAACTAACAGACTTTCATCCCACCTAGATGGCTAAATGCTTGCAAAGCTCCATCTTTCTGCCTGCCTTCTGAGACCAAGAGTGGTTCCGCTTTGCTCCTTGCCCTTTATCTGCTATCTTATCAGGTAAGGGCAGCATTGTACCCCCTTCTTACATAAATCTTTAGTTTGTAGCCACAGGGAACTATTGGAATATTTTGTCTTTGATTTTCTTGGAGAGGCAAGGTTTGACCCTGGCCTTTTATCCATGTGACAGTACATCTGATATCTGTCCCTTGTGCCTTGCATTGGTACACAGGAAAAGGAAGCCACATAAGAGACTTCTAGAACTGAGTTAGGCTTGCACTGTTCTTATGGAGTCTTTAGCATCCTCTGCCTTTAGCATTCTTCTGCCAGAGGGTGAGCTGAATTCTGGGGTTTGTGGCATTATAAGCTGGGGTCTCTCTGCTTCTGCTTGGGGACCTTTTCTAGAAGTTGAAGCTGGAAGAGGTCCAGATCAAAGGAAGGGGACAGTTAGAGAAATCTCAGACGACCAAATACGACAGGGAAGGGGCTATGGCAGGACAGCTATTTCTAGTGGGTTGGGAGGCCCAGTCTAGTCCACTTTGCCAACAGAAAGTGCTGATGAGACCTGTGGTTGCTTAGCTTTGGGAAGACTGAGAAGGAACTCTGAAGCTTACCTGGCCCTATCTTTGAAAAGCCCCATGGGTTGTGAGATGTAACAAATTCTGAATTGTAGCACAGGTTTTGTGTGTTATTGGCATTTAGAGAAGAGAGAGGAACCATGATGCTAAGCTTGTGGCCTAAAGAAGAAAGTGTACCATATAGAGGAAGAATTCAGCAATAGGGGTGGGGAGAGTGCTAGGGATTGAACCCAGGGCCTTGTCCATGTTAGGCAAGCATTCTACCACCAAGTGGGGGTAGGGGTAAGGGGGTGAGGGTGAGGTTGCAGAGTCAGAATAGAGAGTCAGGGCAACACAGAGTAGCTCTACTGAAGATCAGAATCTGTGAGATTTGGGGTTGCCCAGGCCACTTCAGAGGTCTGTCCTATTCTTGGTCACAATTAGGAAGGAAAATGTCAAATTAGAAATACAGAGGAGGACTGCTGATGGGCAAAGAATGCTTGAAGACCTGAGAGTTGAGGGTAGTTCCAGCACAGTACTATGCATTTTGAAGGGCAGTCAGGGAAGGTGGATAAGAGATTTCCTTTAGCGCCACAAAGGCAATCTGGCATTGATGGGTCACAGACAACTGAATTGCTTCTCTGATTTTGGAGGTATGAAGGACATTAGTAGGGACTTGGGTGACCAATCTTTTTGTGGATCCCATGGTGTTCATGTGTAATCAAACCACTACTCTACAGCATTTCTAGTAGTGGACACATCCTAAGTCCTTCATTTGCATGGATTCCTCATAGCACTGGAAAAGAGATAGGTAACCCCACCAAAATCTCCCACCTTGGACTCAAATCCTAGACTGATTCTTCTTGTCTTGGTGCAAGATAAGACTAGATAGTTTTTAGGATTTCTTAAAACCCCAGGATTCTTTTTTTTCTTTCTTTTTCTTTTCCTTTTTTTTTTTTTTTTTTTTGTGGTCCAGGGGATTAAACCCAGGGCCTCATGTTTGCTAGGCTGGCACTCTACTACTAAGTTATATCTTCAGCCCCCAAAACTAGCATTCCAGAAGCTCTGATTGGCAGCCACTCTAGGCCATTTGGATAGAAATGGCAGGCCCTTGTAGCTGGGTACAGGAATGGTAGTCAGTGCTCTTGGGGACCTGATTGGTTGCTATTACACTGCTATGGGGCATTGGGAGGGTTTTGATTGGGAAGGTTTCATGAGCAAGGATGTTCTGTGGCCTTTAAGAAAGAACCTTTGTGGGAAAGCAAGCTGGGGAAATACCATGCATGGCAATTCAGTATCTTATAGTTTTCTGTTTTGTTTTCTTTTTGCCCTTATTTTAGTATTTTTTAAAATTTTTAAATTTTATTTATTTTTTATGTGTATGAATGTACTGTCTGCATGTAGGTTTGTACACCTGTGTTGTGCAATGCCATGGAGGCGTTCTTAACCACTAGGCCATCTCTCCAGCCCCTTTTTTTGCCTTTTTAAGACAGGGCCTCACTATGTATCCCTGGCTGAACTGGAACTCACTATGTAGATCAGGCTGGCCTCAAACTCAGAGATCCACCTGTCTCTGCATCCACCTTCTGCTTTCTTTTCACCAACCCTCTGGTGACTTAGGGCTCACAGAAATTCCAGAGGCACTTTATATCAGCCTCCTTAGAAATTTCTCAGTATGTGCTCAGCTCTATCCTTAGCTTTGCCTTCCCAGAAAGGTAAAAAAAAAGTGAGTAGAGTCTAGGTGCTCATCTGGAGAGGCAGCAGAACTTGAGCCATCTTGTTTGGGGTCAGGATGGGCCAAGAAATCCAGCTGTTCTGGTGTCTTTCTTTCCCACAGCACCTGCCTCTGCTATGGGGAGTCCTGCTGGCCAAGGGAAGAGTTCTTCAGAGTACTTTTCACTGTGCCTGACTCACAGTAACTCCTAACCATACTTTTCAGTGGGATAAACAAATGGTCATTTTTTTCCTGCATGTCCTATCTGCTTTTTAAATCCTTATCCTGGTCTCTAAGTGAGATGGTTTATTTTCAAAGTGTAGCTGGCATTGCTGCTCTGCCTTTAGGGAGGGTCCTCAGAGGATTACACTAGAGCCTAGCTTGAGAATAACATCCCAGAGGATATCAGAGAGTGATAACTCTGTGAAAGAATGTTATGCTAGCATCTTCCTTCTGTAACTAATTATGACACTACCTTACTCTGGTCAACAGCTCCCTCCTCCCCTACCCACTCTCAGCTGTCCATATACACAGGATACTTCACATCATCATATGCTTTGTGGAACTTTTGATATGATATTTATATTACCAATACCATAATGAAAACACACCCTAAATCATGCTCTGAATGATGGTGCTATAAGGTTTTAGATGGTCCACAGCCTTTCCACTGCCCCAGTCAACAGCCTTGGCTCTGGAGGTCTTCTCTCTGATCCAGTTCTCCAAGGTTGGCACTTTATTGTTGAAACCCAGGTCTGGCGTGCTGGCCATGTGATAATTCTGTTCTCTATCCTCCTCTGTCATAGGTTGTGGGTTTGGGCGTGGTACCCTGGATTGAGATCCTCCTCTGTCATAGGTTGTGGGTTTGGGCGTGGTACCCTGGATTGAGAATAAAGTAGTTTGGAAATGAAAACTGAAATCAGGGCTATATGGAAAAGTCCCATTTGACTTGTATTCATGAGCTTTTGTGTGTAGATCTGACCCAGTGAATCAAATCAAAGCAGGATTTGGTCTGGAATAGGAGAGAGACTTTTTTTTTTTTTTTTCTTTTTGATCTTTTTGAGACAGGGTCTCCCTGTAGCTCTGGCTGTCCTGGAACTCACTCTGTAGACCAGGCTGGCCTTGAACTCACAGAGATCCGCCTGCCTCTGCCTCCCAAATGCTAGGATTAAAGGCATGCACCACCACTCCCCGCTGAGAGATTTCATTTTATTTTATTTTATTTTATTTTATTTTTTTCTTTTCACATAAATTTATTTATTTATTTATTTTTGACAAATCTAGACCCGTGTTCCCGCTCATTCCCCCACCCCGCCAGAGCTCATGCATTCTGCCAGACATGCTTTCCATCTCTTAGTCATTCTCAATATTTTCCATGGGGAAGTTGACTGTTTTGAGCAGAAGTTCACTGTTTCAGTCAGTTCTTTGATGCAGTCTTTTCTGTTGTTGTTGTTGTTTCCAAAATGCGTTATGCCCAACTGCTTTGGACAAAAGCTCAGGGGGCCCTATACAAGAAATACTTACAATTGGGTAATTGAGACTTCATTTTAAAGTCATGTCACAAAGCTCATGTAGTTACATAGGTCAAAGTAGCCTGGGAAGTATTACATTGCCCAGGTCTTATATTCCCTAGGGACATGCTTTTATCCCTGAGGGCAGCTTCCATGGCATTAACTTCTACCTGGAGGGCATCTGGCCAAGACCTACAAGTTTCCTGCCTGGTGTAGTCTATAACACAGGCTGTAGACCTATTGTTGAGGAATACACTACAAATTTCTTGATCTGATTCACATGGCCAGCCATGCTCCATCTCTGCAAATTATTTCTATCCATTGATAAGGCTTGGATTTTAAAAGCAGCTAGCCAAGAGGCCCATAGCGTTTGTTACTCTGCAAGTCACAAGACTGTGTGTGTACCCTTGGGGCAGCACTCAGAGCACCTACATAAGAGGCAGATGATTGGCCCCTGTGCATCATCAAGATAGCTGGCTCTGGTCAACTTTGCTGGGTGGGGTTTTACTTACATCTGAGTCGTGGACCCTCTAGGGAAGGAACTTAGGTTTAATGATCAGTGGCCTGTGACACATATATGCTCTGGCTGTGGCTTCTTTTAATTTCCCTGGAGGTGCTGGGAGCCAGCTTGGGCAGGATACTCTGAAGCCTTGATTTCTGATATGAGAGACAGACTGACTCAATCTGTCTAGAAGAAAGCATCAGCTTATAAACAGGGCACATTGGTCACTGACCTTCCCTCAAACCTGCCTCTTTATGGGTCTAAAGACAGCTCAGTGGTTAAGAGCACTGGATGCTCTTCCTGAGGACCCAGGTTGTGTGGTAACACACACCTTTAATCCTAGCACTCGGGAGGCAGAGGCAGGTGGATCTTTGTGAGTTCAAGGCCAGCCTGGTCTACAGAGTGAGTTCCAGGACAGCTGGGGCTACAGGGAGACCCTGTGTCAAAAAGACCAAGAAAAAAAAAAAAAGCACTGGATGCTCTTCTTGAGGATCCAGGTTCAGTTTCCAGCATGGTGGATAATAACCATTTGTAATTCCAGTTCTAGTGATCCGATGTCCTCCTTTTTGGCCTCCACAGGTGCACTTACCTGCAGGCAAAATATTCATACAAAATAATAAATAAATAAATAATATATTTTTTTGGTATTTTTGAGACAGGGTCTCCCTGAAGCCCCAGTTGGCCTGAAACTCACAGAGATCCAGCTGCCTCTGCCTCCTGAGTGCTGGGATTAAAGGCATGTGCCACCACACCTGGCTATAAATAAAAATTTTTAAATGCCTTCTTATGGGGCTGGAGAGATAGCTCAGTGGTTAAGAGCATTGGCTGCTCTTGCAGAGGACCTGGGTTTAATTTTCCACACCCACATGGGAGCTAACAGTGGTCTGTAACTCCAGTTCCAGGAGATCTGACACCTTCTTCTGACCTCTGCAGGCATTGTATGACATGAGTACACTTACACACATGCAGGCATGAATGACATGAGTCCACTTACACACATGCAGGCATGTATGCTCATGCACATAAAAATAACTGAATAAAATAAAATGACTTTTTTGATACAGCCCTTGGGCATATTCTACAAGGGGCCTCTGGGGATCCTAAATTCACCTCCATTTGTGCTGCATGTCCAAGCTTGGTGTGTCCACCATACATCCTTATCACCCCACAATCAGGATAGTCCCTCCTCAGGGCCAGTGTCTGCCAGGCCACTTATTGCTGCCACCTGGCTCTACCTCCCTCCCTGTCTGAAGTAGCATTCTGTACCCATTGCTAAGATTTTCACTTGGCACCTGGTACTTCATTGTATCCTTAGAATGTTTGTTGTCACTACTGGGCTTTATTTTGCTTTAGCTTAGTGATCTGGGTGGAAGTGGCATGCTCCCTTGAGTCGGGGATTTGTTGGGAAACCACCTCCTTGGCTGGCTGCATGGTGGCTGTCATTTCCACCTGAGCTTCAGGGGCTTTGCTTTTGGTGTTGGCCATCAGACATTGAACAGCTAGAACCATTTGTAACCCTTTCTCAACCCACCCATCACATTTTTAGACTTTCTGACTTTTTATTTATTTATTTTTTTAATTTTTAAAAATTTTATTTATTTTTGTATGTGTATGAGTGTACTGTCTGCATATAGGTTTGTGCACCCATGTCGTGCAATGCCACGGAGGTCAGAAGAGGGTCTTGGATTCCCCTGGAACTGGAGTTCTCCTGGAATTGGAGTTACAGATGGTTCTTAGCCACCATGTGGGTGCTGGGGATCGAACCCAGGTCCTCTGCAAGAGCAGTCGGTGCTCTTAACTGCTAGGCTATCTCTCCAGCCCATAGACTTTCTGACTTTTTAAATTATGTATATATATATATATATATATATATTTTTTTTTAATTTACTTATTTCTGTATGTGTATCAATGCACTGCCTGCATGCAGGTCTGTGCACCTGTGTCATGCAATGCCGCGGAGGTCAGAAGAGGGTCTCGGTTTCCCCTGGAACTGGAGTTCTCCTGGAATTGGAGTTTCACACGGCTCTCGGCCGCCATGTGGGTGCTGGGGATCGAACCCGGGTCCTCTGTAAGAGCGGTCGGCACTCTTAACTGCTAGGCTATCTCTCCAGGCCTAAATTATGTATATTATATATATATTCCATGTCTTTTTTTTTTTTTTTTTTGAAGTGCCCAAGGTTAGGAGTTCATTTCTTCCTACAAGATACTGAACTCTGCTGGTAAGATGGCTTTTAATTGATTTTTACCCTTTTGTCTGCAAACCTTACCTGTTTCAGGCCTGAACATACTTGACTTTGTCTATTTTCACCAATAAGAAACAAGGAGTGGTTTTGCTTAGTCAATACTTGGATAGAAGACCTGATAATGCCAGTATTGCAGGCCTGTTGAGAAGTGGATAAGCCTTTTCTCATACGATGGGCAAAATCCTCATCTTTTTCATTGTTTTCCTCACCACAGTGATAATTGGGATCAATTGAACAGTTTTCTCTGTGCTAAACTTTGGGCTGAATGATTTTGTATTTTTTCCGAGAGAAATCCCTGGTGTACAGGTGGAGTTGAAAATATACTGTAGAAGAATTCAGATTTGTCTGTCTCATTTGAGAGTCAGATGTTCTTAACCACTCTATGTATTCCCCTTCTTTAATATTATGTACTCAATAAATGTTTGTGGAAAGGCAAGATTGCTTCAGTATACCAGCACTCTTCATAATATTAGTATTAATAATTCCCAGCATTTTTTTTAATAGAGTGTTAGGCATTGTATCAAGGACAAATGTCACTCAGCACATTTAATCTTCACAGTTCAGTGGGGAAGATTATCCCCATTTTGCTGATTAGGAAATCAAGGTTCAGAAAACCAAGATAACTTGCCTAGGTTGCACGGCTAAATAGTACAATTCAGGACTTAGGTGCAGGTTATCTTTTGAACTCCGACTTTATGTTCTTAATGCTTGTTGCCTATAAAAAGTGAGACTCATTTTCCTCCTGTTCTTTACTCTTGTTATCTCCTTCCTTAGCATACGATACTTTTCATAGTCTGTTCCTACTCTTCCTTTTCAGATTTTGTCTGTCCATATGGAGCTTTCTTGACTCTTCAATTTGTATTTTTTAAGCTTTAAGATTTGTGGTCCCTACTCTAATAACACACCCACTTCCCTTCTTTCCTTTCTCTTTGTAGTCCTGGGGGTAGAACCTAGGGCTTTCCCCATACTAGGCAAGCACTCTATCACAGATCCATGTCCCCAGTTCTCGATTTTTTTTTTTTTTCTTGAGACATAGTCTTGCTCTGTAGCCTAGGCTGGTTTCAAATTCACAGTCTTCCTGCCTCTACATTCTAAGTGCTAGATTGTAGGGGTATGCTATCATGATGGATCTAATTTTTGACCAAAGGAAGGGAACAGGAAGCCTAGAAGTAGATACTCATGTCAAGACCCTGGTTTATGACAAAGATTTATGCACTGCTGAGCAGTAGGGAATGGGTACTTATTTTGATAAATACTGCTGGTTCAGTGGGGTGTGCATGAGGAAAGAAATAAATCTTGACTATATACAAAAATAAATCCCAGCAAGATCATTATTCTAAATGTGGATGTTAAAATGTACTTCATGCATAAGCTAACAGTATCTTCATGATTTTGGGCTAGCCATGCAGGTCTTACAAAAAGACATGGGAAACCCTTACTGGGAAGGAAAGGCTTCATAACTTGGATGACATTAAACGTGAGGAACTTCTATCATTGCAACATCAATAAAAAGGCAAAAGCAAACAGTGAGGAGAAGATCCATACATGGCTGGGAGGTGGGTCACATTCAGATAATGTGAAGAACCCACCACCCAGTGAGCAGAAGAATGTTTTGTACTTAGGTCTGTGAGTCATAGACACTTTCTTCTCCAAGTTCCAGGTTTTAATCTTTGGTTCTTAGTCCACTAGCACAGCCTAGCGGCTGGTCCCAGATCTGCCCCTCCCTTCTGCGTGGATGCCTGGCCCTTCCTTTACATGTACTGCTTCACTCAACTGTTTCTTCTGCCCCAGGTCCCTCCTTTCTCATGAGTGCTGTGTATGTTTCTTCTTTTCTTTTGCTTGTGAATTTTGATCAGCTATTTTGAGAACATTTTTCTCTGGCTTCCCTTCTCCCTTCCTTTTTCATTTTCCTTTTTGTACCTTCTTGTTGAACTTAAAAACTTTAGGTTGTAAAAGCTATCCTAAAATATCTCAAAAGACTTTTTGGTCTTTGAAATAGCAAAACAAAGCTTGTGCTGTGGGGCTCCAGAGGCAGAGCAAAGACAAGGCTCACATTTACCTATAGAGATGTTTGGCCTTTACTGTGCTTCAGTCATCCAAGTTCTCATAAGGTGAGTGAGAGTTACTCAGTCACAGAGAGGCCAAACAGTGGCTTGGTTGCAGTGTTGTCTGTGCAAGGCCCTATACCTTGAGTCAGTGCTAGATTATGAGAATTCCCTCCAATCTTATCTCCAAAGCCCTAAACAGACCCTCCCTGGACATCTAGAGTAGTAGTCCTCAGTGAGGGAGAGAGCCAATGCACTAACACAATCTCTCTGCACTTCTGGTAGGTCAAGGTGGACTGCAGATGTTGGTACCTTAAGGATATCTCACATACTTACAAATATTTCTGATACGGTATTTTACTTGCATCCCTCATTGGGGATTGAACCTAAAGGCTTGGATTCTCTTTGTTTTCTTCAAATGGCAGCATTAATGTGGTGTTCTTTTTAGATATAGTCTTCACCTTGCTGAATTCTGGCAGTGTTTGTTTTCCTTGTGTTGCTCATTCATTATTGAACATGGGAATAACCTGGAAGTTTTGTAGTTACATGTGGACTTTTTTTTTTGTCTTTTTGAGACAGGGTCTCCCTGTAGCCCCAGCTGTCCTGGAACTCACTCTGTATGTAAACCAGGCTGGCCTTGAACTCACAAAGATCCGCCTATCACTGCCTCCCAAGTGCTAGGATTAAAGGCATGCGCCACCACACTGGCTTGACTTTTAAAAGTTTAGACAAAAACTTGGAGTTTAACAAAATAAAGCTAGACTGCCTGCATTTGGTACATTCTTGCCCAGCCTGCTTCTCTTCTTTACCATTTGCCTGACCCTGAGACATTGGAGTTGGTTACTTCAGAAAGGAGAAACTGGACTTTGTGAGCTGGCCTGGGGATAAGCTAGTATGTTTACTATTAGTTCAATGGGAAAGTAAATTCTACCTTTTAAAGAGTATATATTTGAAACATCCAAAATGAAAATTTGGGAACACTTTGTAGGGTACTTAGCTGGCAAGTATGCTGAGGTGTTGGCCCATTTCTTAAACTGTGTCGTTTGCTTAGTATTTAGTAAGCACTTCATAAAGGTACTATCTCCTGAGGTCATCAAGTCCCAGCTGTTTGTCTACTCTCAGGTGATAAGCATAAATATCACCACATTGTACACCTGGGTGGCCAGTTCCACAAAATACTAGGCCCCTGTGTCTGCTTTGTCTATCTGGGGCACCCACTCAGGCTCCAGGTATTCCTGAAAGTGTGTGTCAGCCTCTTGGACAGCTCCACTTTCTTCGCTGAGGATCCATTCCCTCAGAACTGGCTTTAATGAGAGAACAGGAGGGGAAGGCCTTTAGGAAGCCTACATTTCCCCTACCCCCACCCCCACTCCCACCCCCAACCATATAGCTAATGAAGTTTGTGACCAGCATATAATGCATGCATTCCATACCCTGTACAAGGGTGTGTCAAAGTTCATCTCAATCCCTTTAAAACAACAGAAAGCATTGTCTTTGGCATTTTGAGGTTTTGACCCAGATCCCCTGGAGGCTGAGGAGAACTCGGGAGGGGAGTTGGTTTAGTTCCCCAGGCCTATAGCTGCTGTGAATCCAGGGAACCTGGAGCTGTTGGGTTGCTGCCTTTTCAGGTTCCCAGGTGGGCCTCCTCCAAGGGTGGATGGCAGGAGCTAGTGCCCTGTCCCTGATCAGGAGTTATCTTTACCCCCTGAAATCAAACATTCTATATACCACCCTGTAAAATTGCTTCCCTGTAGGCTCATGTGTGCTTGCTAAGTAAACGTCCTCTCATGTTTTTTGGAAGTGAATTCATTTATGCTTCCTGGTCATCCCATTTGGGTTTTTCTGTTCTCAGCACCAGTCAGAATTAAGTTAATTGAAGGAAAACTTAGAATTAGTCAGAGGCACCTAAGATGACTGTTTTAATCCTAGTAAAATTGTGGGGAGGGAAATGGTTGTAGGAAGAAAGATTTAGACTAAAAGTGAAATGAAATAAAGTCTTCCTACACAGAGTCATCATAATACTTTGCATGTCACCCCTGCTGCCATGGGAACTTCTTTGTGAGGACTAAAGCACAGTCTTGCTGTAGTTGTAGACCACAGCGGCTTCACGTAAGTCCCTCCTCTGACCCTGCACCTATCTCACTCATTTCTCATGACTTGCTTGTCTTTTCTCACTTAGACCCACCAGTGACATCCTATCACCATGGCTGTGAGCAGCCACATCATTTACCAAGTTCTTGGGATAATAGGCCAACTCTGTGCTAAGCCTGCTTCCCTCTGGTTCTTCCTTCTGAAAGAGGAGGCTCCCTGGCAGAGCTCAGAGTCCTTTGTTTATTTGATCCTGGGCCCTTGGATAAATCAGGAATGTCCTGACATGAACTTAAGCATGTTTTTCTTCCAAGGAAAAGGAAACTCTGGCAAATGGGATTTGGGTAAGCAGAGGACCGTTCTGGGGGGATTTTGGGGTATGTGTTTTAGTGCTATCAAGTCACATTCCTTCAGTTGTCAGACCAGTAGGTGACTTCTTTATTGGCATGCTGTACCCTACAACCCAGAAGGTGTGAATTTGAAGCACTTTCCCCCCTGTTGGGAGCCTGGCACAGATGCCCTGGGCTTCTTTTAAAACCAGGGAATATCAGGTTGTCTTCCAAGTGGTCCTTCTCTCTACTGGATGAAACCTTGGCCAAGGATGCTTGTGTGAAGAAGCCTGTTTCATAAGGCAGGTACAGAAGAGGGTGGTTTTCTAGCCTCTTGTTGTTCATCTTTTTTGAAAGTTGCAAGGTTTTTGATGTGGTGCACTTTATGAATCAGCCAGGATCTGAACATATCTAAAATATCTGGTGGGGTATAGACTCAGAGGCTAGTATTAGAAATACTTGCATATATGATGGTGGGAACATGAGACTTGCTGAGTATGTCTGGGTATATAGGGTCCAGTGGGTTAGTATCTGGGCTCTTCTTGGAAGCATGGTGGGGGAGGGAGTAATGTTGGGAGCTGTCAGTATCCCAAAACACCCCCACCTGCCTCTGGAGCACCAGTAGAATGCCCTCATTGTAACATCTTCCTGGTTTGTGGGTATACTAGACCATTGCTGAAAGACTGAATGGTAGGGTGGTGGATTATCGTCTTGGTTGGTTACCCATCCTAAAAGAAGAACCAGGCATCAGCTGCCTCAAGTCTAGGTGTGGGCATCACTGTTTTGTTGCCTTTTGTGTTATCAGAAGGATCTTCTTGGTAACAAATGACTCAGCAGCCTGGATCTCTGCGACTGTAGCCCAAGTGCCTTTTGGGAAGGAATTGGACATTCCTATCCATGACTTAAAATTTTGAACCCTGGACTAATAGAGATAAAGAATGGTTTCACTCTGGATTTTTTCAGAGTATTGTTTGGTTTTATTTTCCAAGCCCCTGCCCTGATAGATAGATACCTCTGTGGGGACAGACAGGCAGTATTTTAATTATGCCTTTGGTCCTTAGGAAATTCAGGGAGATAAAGGTCCTGATTTTGTGGCAAAAAAAAAAAAAAAAGGAGTGAGCAAAAGTAATGACAGAAATCATCTATGGCTGTAATGTTGGACTGTCTGTGGCAGAAAGAGTTAATGGGATAGTGGTCTCATAGTAACTATTTATCCCCCTGGACTGGAGAAGCCATATCATATGGCTGAAGAAAAGATGATGCAACATTTAACATGGGACAGCCCTGGCTATGCCCTGGCTGTGCCCTGGCTATGCCCTGGGTGCTGCCACTCAAAGAGTTAAGCTGTCTTATGGCCACGAAGCTCCCAGAGAAGAAGAGGCCCTGCAGGGACAGAGACCTGTGTGCCCCAGAACCATGAAGTACTAAGGGAAAAGGGCTGAGAAGCGTGGCCAAGGAAGCAGAATGTAGGTCCAACTTTTTTTTTCCTTGTTTGACCAGCCTTGGCACTGCCCTCCGGCTCTCCAGGGGAAAAGCTGCAGTTCTGCTCTTGCAACACAAGGAGCAGACTGGAGAATTTAGATCTGCGTCACAGAGCTGAGAGAGAGAGAGAGAGAGAGAGAGAGAGAGAGAGAGAGAGAGAGAGAGAGAGAGAGAGAGAGGGAGAGAGCAAGCTAAGAGAGAGTGCTCCGTCAATAGGTCTGCTAGCAACAGCCGTTCTGCAGCAGAGAGAGAGAGAGAAAAATCAAGAAACAAGTCATAGCAACACTGGGCACCAGGCTCTGCCAGCTCCTTCACTTGCCAAGCATTTAGAAATCAGTCGGGGGGACCAGAGGCCCTTTGAGAGCCTAAGCTAAGATGTCACGCAAGGTGGCACGATGGTTCCCATGGGGAGGAGGTAGAATGAGGGGCAGGGGTGGGTGCAAGAGGTTGTAGGGTAACAGTGGAAGGCTTAACCAGACTGGATTCTGGAACGTTCTGGACTGCGGCACCTTAGAGCTGGATGAAGATTTGGGTCTGCGCAGGAGATGACTGGTGGTCCTTCTGGGCTTCAGGACTTGATGGCATAACCCACTTCTCCGACACGTATGTATTTGCTGGGATTAGGGGGGATATCTCTGGTATGTGGGTGCTCTGTTTTTCTCACCTCCTCTCTTGCTTTTTTGCTATTTTTTCCCCTCTGAGGGAGGGTTCCCCCCCGCCACTGTAATTTATTCTCCCTTAGTATTAGCTGCTCAAACCTGGCCAGGGTAGAAGAGAAGAGTGAGTGATCCCCAGCTTCCTACCTGACCTTCCGCCCTTTACCCTTTTTTTTTTTTTTTTTCTGGTGGACAGACAGACTGGTTTTCCAGGCTGTTGGGTGTTAGTGTCCATCTGTGCAGGTTTCTGGAGAAGGAGGGAAGTGAGAAGTGCTGAAAGGCAGGCAGGAGGGGTAGGTTTTCCAGACATTTCTTTTCCACTTCCACAATTTCTTATTGAAATGGGTGTTTCTGGGCATCTGGATGTAGGCTGGGAGAAGTGGGGAGAAGCCAGTAGGTTGTCACTGCGTAGTTGGGAAAAGTGGGGAAATGATGACGCAGTCACTGTTGCGTCTTGTTAGGAGCTCGGTGAGAACAGGTAGTGAGGTTCCTGGGGTCTGTGGGGCCAGAAGAGGGGTTAAGGATGAGCCTAAGCAGGAAGCTAGCATTTAGAGATTAAATGTCATCCTTTTGGCTTTGGAAAGTTGTTTACCTTGCGCTCTCGGTGTCTCCATGTTGGCTCTCTTCCAGTTCACATGTGATGGCCTTCCCTGTATTGCTGCATCATTAACTAAGTGACTGAGCTGGCCTTCCATTGGCCAGGGGAGGGCTCTCACTTCAGACACTTTCTTTCATTGGTTAGAGGGTGGATGGCAGGTGAAAAGCTTCTTTTGATTGGCCAAGAACAGGCTATCAAATCTGAATTTGCATTTCACTTGCTTAAAGGGAGGGGGAGAAGCCTAGCAGCTTCTAAAATCTCTTTAGGGTGTGCGTAGGTGCGCGTTTCTGCCTGCTTCTGACCACCAGTCTCAGCCTCTTCCTTTATCTTTTAAATTTTCAGGCACTGTAAGAAAAGAAAATAGGGTGCCTCAAACTTTTTTTTTTTTTTTGAGGAAGGAGGTTGGGGAGATGGGTACACAGAGGACTGACCAAATTGGAAGAAAATATTTGTCCTCTACTTTGGTGTCAGAAAAGGGAATTTTCCAATTAGCCACACCTCAGTATTGCGGCAAAATAATTCTTGGGTTTCCTGGAAACAGTCAGGCAAGGTAGGGCAGAACTGCTGCTGCTGCCACTGTTGCCACCACCCTGGGCTTCCTGCTGACTGGGCTGCTCCCCAGAGATGGCATTTGCACTGATGCCCTGGCCATCCAGAGGGTCTCAGTCTAGCACCGAGCTGAGTCCACTGTTGGAAGGAACGACCTGCCTTTTGGAAGCTGCTGCTGTCTGGTGCTTGGAAAGGTGAGGATGGGAACTGACCTCAAGACATTGCTCTGAAACTGCCTATTTGGTAAAATTTCCCCAAAAGTCAAGGGGTGACTAGAGGTCTGGAGGAGTGTTGTTAGAATGGTTTGTCAGTCTAGGGTACCCGGAGACGGAAAGTAAAACTGGGGCAGCCGCAGTTGTCTTCTGATGGGGGAGGGAAGCTAGAAAATCAGAGTCCTAGCACCCTGTTTTGTACTTATAGTGGGTTTGAAATTGTGGGAGAGGGTTTCCTGGGCCTTGCAACCATGTACAATGGCCCCACCAGTGATTGCGCATCAAGACCTAGAGTGCGGTGCGCCCTGGGTCTCTGGCCTGGGACAAGCACCGCCCTCCTCCTTACATAACAGGGTGGCCTGTGCCTTTTCAAGCCTTCCTTGCAACCTTACCTCCCCACTTCTCAGAGCCCACAGCTGAGGGTCTGCCGGACAGCAGTGATAAGAGGGCCAGCCTTTGTGCACTTTGTGACCAAATTTGAGGACAGAGATGGTCTGCTGTCTCATCTGGGGACATCCAGATGTCCTTCTGAATGCCCTGTATGTCAGGTATAGTCCCTGGGACCTGGAAGAGGGGGTAACACTCTTCTTAGCTTTTCTGGTTTGGGGGAAGGAATTTCCAAAGGAGAAGCTTTGACAGTATGAGTGTAGGGGAAGGTGTGGAGGCCTGTTGGAAGAGGAGTGGCAGCTCCCTTCCTTGTCTCTAGCACTGCTTTCCCTGGCTGGAATCCTTACTGGATTCCTTTGATCGGCTTTTTTTAAAAGGTGTCTCTGATTGTCTCCCACACAATGGCTGGTGGGGTTGGTTTTCCTAGTACCAGTTCCACAGAGTGGGGAGGGGTAGGGTGGGGGGGGGCGGGGTACCGGCTCGGCAGACGTGGACTCAGTAGTAATTGCTGCAGTGAAGGTGGTCCCAGTGGCAGAACCACCTGGTCCCATCTTGGATCATGGCATTGGGTGGGGGTTAAGCAGAACCTTTCTGGTCAGGGTTCTACAGCCTGAGTTCCCAGTTTTGCCAGAGTGTGGGCACTGGGCTCCCATATCCTAGTCCGTGAGGCTCAGAGATGTTTGGGGGGAGTGGAGGCAGACACTCTCAGCTCATCTTAGATGTGGCAGACCTGCGATTTGTGTTCCTCAAATAGGTTCTGTCCCATGGGGACAGGGAGTGAGGTCCATGGCAGTCTGCAGCATTTGGTCTGATGGCCCTGCCTTTCCTCCATACCCCTGCCAGGGTCACAGTTCCAGCTGCCGTCCTCCAGTGAGGCTCCTTGTTGCCCAACCCTTCCCAGGCCCTTCTGCGTACAGCGGCCATCTTGTGTATCTTGTTCAGAGAGTTAAAATGGTTTCCCATGGTTGTAAGGTTGAAACTCCTCCTATTCAGTAGGATGCTCAGGCATGTCTGTAAGTGGCCTTAGAATTCCCAGGCAATCTGCCTCTCTAAGCTTCCCTAGGTAGACCTTTGTATTCCAGCAAAACCAAGCCACTCACTCAGGTTTCCCTGCTCTTCTCCCCCGCACTCCCCCACTCCCACCCCCACCCCACTATTCAGCACTGGTGTTTTCCATGCCTGTGTTCTGCCTGTAGCAGTCACACTGTCTTCATGGATCTCTCCCGAGTACCCTGCAAGAAGCAGTCCCTGTAACCTCTTTTTCAGGCAAGCCTTGTTCAGCATCTTTTCTCTTTCATGGTTGTTTTTGTCATCGTTGTTGTTATTGTTTTTTCCTGCATATAGTTCCTTGTGTCTTCTATCAGAGTTTGTATTCCAAGAGGAACCAGGGAAGGAGGAGGAAGCCATCTCTACTCAGAGGCTCTGTTGCAGGATGCCATGTTAGGCAATTCTTGAAGTTACTTATTTTTTTACCATAACCCTTGGAGGAAAGTCCCATGGCTGGCAAGAACTCTCAAAGCCTTTTTCCTGTATGAATCCTTGGTGTTCGAAAGATGCCTGTTAGAAGGTGGCTCCTTCAAATGTGACTATTTAAGGACCGTTGTAAGTCTCTAACACTGTGTTATGTCTGGATCACTCAGCTGGTCCAAACCTACTTTATAACGTTCTCCTTTTTCTTCATGGCCAGGTTCAGTCAAGATGATTTTTGTAGATAAAATGGATTAACAAACCGTTGTCCTGTCTACCTTCCTCCTGGAAGACCAGGCAGAGGCAGATAGGTAGGAGCACTTTGAGGGGAGGGTGAGCCCCAGGCATTGAGGCAGCCACAAACATTGGACTGGTCACATACTTAGGTCAGTACCCAAGTCCTGCCTTTTCTCAATTGGGTAATTTTAGACAGGTCATTCTGTTTCTTGCCCAAGTGACCTTAGTCTTAGAGGAATGCTCACTACATTGTTAGGCATATAGGTTCCCTGCAGATTTGGCTGTTCCACTGTGTGGAGATTTATTGGGGATGTAAAATGAGAGAGATCGGGTGACTAGACAATTAAGGGAGGACGAGAGCTATGTTCCCTCCTGGTGTCAGAACAGGGATAGGGAAGAGTATTCCAGCAGTTCAGGATTCAAGCTCCCCAGGTAGTACTGCGCCCTCAGAGGTGATTACCTCTTTGCTTCTGTGGCAGGAATATGCCATAGACTCTGAACTGTGAGGACTGGTGGCAGCAGAGTGGGGATTAAGCAGAGAGCTTTCCTGGGAGCCTTTTGATGCTGAATTTGTTTCTCTTGCTGAACCTCAGCAGTGGCTGCTTGCTTAAGTGCTATGGGAGGGGATCTGGGCACCATGATGCCCCTTGTCGTCAGTCCAAAGGCTGTGTGACAACAGCCAGTGAGTCCTCTGGCGATGGCAATGGGGGCCCTGGTGATGACTGCTTTGTTTTTTTCCTCTTTGGAAGATGACTCAGTATATTGAGAGCCGGGAGATGGAGCTCTCAGCCGAATGGCCAGAATGTTCCGTCAACGTGAAAGAAGCAAAAACAGCTCGTTGGGGCTCTGGGCTGATCCCCAGCCATGGGTCATTTTTTACAGAGGGCTGCGCAGTGAAAAGGCCACTTCTGGGCTTTAAGGTGGTGGTGGGGATACCGGGAACCTCACTGGGACTCTGGAACCCCTGGATTTTGGAATCATAAAAGGAAAGATAGCTGAATATGTTAACTCAGGGCCATTTCTATTTCTTTTTTGTTCTTCTTCTGATAGACATACAGACATATTTCCAGAGCCAGAAACCCCTTTGGAATTTCTCATTGGGGCCCTATCTGTGATGGGCTTGGTGCTCAGCGTTGAGGATAGAGGGTGACTCCTGTCTTCCCAAGGGTGGGCAGGGAGAGCCTCCATGATAGTGGCACTGTAGACCCCTGGAACAGATGATACTCCAGTGGGGCCATGACGCCGGGGGAACCATCATCTTCTGGGATCTGTGGGAGGATGGTGGTCTGCCTTACTTGCTCTGACCTGAAGGCAGCTCTCCTGCAGTGTGTTAGACTCCCCTTTCTTTATGTTCCCATGCCAGAGCTTACTTTCTTCCTTTCACCTTCCTCATTTTCTTTCGAGGTGAAATAAAGGACCTTGAGTTCCTCCCCCTTTCTCCTCTTCCTCCCTCCCCCATCTTTCTTTGGTGCATCATCACGGCAACTCGGGGTTCTAGGCTTTGCCTGCAGCATTGTGCTAGAGGCATGTGATGCTAACCCCACCCCACCCCACCCGCCATGCCTCCTGGAAACAAGGGATAAAATATGCCTTCATTACAACTGTATCCTGGCCAAACCCTTACCCTTTCTCTCCTTGTCCATCCTTGGCACCATCCGGGGTGAGAAACCGAAAACTTAAATTTGGAGATGAGGGACATCCTGGCCTTGAGCGCCATCCCTCCTTTTTCCGCCTACTGTTTTTCACTCTCATGCTTTCTAACCCCTAATACTAGCACTAATATGTGCCACTAGAGCACCTCCTTTCTCCAAGAACCCTCTGAAGCTACTCATTCAGAAGCTACTCATTCGGAATCTCTCAGAGGTGAGTTTTTTGGACTTGGGGACCAAGCAGGGGAAAAGGGAGACGTGATTGAGGTACCAGCAGAGTGGATCGGGAAGGCATAAGGAACAGCTGCCCTCACCTATAGTGTAAAAGTATCCATAGCTTTTGTGTTGAGTAAAGAACATCTTGACCAAAAAGACTGCATATGGGTGGGGCTTGGGACCTTTGGGGTCCTACTTCTTGGTTCTGAGCTATGCACTTGATGAGAAACTGGCTGTCGTGCTTCAGAGAGCTTTGTTGTCTTAGAGGTTCATTTTGTCAAATGGCTTACAGACAGGTGCTCTTGAATCAGATGCTGTGCCCTAAGGTACTAGACCTTTTCTACATTGCTTTGCCCAGGGTTATTTTTTGTCTGTCACAGCTGAGGTCTGTTGTCCCAGGGGCCACATATGAATTCTCTAGTTTGGGGGCGGGGGGTCCTTTGCAAATAATTGCTTAATTAGTTTTTTGAGCTGAACCAGGCTGACCAGCCTTCCTTTATCTTCTCCACAGAGTATAGCTTGGTCTGTGAGTAGGGGACAACCTCTTAGCAACTCACGCTCACCTGAGGATGATACCTGTTGCAGCCATGAGGCCATGTTCTATGGGTAAGTGTTTGGATTCTTGTATGTTCTTTTCTGCCTTTCAACATCCACAGTGAATAGGTGTTTATTGTTCCTAGCTTCTGTGCCTTCTTTCCTCTTCTCCTATGTGCCCCACCCTTTGTCCTTCAGAAGGAGAGGCTGGAAGTCACTGTTCAGCCACCACACATTCCCCTCACACTTGGAGAAGCCAATTTTCCCTAAAATGGAGCCAGCTGCCGTGTCCTCAGTGAGGAGCACTAATAGCTGCACAAAGGACCCTGCTGCCCTCGCTACCCTGAGCTTGAGCTGAGGCTCCCAGCTGGCTGGCTACACGAGGATGGTCCTTGCCAGCACCTAGTGTGGATCTGCCAAGTTCTGACTCCAAATCTCTAGGCTGGTAGGAACCTCAACTATATATAGTCTTGTGCTAAGCAATTCTTATCAGACGTGTCTACCCTCCCTGTGGGAGAGTGCTTTCATCAGAAATGAAATGTGGAGAATGAACTATCTCCAAGGGCTAGAAGGTGTGTGCCATGTCGAGTTTGGGGCTGCCATGCTTACTTTCCTTCCCTATTTCAGATGCTGATAATTCGAAGTCATGCTGGATGCGATTATTAAAGCAGGACAAGGGCCAGGAGGATTTTGGGGTTAGAGGAGGAGAGACTTGTGGCATGTGATGTGGCCAAAGGTGGCTATGCAGTGCCTCAGATACCAGCCTCCAGTTTCCTGTTTGACGTGCTCTGCCCAAGGATATCTTTTGACCTCTCTTCACTCAGCTGGACCTTTTTCTGTCAGTGCTTTGCTCTACCTCTTCCTCCCTTTGATTTGTTTTTAGGATGAATAAGGGCATTCTCAGCTACTGGTCCAAGAGATATGTCTGCTGTTTGCCTTTACCCCCACTGAGCAAGGTAGAGAGGGGCAGCTCTCCAGGGGAGAAAGTAGGGAGTGAATGACTCTATGGTGCTGGATGGTGGGAACAGGGTGGGTCGGATAGGGTTTTCCTTCTTGCATGTACTGTTGAGCCACCAATATGTGTGGCTCTGTGACCACAGATGCAACCTGATATGACCTGAACCCAGTCTTGCCGGCGAATTATCATCAGATTGCTGATTAGAAATCAGAAACAGCAAAGGAACTAGCACTGGGCCTGCTTCCCAGGTATGTAGAGTGTGGCTGCTCCCCAGCTTTGCCATCCTCCTTCCCTCAAACTTCACGATTCAGACTCTCCAACAATTGCTTGTTTCTTTCCATTCTCCCATTCCTAGCTTTTCTATGAATGGGGTAAGTAACTGGCAGAAAGGCAGCTACTCAACTGACCATTTTTGTGAACTAACACCCTTTGAGAAGTGATATAGACCAGAGTGAAAGCAGATTGTGTGACCCAGAAAGGCTGTGCATTCTTTTTCAGGGAGTTGAGGCTATAACAGATGTTCTTGGTGTCTGTGGACAGTCAGACTCAATTCTCTCCTTCTGGTTGCTGAGGTCTATACTAGGTACTGGGGACTTAAAGCCCAAGATGAGGTTTGCATTGTGTGGGATGGAGGATGATGGATGATGGTACTAATGATGAAAGTGGTGACTAATACCTGTCATGTCAGTGCTTGGGAGGCTGAAGCAGGAGGACTACAAGTTTCAGAATAGCCTAGGTTACATAGTAAGACCCAGTTCCAAAAAACAGAGGGAAGAGGGAAGAAAGAATGGTAGAAAGAACTGGCTCTAGATGATGTCCCAGTTCTAAAGGGCTTCAGTCCCCTGAAAAGGCATATTGGTTGGACTATCTTCCAAAAAGTTAGGATTGATTGGATACTAACTCCTTTTTTATCTCAGGCACTAGAAAGTTCTCTGTAGCTCACAGAAACAGGTGGGTTAGGAATCAAGGTAGGAGGAAAAGTCAAATGCTGGACATCAGCTTAATGTTATTTCCATTTGCTATAGCAGCCCTTGGCCTTACATTTCCCACCTTCAACCCTCATCAGACATTAGCTGGCTTTGTGCCTCAGTCTAGTCACCATTCTTCTGTTGTCCGTGCAGCACAGGGAACATTCAGGTCAGGTTGCCAAGTCTCTGGCTAAATATGTACCTGTAGGAGGCTAACTTATAGCACAGCCTCTGCTGGGACCATGGTCATTGTAGGGAATGGATAAGGTCCCAGTGGGGAGATGCCACTTAGTGTCAGATGCTCTTTGTGGTATGTACACTGTGAGATGGAAGCAGGTCAGTGGTGCTAATACATAAGGGCCAGACCTCCATGTGTACAACTCCAGGGCTCAGAACTTATTTACTTGAGAGAAGAGGTGGCTGAGTCCCAGGTGAATCAAGCTATGTGATTCCTTCCTCCTTGTTCTAACACTGACACTTGTACTTACCTAGCCTTTAGGAGCTGTCTATGGCTGAAGGTCTCTGTGGATGCATGGGTATGAGGTAGTGTGTATGATTGGGAGTTGGGGAGAGGGGAGGTGGATCAGGGAAAGTGAGTTTATGCTATTTTGTATTCACATCTATAGTCTTCAGTTTCCTTGTTATGAAATGGCTTCTGGATGAGGATCCTTTGGGAGGTCCCAATTCATTGTAACCTCAGGCCTGTCCTAGATGTTCATGGAGGTTTTGCTCAGCTGGAAACTCGGGGCCAAGAAAATGAGTCCAGATTGGTGAGAGAGAAGGGAGGGTGTTAAAGGCCTAGGAGCAGCCTAGTTCTGTTCCAAAGAGGTCCCCTAGTTGGTATGAAGGCAGGTGGATGACATGGATTAGTGCTAGGGTAGTAGGAATGGGTTTTGGATGGGTGACAGGGAAGGAGAAATAAGGGGCATCTTTAGCAAAAGTTGTTGGTGAGGATGCATATAACACTGCTCCCTCCAAGAGGCAGGTGGAAGATAAGAGTGTGGGCGCTGGGCTGGAGAGATAGCCTAGCAGTTAAGAGCGCCGACCGCTCTTGCAGAGGACCCGGGTTCAATCCCCAGCACCCACATGGCGGCCGAGAACCATCTGAAACTCCAATTCCAGGAGAACTCCAGTTCCAGGGGAATCCGATGCCCTCTTCGGACCCCGACCGCATTGCACGACACGGGTGCACAAACTTACATGCAGACAGTACATTCATACACATACAGAAATAATAAATAAAAAAATTAAAAAAAAAGAGTGTGGGAGCTGCTGTAAGGCTGGCTTGAAAGACACTGTATGTTCTAAGAATGTGCTCTGTGCCAAGAGGACTTACCTTGTGTTTCACCTTCTTTCAGGAAAGAAAATACAAAACAAGACAAAAAAATGGAGTGGATTCCATTTCAATGTTGGCTTTTTAATCTTGAGTCTATCTAAAAAGGCTAAAATAAAGTATATGGAGCAATGTGCAGGCTGGGGCTGGCTATGACTGGAAGTCTAGCTTATCTGTAATGTGGCAGTCACTCTCTAAGGCTGCCTGGGTAGGAGGAGCCCCCTGCACCAAAGAATGTGCAGAACAGTCTCTATACACTCCCATCTCCTCACAATGGTTGGTTCAGTGGGTCCTCGAACAACTCCAAGCAGAGAGATGGCATTGGTTTTGTCATGATAGCACTGAGAATGTAGGGCTCTCTCAAGGCCTGACTGCTTGTTCTAGCTTTGGGTCACCCTCTCAGGTCCCCTACTCCAGCTAGACTAGGGACTGGAGTTTGGAATTGAGGTTCTAGGTAGGGTTTTAGATCTTTTCCTTCTTTGTACACTGGAGAGAAGGAAGGCTCAGAATGTCTGCAGTCTCCTGCCCTCTGTTTATTTGGAGCATTTGTGAGAGCTGGCTTATACTTCTTGGCCAGGATGCCAGACATTCCCTATGTACCTGGTGAAGTTTCTTACATATAGAAGGTTCTGGAATATGTGTTAACTCAAGCCATTTTGACATCTCCTTAGTGCTTTTTGTGTGAATCTAGGCATGTTTCTGTTGTGTATCAAGCATTGAAAGAGGAAGTCTCACTGTGCTGTCCTTGAGGGTTTTTTTCCCAGAAAATTTATGAGGGATGACTGGAGCTTGCCCGGCACGGGTGTTGTGTCTGTGTTACTTGCTTGTTGGCTAACATACAACATTCACTAGAAGCACTGCATCAGCTCAGAACTCTTTTTTTTTTTTTGGTCTTTTTGAGACAGGGTCTCCCTGTAGCTCTGGCTGTCCTGGAACTCACTCTGTAGACCAGGTTGGCCTTGAACTCACAGAGATCCGCCTGCCTCTGCCTCCCAAGTGCTAGGATCCACGCCCACCCAGCCATCAGCTCAGAACTCATCAATGTGGAAGAATAGCTCTCACCCATACAGGGAAAGCAGGTGAGAGGAAGTATGGGTCTGCGGCTTCCTTGAATTCTGAGCTCAGTCCCCTTTCTTTTAAGGGGTGGTGAAGCTGAGTGTTGGGTTTTGTGACTTCTTGGCTATTCAGCCTTAAAGTGTCTGTCATTGGAATAGATACAGGACTTGGATGAGGGGAATTGCTTGTCTTTACTCATAATGAACTTTGTCATGAGGGGTTAGGCTTTCTCTGGGTGTGTTCACATTCAGAACACTTGACAGGAGCAGTGTACATCTGTGTTTGTGAGCATCTGTACCTCTGCGTTCCCTGAATGTGGCTGTGTCCCTGGATGGGAGGGCACAGGGGAGCACTTTTTGACAGATAATGTCTTTAGTAGCCTTGTATGAAGCTGTCAGGTATTAGATCTGATTCTTTCTGGTTAGCTAGAAGATGGAGAGAGTGAGCCCAACTTGTAGCATGGAGGGTAATTCAGGTGGATGTCTTGGTGGCCCTGTGTATAGTCTTTTCTGTGTTCCCAAGGGAGGACATAGCCTCCTGAGGATAGAACACTTAGGACCTTGAGATCCCTGGACCCATATGTGGTCAAGGTACCATTATATAGAATGTTTCCTTCATTCTACCCTTCATCTTCCCTGGCTGACTTTGAGGCAGCCCTAAATGTGGACATGGAACCTGGACTATAACCCATTTTATTTTGCAGAGAGATTTTCTGTCACTGAGCCTCTAGGAGCTGTTCTTATTCTTATATGAAAAAGTAGCCAGGCGTGGTGGCACTTACCTTCAATCCCAGCACTTGGGAGGCAGAGGCAGGTGGATCTCTGGGAGTTCAAGGCCAGCCTGATTTACATAGTGAGTTCCAGGCCACCTGGGGCTACAGGGAGACCCTGTTTCAAAAAGACCCGCCCCCCACCAAAAAAAAGTAGAGAAAGTATATTTTGCCCCTCATCTCTTTCAGGCAAAATCTGCTCTAAACCTGTATTTGTATCATCACCACTACCCACCCTGGGCCATTTCTCCTGGCCAAGGGGATTCTTGATGGGCATCATAGATAGGAAGCAGGGTAATGGAGAAGGCAGGACCAGATGAGGTTTTTTTAGGAGGAAGCTAGAAGAAAATGACTTCAGAATAAGCCTACCGCTCTGGGAGTCAGAGACATTGCCTACAAAGCTAAAGGCTTGGTTGTCTATTCAAGTGGACATTCTACATAGGGGAAACCCAAAGTGTGAAATAATCAGTTAATAGTTCAGTGGGAATTGTATTAAATATATTCCTTTGAATTACTGCCAGCTATAGATTTAGCATCGAAAGGCCTGATAGGCTGGGGATGGTTAAATGAATTCTGTCTGGAAGATCACACTTACAATATATTTTCTTCTTCCATTTTTATTTTCTCTTCTCTTACATTCCTTAGTCATTTCTGAGTGGAGTCATCTCCGAGTCTATGGAAGATCCACATAGATGCTTAAGTCCCTCTGTAAAATGACATCCATTTAACTTACTCAAACCCTCCTGATTTCTTATAACCCATCTCCAGATTTCTTATATCTCATTAATGCAAATGCCGTGTAAATAGTTGTTATAAGAATTGTTTAGGGATTAGTGTCCCCCAAAAGCCTGTTTTGCATGTAAGGTAAAGATGCAGTTCATATTTATTTATCCATATAGGTGGACCATAGTTAGCATGCAGGGATGCGGAATCCATGGATAGGAGAGCTGACTACATTGGCCAGCTTCTTGGAGTATCAGTCTTCTTGTATCAGTGAACTAGTGACTATGATTTGGAGTGTAAACAAACTGCTTACTGCAGTGATTCCTCTGACTCCAACGGTCTGGGACAGCTGCCTACAGACCCCTACAGGACATCCTGGCAGGGACCAGTTTGCCCCAGTATGTACTTTACTTGGGGTGGGGATTGTTTAGGTATGCAAATCCTAACACTGATTAGCTGTTATTTCTTTTCAGCTCAAACCCTAATAGTTTTTGAAATGTGAGAGGACATGCCTCTCTGCTAGGTGAGAAAGGCCAGAGAGGAAGGGGACACTGGCTTCTGGCTACTGGCTGCTCTCCAAAACAGGTATGTTAAAAAAAGTAATACATTTAATCTTTTGTTTCTATTAGCAGCTACTTGTATTTTTTCTCCCTGTTTTTTAACCCTTCTCTTTTTTACCACCCCCGGTTTCCTCAGCCTCCAAAGAATCTAATCTGTTGAGCAATAAACAACACAATTATTAAACTTTGAAAACAAGGTGTGGCATGCTGGGTAACAGCCCCAGGGAACATGCTAGGTTTGAGAACCTGGAGAGCCCTGTTGGCTGGGTACCTGGATGCTTGCCCTGCCCTGCCCTGCTCACACAGGAAGTCATCCATAGTACAGAGGAGAAGGAGCCCAAGTGAGAGAACAGAAAAGGGTTTGCAAAGGGGAAACTGTGCGTGCTCCCCTGTGATCTGAGGGGAATGCGCCAGGCTGTGAAACTTCCTTCTCTGCTTCTTCCTCCTTCCCTCCCTCCTCTTTCCTCCTCCTTTCTCCTGCTCTCACCTCCTCCTCCTTTTTACTGTTCTTGAGACTAGCAGGCTAAGCAAGCCCCAATAACAGACTAGGGCTAGAATAGCAGTATAGGTACAGCTACCATTTGGGCTTGGCAAAGGTAAAGCAAATGTTTGGGTCTTGTGTTGCCTTTGGGCTCAAACCTACCTCTGCTTGGCCAGCCTCCCTCCCCAGCTGGGGAAGTGAATCCACGGATCACCTCACAGGGTGTGCCCAGGTTATGTGTTCCACCAGGTGTGTGCCCAGGTACTGGGTAGCACTGCCAGTGAGAGGTCAGTGGGTTCACTCTGGCTTCCTGGTGCCTGCCTAGGATAGCCAACTCAAATGCCCTTCCTTGGGAGGGGTGACAGTTCTTGCACAGAACTCTGGGGGACCCAATAAGTAGGCACATAGTCCTGTGAGTGTGGTACCTGGTGGGGTGCTATGCCTGTTGCTTGCTTCCTGGCAGCTGAAGGAGGCGGTGGGATCAGCTTTGTCTGGAGGAGGTAGGGAAGCTGGGCTCGGGTGTCTCTGCCCTGCTTTCCTGAGTAGCTGGTGTCTTCCCTTTTTAATCCTTTTAATCCTTCTTCACTGAGCCAGATAGTTTGGGAATGCTCAGGAAATGAACTTCATGGGTCTGGGGCCAGGAACTTTGTGGCAGGCCTTGTTTGTGAAAGAGACCACAGGCAGGCTTACCTTTCCTCTTTTGGCAAGCTGCAGCTTCTTTGAAAGTGGTTTGGAGTTATATCTGTCTGCCTTGAGTATAAAGCCCTCTGCCAGAACCAGGGGATAGGGATACTAGCCTTCACTCTGTTCCTTCTTTCCCTGTTCCTCCCATGCTTGTGGTACAGTGCCCTGTCTAGACTAGATGCTAGACCAGGACCTCAGTGCCCTGTACTGAGCTGTGCTGAGTCTCAGAGCTTTTGAGACCCAAGATTTGTTCAGTAGCATTGAGCAGGGTTAGAGAACCTCTTTTAGGAGAGTAGCTACCCAGGAGAGTCGATGCTATGTGGGCTTCAGAAGTCTCTGCTTCTCCCTTGATTACCCAAGTAGGCACTTGAGGAGCCCACTGGGTCTGAAGGATGTTATGCCTAATTTGGGAGTCCAGGGTCATTGATATTAGGCCAGCTAGCTCCATATTTCCCTCCATCCCTGGATTCTCAACATATACCCTTCATTTTATCACCCTTTCCTCTGATTCATTAACCACAGCTTGTTGGCAGCATGCCCTACCTAACCTGACAGCAAAAGACAAAATGTCCTGGACTCTAGGCCTGAGCTGCTGCTGAAAGTGACAGGAAGCTGGGCAGCCTGTTCCATTCACATACACGATGGTCTAGGTTGTCTTGGGGGCAAGATGTTCCCTTTTCTTTCAAAACACAAAAATCCTTCCCTAGGTTGGCCCTTCTTCTCAAGATGAATTCTAACTGGTGAGAATCCCGACTAGCCTTACAGGCAGGCAAGAAATGAACCACGAACTCTGCTTCTAGTGCCTTCCCCCACTCTGGCTGGAGCTCTCATCATGCACGCAGCCATGACTCAGCACCCAGTGCTGGGTCAGGAGGGAGAAGCTGCTGCCCTGGCTGGAACCTTCCCACGTTCTGTATGTGGACACATGAGGCAGCACAGCCAGCAGAGTGAAGTTCCTGGGGCGAGCGTTGCTGTGCTCTCCTCCTACGGATTTTTCTCCCACGTTATTTTCTGGGCTCTGTTGTGGACCCAGGATAAGAGTCTATAAAACATAGAATCATTTATAGACTCTGAAGTAGAAGTGGTCTTTGCAAAGATTTTGGTTTTAACTTAGTGGTCCATGAAAAGTATTTAACCCTTAGTTGTGCTGTTTGGCCTGAGCATTTGAGTTTTCTGTATGTTTCTTTTTTTATTTTATTTATTTTTTATGTGTATGAGTGTACTGTCTGCATGTAGGTTTGTGCACCTGTGTCATGCAATGCCACAGAGGTCAGAAGTGAGCGTCAGATTCCCCTGGAACTGGAGTTAAAGATGGCTCTCAGCAGCCATGTGGGTGCTGGGGATCGAACCCAGGTCCTCTGCAAGAGCAGTCAGCGCTCTTAACTGCTAGGCCATCTCTCCAACCCCAAGTTTTCTGTATGTTGATTCCAGTACCTCTAGACAGACTATGGCCTCTTCATTTACTGTACCTCTGCTGCTTACTGTTGATGCCTCTGGATATTTCCTTCCTAAGCACTCAGCATTTGTGTGCATGGTGAATGGTTTACCCTAGGTCTTCTCTTGACAGATGAAGATGCTGAGGTCATTCTGGGCTGTGGCAGGGCCCTGTTTTCAGCATATGGGCAAGTAGGCATTCTAATTCACCAAGGAATGACCTTGCCTCACCCCTCTGGTCCCTGTCTTGGAAGAGGAGTGTCCTATTGTGGGAGGGTAGAACAGCTTCCAGAGAGAAACTGGGCATGGGAGCAGATGGGGGCTGGAGAACGGTATCCCAGACTTCTTCCCCTGACCAGTGGCCTTTTCAGGACTGCTGAGTGAGGCTGAGTGGTTTTCTTTCCTAGGCAGCCCCATTGAGCCATTCAGTGTAGCCAGTTTGCTTGAAACCAGTTAGTGAGGGGTGGGCATCCCATTGCTCTCACTGGACAGCGGAGCGCTAGCTCAGGGCCATTCATGGGCTGCCTTCTCAGAGACCAGGAAAGTCTCAGGCTTGGTGGCAGAGAGCTAGTATGTTCTAGCCCTAATCAAATCACCCAGCTAGTGAAGAACCACCAACTTGTTTCAGAAAAGACATTTTTCAGCAGATGGTGGGAATCCTGTTTCTGTGGAGTGCTGAAGCCTGAGGGACCTTTTATCCTGTGGGGACTGGACCAGCAGAAGGTTTGAATGCTAGGGCTACTTTCTTTTTCTCTTCTCAGTTTAGTGTTTAAATTAGTGTGCTCCCCCGTGGTTTCTTATCTCCCAGAAAACTGAGAGGATTTGTAGTCCATAGGTGGGATCCAGAACCATGCTTCTTCCTCTAGTGGTAGTTTCCCTTTTGTAGGCATGGAACTTACATGGACCTTGCTGGGAAACAAGAAAGGCATTAGTTCCCATGCTGAGGTGTTTTCTGAATGATAGCAAGCTGAGCTAGCCTTGGGGGAGGCTTTCTTGAGCTGAGACAGGAAAAATGGGGGTGGCAACTGTAGGAGTCAGTGGAGAGCCAGAAGGAAGGAACAGCACAGGTGAGCCTTTTGAAAGGACGATCTGCCTTGGATCCCTGCAGGTTACTTATGCTTAACAGAGAAGAAGAGAGACTGGGGTTACTGGCAGGCAGTAGGAATGTGCTGAGAGTTTGGCTGAGAAAAGCTGAATTGTCATATGCAAATCTCATCTGTCTCCCTCATCACAGGGCTTGGACCCTTGCTAAAAACTGCCATCTAACATATTCCTAACCTAAAGATCTTCCTGTCACTTGGATCAAAAGGCCAGATGTTGGCTACAGAGTGTTGTGTTGCCGTCACTCCCAGGCCCAGTATGCTTGTCTTCCTGCCTATGGCTGAGGCTGTGGAAACCCCCCTGGGGGTGGGGGTGGGGGGCTCCCCTGCTGCTTCCCGGTGACTGGCCTAGCCAGAAGCTGCACATGCAACATCAGAATTGGTATGCTTCATTGCCAGCCTCTTCCCCACTGCTGGGGAGAAAAGAAAAGCACCAGAGGGGGAGGAGAGCAAAAGCAGGTTCTCCCAGACCACCTGACCCCTTGTAGAACCGACAACCCCTTGCAGATGCCCTCATCTTTACCCAGGAATAGTGTGTGCTACAGTGAGCGTCCTCCACTTCCATTCAGATTGCTTCAGATAAATCCTTCTCCCCAGGATTCAATTCAAGAGAAATGAGATCATAGTCAACTCACGGAGCAGGTGGCAGGGGGCAGGAACACAGATACTGGTCCCGTGACTATAGACAAGTTATTTAAGGACCAATTTCTTGTACAGAAATTAGAACAATACTTGCTTCATTAGACTTTCAGAAGAATTAACTATTATAACTCTGGATGGTCACATTATGTTTCCTTCTTTTCCCTGTAGCAGCGAGCATTATTACCAGGAGCCATAAAAAGATAAGCCTGTATCTGGAGGCCAAAAAAGAGTTGCTGGGGAACCTAAAGCATGCAACTCTACTCTTTCCTTTCTCTTGGTTGTGACATCAGAGGAAGCACACATCAGATAGCCAAAAAAAAAAAAAAAAAGCAAAGAGGAAGTCTAATTTGGAATATAGTTTATGAACCTTATTTTCAGACAGATTTTAAAAACATAACTCATTTTTGTGTTAGAGGATTTTCTGTATAATTCAATGATAAAAACTCCAATTTTTTTTTTTTTTTTTTTTTGGTCTTTTTGAGACAGGGTCTTCCTGTAGCCACAGCTGTCCTAGAACTCACTCTGTAGACCAGGCTGGCCTTGAACTCAGAGAGATCCACCTGCCTTTGTCTCCCAAGTGCTGGGATTATAGGTGTGTGCCACCACGCCCAGCCAAAACCCCAGCTTTTTAAGTGACCTGGGTTAAGTCAGACTGCTAGCTAATGGGGTCATGGGACCTGGAGGAGGAGCTGATAGCTCTTTCTGAATAGTGGTGTGGACGGACAAGTTGCCCTGGCACAGGTGACTCATCTTTGTTTAGTGATTAACATGTCATAGGCCACTGTGTCCTGATGGAGTAGATAATATATCTGTAAGCACTCTGCATGCTGGGAAATATTACATAAATTCAAGGCAACACAAATGTAAATATTTTAAGAATGGATTTGGTTATTTTATTTCTTCATGTATAATAATTTATAGAGACTAATGTGAAATCAAATGAGAGAATGAGCTTTGCATTGCTCTTAACTGTCAAAAGTGTTTGCTGTGACTGTTGCTGTTCTGACTGTTGCTGTTCTGAGCAGCAGTGTGTGGCTGTTCTTTGCCTTTCTACTGGGCCAGATGATTCTCCTCAATGCTGAGTGAGGCTGGGTCTTCTGAATGCACCTCTCTGCTTTCTTCAATGAGATCCTCTTCTTCTGGAAGCTGGTTTCACATGGTGGCTTAGATTTTTCCATCTTTGTATCTAGCACCATTTGAAATCAGTGTTTTAGGAGTAAGAATTGCAGCACAGCAGAAGGACTACAGAGGAGCAACTGCATACAGGACGACTCTCTCCTTTTGCTGCTTGAGCTCATTCAAGAACTTGAGGGAAGACTTGAACAGCAAAATTGCTCTTCAGTCTTTTTTGCTTTTTTTTGGGGGGGGGGGATAGTGAGGCGGGGTTTGTGTTCAAAATAAAGGCAGTGGCCTAAGCAGGGGCAAGAAAGGGTGATCCTCTGTCTCTGGCAGGACTGCATTTGGGGACCTCTTGAGCATGTCCTGTACTGTTCATCATGTAATTGTAGCAGGGAAGGAGTGAGGGCTCTGTTCCTGGAGGACTGCTTCACCCACGTCATCTCTGCTCCTGGAAGATGCCCGGAGTACTCAGTTGTGGTTGCAGCTCAGCTGAAATCAGACTTGCCACCTGCCTTGAGGTTCAGACCCGAGGAACACCACTGGCTCATCTCTTACACAGGCTGACCGATTTCTCCTGGTGTTCAGAGTCTGTTTTTGTCTAGCACCATTTGAAATCGGTTATGATGTAGGGGGAAAAGCACCAGCCTCAAAGCCTCGTGGTGTCTGGTCAGCAGCAGCCTGATTCTCTAGACCGGCAGAGCAGAGATGGACAGTCACAGTTTCCCTACTGACCTATTAAATACATGTATGTGATTGCAAAAAACCGAGGTAGTTTAATGGGGTTTTAAAATTAAATTGCTATAATTTACTCAACATTGTCACTTGCTTTTTGTGAAATGTAGTACTGCTGTAAGTATATAAATTGGTTGCTGCTGAACTTTCTGTTAAAAGTACCATTACTGTATCCTGACTTTAATAAAAAAAAAAACTATATCCAATTTATCACGTGCATGTTTTTATTATTTTCCATTCATAATTCTATGGCGATAAGTAGTGGGCCCTGGAAAGTTAATTTGCTATGCCAACCATTAGGAATTGGAAGTAGGTTGCTGCAGACAGGCATTAAAAATAAAGGTCATTAAGACAGGGATGAGATTTTAAAGGCCAAGAAGTGAAACAAAAGATTAGCAGAGATGCAATGTTGAAGCTCTAGGCTGAGGGATGATACTAAATGGGAAAACTGTTCCTGGTTCCAAGGGAGCTGTGGACTCTGTCCCTCTGCCTGTTGGTGTTGCTGCAGGGAACTTAACTAAACATACTGTCACATGGCCCTTAAAGGGGAGCAGTCTAATTTCAGTTGTATTTGTAGCAGATGGAGTTCTACTTTTGGCTGGTAGTTTATTTCAACCCTTGAATATAGGGGGGACAGATTTGTAAAGCTGATCAACCAGATTTGATAGCACAGGGGATCATATTTGGAGAACTTGCAGGAAAAAAAGTGAGTGGCCTCTTATCTTAGGAGTTGCATGGCTAACTAAACTACCTGCAGTAGAATTATTTCAAGCCAGTGGTTTTCAGTAACTGATGGGAAATTAGCTTCCTAGGAAGCCTTTTCTGAGCCTACGTCCTTCTGGTCTTCCCTCAGATGGCTGCCCTACCCAGTATGATGGGGGTGGGCTTTTGATTGAAGGAACAAAACTGAGTATCTCTCAAACAAGGTTATTTTTTCATCTGGATGCTACAAATACAACTGAAATTAGACTGATTTATCTAAATTCACCACTCTGAGGTAGTTTCCTTTGGCAATACCATCTTGAATTAGGCTTATGAGACCATGCTGTCAACCTAGGTAGAAAGTGCTTTGTTGAAGCATTGTTAAATCTTACCAGACTTTTTTGGTATAAATTTATGAATAATGAGGCAACAATAGATAGCACTGCACACTCGAGCCCCATGGGAGCTAAGTCTAGACTCTAGAATCGTTACGAAGTTGGCCCAGGCCTTCAATTTAGAAACTGGAGTACAGTCTCAGGAATACCTAGCAGACTAGTATGTCCATACTTGAGGGAAGCCTAAGATGGTTCCTTGAATATGTTGTAGTTTGGGCATATTCTGACTCAGTAGCACATTGCTCTAGCTTTCTATTCAGTCACCCAAAGAGTGATCCTCAAGTCCCATCCCTGTAAGCAAACACTATTTTAGCTCATCTAGGAATGGAGCCCAAATGAATCTACTGTGGAGCTAGGGTTGAGAGGCACTTCCCTATTTTTGAAAAGGTCTTACTACTTAGGCCATGGTCCTACACCGCCCGCGCTAGTCTATATATCCCTGTTGCCACTGTAACGAATTACCACAAATATATATTAACACATTCTTAACAGTTCTGGGGAGCAGAAATTCAAAATCATTTTGACTGGACTGAAATCAAGTACTGTCAGACACAGTTCCAGAAATACAAAGGGAAAATAAGGTTTCTTGCCTTTCTTGGTGTCTATAGTGGGCTGTGTTCTTTGATTTGCCTTCTTCAAGCTTCAGAATCACCATTTTGTCTCAATGGTCCTCTCTGAATCAATGTTGCTTTTTAACAAGATCACAATCTAACTTGCACATAAAAAATCTGAGAAGCATGGTGCTATGGGAGCCTACTTAAGGTATGTATTCTTAATTGTTGAGGCCACTTTCAAGTGCTGATTGAGGAGTATTTTTTGAGGAGTCTTTAAAGGTGGTGGTACATAATTTGATAACATAATTTTCCCAGGCACCATACAGACATGCTCGTCTTCACACTAGCAGTTCCCTGAATTCCTTCCTAGTGAAGCCACAAGCCCCAAACACCAGGGCATCAAAGCCCATGTTTGCCAGTGCAGCACTGTAATCTCCAAAGCCAAAGGGAAGATTTGATCTGCTTACTCCGTGCTCAGGTTTCCTGGGTTTTGTCCAAGCAAGTCAGGAATCAGTGAGGGTAGTTTTCCAGCACTGGCTATGTTGCAGTGTGTTCACCTGCTATGTGTAACAAAGGTGAAGGGAAATCGTTTATGGAATGCTGCCCCCAGTACTTTCCCCATATTTAAACAGTGAGAAACAAATTATTTTCACAGAAGCAGCTACTGTTAGAACAGATCCAAATGAAATGAAGTGCTCTGGAAGTCCTAGCAAGGACAACTTCACAGTGAAAGGGTAGAGGACTATCCGATGTCCTAAAGAGTCCACAGGAGGGCAGAAGTGCCCTCAAATACTTAGAGGTCATCTCAGAATAACCCCTGAATAAACCTAGAAATGCTGATTATTAGTATTAATGCAGCATTTAAAAATCCATTTGTACTGGATTTGCTTAATTCTGCATCATTTCTAGAGGTTCTCTTAGGAATGCAAATTTTTGAAATATGCAAAATTCATTCTTGGCTAGTTGTCCAGTATCACAAGATTTAGAATATTATGGAGTTGCTTATTTCTCTTAAGTCTTAAAATTACTTTAAGATGCAAATTCAGATTCCTTTCCACCTCCAGGTCTTTCCAACATTCTTGCAGAAAACATATTGTTAGTCACCTTAAAAATTCTCCCTGTATATTTTATGACAATTAAAAAAAAAATGCTTGGGGGCTGGAGAGTTGGCTTGATGATTTAAGAGTATTCTTAAATGTTCATCTGGGTGTGGTGGCTCACGCCTTTAATCCCAGCACTTGGGAGGCTGAGGCAGGCGGATCTCTGTGAGTTCAAGCCAGCTTGGTCTACACAGCGGTCACTAATAATTAAGGAAATGCAAATTAAAACCACTTTAAGACACCTTGAGATTTCATCTTACTCCAGAAAGACTGGCTATGATCAAGAAAACAAATGATACCAAATGCTGGAGAGGTTGTGGAGAAGGGAACACTCAACCACTGCTGGTGGGACTACAACCCCTATGACCCCTATGGAAAGCAGTGTGGAGAACTCTAAGAGACTGAAAAATGAGCCTACCACCTGACCCAGTCATACCACTCCTGGGTATATACTCACAAGACTCATACTATCGTAGAGATACATGCACATCTATGTTTATTGCAGCTCTCTTCACAATAGCAAAGAACTGGAAGCAACCCTAGTGTCCCTCAACCAACAAGTGGATAAAGAAAATGTGGTACATCTACACAATGGAATTCTATGCAGTGCCAAAGAAAGACAACATCATGAACTTTACAGGTAAATGGATGGAACTAGAAGCCATTATGCTAAGTGAAGTAACACAGTCCCAGAAAAACAAATGACATATGGTGTCCCTCATTTGTGGATCCTAGCACCAAATCTCTATTTGTAAGGCAAACTGAATAATTCTTTTTTCTTTCTTTCTTTTTTAGTAAATATAATACCTGATGTTACTCATCAACTTGCTATGTAATATAGGAATGTAAAGTAACATTTTTTCTTTACCTGCATTCAACTCTACTGTCAAAATGTGAATCCCTAAATGTGTTTTGGAATTAGCCTATAGTTTATTGTCAGATGTCATAATTTTGGTATATGTGTGGCATATATATATATATATATATATATATGATATAGTTGTTTTGGAGTGATACGCTTGGTTCAGGTAAAAACAAAAAAGACTGGGTTCCAGAACTGTGAAACAGTAAACTCTGCACCAAAACAGATACTTCTGATGCAAAATTTTAAAAAAAATGAGACAAAGACTGGAAGACTGTCATGGCACGGCAAATGAGCTCTCGGCCGGGTTGGGGGGAGGAAGGGGACAGGTTAAAGTTGATTAAGACGATGTTGTACTGTCAAGTATCACACACTTCAATTAACGAGGGTTGGGGGAGAGTATGCACTGCTCTTCCAGAAGACCATGGGTCAGATCCCAGCATCCACATAGTGCAGCAAACAACCATCCTTAATTCCAGTTTCAGGGGTTCTGACACCCTCTTCTGGCCTCTGTAGGCATTGCAGGACAAGAGTGCACTTATATTCAGGCAGACAAAACACTCATACACATAAAATAAAAAAAAATTTTAATGCTAATCTCAAGGTTTTCTAAAATTTTATTGTTTATTTTGGCAAGTATCAAAATTTCTAAGCAAACGGGGTTTATATTAATAATCTGTTAATGAAAGACTTTGCTTTTCTGTGCTGAGGATTGAATCTACTAGGATCTTGGGCATATTGAACAAGCTTTCTACTGAGCAATATCTCCAACTTATGAAGAACTTTAAATAAAAATCTTTGAAATTTTCTGACTTTTTAAATAATTTTCTTTAAGCTTTTACTTTATAGGTTTATGTGGATAATTGATGTCAGGCTTGAAAATTTCTAATGCAGAGGTTATCGACCTTAGTTGCAAATGAAAATCACTGTAGAAACAAAAACCTCCTGTGTTCAGGCCACATCTCACATTAATTATGTGAGAGCCCACTGGGGTGGGACCCAGATGTCAGTAAAGTTCCCTGGGGGAGTCCAGTGCACAGTCCCAGGTGAGAACCACTGGCCTGATTTGAGTTAGTATGACTTAATTCATGTATTCAAAAATAGCAAGAATGGTTATTGAATAAACAAACTAAATCCTAATAGTTATGTAAGTCAGATTTATACTCTAATTGCTAGAATTTGTTTTTTGGTTTTTTTTTTTTTTGGTTTCTTTAAAAAAAATATTTTTATTGAAGTTTTGTGTATTTCATACATCATTTCTCAGTCCAATTCAGACTCATTTCCCTTTCCATGCCCCCACCCACCTGATTTCATGCATTCTGCTATACATGTCTTGCATCTTTTTCTGAGTCTTTCCAATGTTTTTCAAAGCAGAGGATTATTGTTTTGGGGAGAACTTCACTGTTTCAATGGGTTCTTTGTCCCAGTTCTTTTGTTGTTCCCTCCAACTTGTATTGTTTCAACATATGCATATATCTATGTCACACCTATACTAAAATTATGTCATCTGAAAACAAACTGTATTATATTTCCAAATCACATTTCAGGATTCACATTTTCCCTTTAAATTTTATATTACCTAAAATATGCATAAGTACCCTCTACCCATATACCAAGAATCCCAAGTCTGAAAGTAAGTGGTAGGTTAATTCTAGAACCTGTTAAGGGATTCACATTATAAGAGCACAGTAGCTTTCAGGTAAAGAGGAATATAACATCAAGGTTGCTCAGTTTGCCTTACAACTAGGTACTCGGTACTAGCATCCACAGATGAGGGATACCATTCATCGTTTGTTTTTCTGGGACTGTGTTACTTCACTTAACATAATATCTTCTAATTCCATCTATTTACCTACAAAGTTCATGTCATCTTTCTTTACCATTGCATAGAACTCCATTATGTAGATGTACCACATTCTTTCTATCCACTCATTGATTGAGGGGCACTTGAGTTGGTTTCAACTCTTTGCTATTGTGAAGCGAGCTGTGTTCCAGCTGGCTAGGTAACTCTTCCCGCACAGCTGCACGGGCCTGGTGAATAATCCTAGAGTTTGTTTTTTAAGCATTATAAATGCATTAAAGTAATGTGGAATTTACATCTGTTAGAAATGTGTAGATCCTTAAGTGTGGCCAAATAAATGCAAGGCTATAAAAGCTTAAAAGTCTGAGAAGTCAGTCACAGGACAGGCAAGTACATGAGCAGTGCTTTATGCAGGGTGGTTTTGTGCAGTAGGAGGGTAGGGATGAGAGCTGGAATTGTAGAAGGTCTATTGTCATGCTGGGGGATGTAGCCTTATCCCATAGGTGACATGTCACTGAACATTCTGCACAGAACAGAGACACTTGGGGCTGGCTATGGAGAATCCTGGGAGAGCAAAAGGGGCTGAGATGTGAGGAGCTGGTAGAGACTTGGGTTTCAGGTAGAAATACATATTTGAGTTATACTGAAAACAGCAACAAAAAATCACCACAAAAGAAGCTTCTGCAAATATATGTTTACTTTTGCCAGACTTGAGCCAGTTTTCAAAAAATGAATGGTAACGACCTCAATACACCAGACTTCACATTGTTGCAGATACATTTCTGTAGTTAGAAAAACATTTTAAGTTATTTCTCTGACATTTGAACAATTTTAAAGAAAACTTTTCCTCAATTCTTTATATAACTGAAAGATTATTTGATAAAATATATTTACTCATATATCTCAAACATAAATACTAAATTGAAGATTTAAATTTGAAGTAGAGAACTTAGTCACTGTTAACAGCTCTATTTTAAAACTTAATTATCAAATATTTTTATGCTTTAAATAAATTCGCTTTTATAATAAGTTCTACTTCCCTCTGATTTCCAGGCATGTACCAGTAGGACTAGGTACAATTGCTACATTTTTTTTTTTTTTTTTTTTTTTTTTTTTTTTTTTTTTCTCTTTTTGAGATAGGGTCTCCCTGTAGCCCCAGCTGTCCTGGAACTCACTTTGTAGACCAGGCTGGCCTTGAACTCACAAAGATCCACCTGCCTCTGCCTCCTGAGTGCTAGGATTAAAGGCATGCGCCACCAGACCCGGCGCTACATTTTTTTTTTAAAGTATGCGAAAATGAGTAAACCAGGATATGGTTTACTCTATGGGGTTAGGGAAAGTAAAGAGACTACTTATTTTGTAGTAAATCATTTATATTTAAGATATACCTAAAATTGTTTAAATTTCTCTTATAGGCTTTGCCTGCTTATCCTATGGCATTAAATTTCTTCCAGTCAATGTTTATTCAAGGCTTCTTAGGCTTTTCTTCAAGCCTTATCTAAATATGATACAGTAATTAAAAGTACCAGATTGGTGTAACTTAACTTTTTAGATTGCTTTCTTTTTGCTTTGTTTTGCTATTGTCATTTTGTATTGTTCCTGTTTTCCTGTGAAAAGAAAAAAATATAGAAAAGAAGAGAAAAAGGCAACAGTCATTTCAAACCAAAAAGAGTAGCACAGTACAGAGGACTCGCTCAGCAACAAGAGAGAATGGGGTGCAGATGAGCACCAGGTTCACCCACTGAGGGTTCATGATTCTTGGGTTCCTGACATAGGGATTTTGTGCCATAACACCAAAATCACTATTACCCAACAGATGAGCACATTTGACATTGCTGTTCAATATTATTTTGAACCACCCTCCCCAAAGCAATATTGTAAAGATTCTGTCAAACAACAACACTGTGTGAGAGAAATAGTCCTGGTCTATACAGCACCTTCCATCTTGGGTGAAAACAGAATATATATTAAATCCTCTGTACTATCTTGGAAATCAGTTTTATGACACGTCAGACATTTTTTTCTGTTTGCATTGGATACAGTTTTTTTCTATGGTATACAGTTGTTTTCATCTTAAGGGGTGGGCCTTATAAAACTTGTTACATGGCCTCCCAAGTTTGGGGATGGTTGTAATTTTGCTGTGTGCTTTATAAACAATTATATAATATTTTGTATTATACAGTATTATGTATTATTAGATATAAAGTTATAGAAAAATCTGTTGAATGCTCAAAAGTTTGAGAGTCCAATGGGAAAAATACTGAAGTTAATTGAACCCTGGTCTTTTCTCCCTCATGCTGTAGCACTCAGCTGTCTGCACTGACCACAATTTTAAGCTGCCTCAATTAAACTCACACAACTTAAAAATAACAAAATAATTGAATCAATCAATATTAATATAACATTAAAACTATGTTTAAGTTATATGAAGTAGTCAACACCACTAATGGAAAGCAGTGAAGACTACTGTTATAGATAATTAAAACACATGAATTATGTAAATAACTCATTTATGGAATAACTCTTACCTCTCAAGGGATAGTTTAGCTGAAGTGAAGAAAATCATACATTTATGAAAAAAAGTTCACAAGTGAAAACATTCACTCCAATAAAAGACATCTGTGGTTCAGAAGGACAGACTTCTGAGATGAGAGTCAGCAGTAAACAGGCAGAGCCAGGCTGATACTGAAGAGGAGAGAAACATGTGGCCTGGATCTGTTTGAGACCCACGTCAAGAATGCAGTCCTATTCGTGTGTGTGTGTGTGTGTGTGTGTGTGTGTGTGTGTGTGTTAGGCTAAGATGGCTGGATAGTGAGCCACAGGGATTTGCCTCTCTGCCTCCCGAGTCCTGGTATTAGAAGTGTGCCACTATGCGTGGCTTTTTATGGGGGTCCCGGAGATCAAACTCAGGTCCTCGTGATTTCTTTTTTTTTTTTTTTTTTTTTTTTTATTTCTGTATGTGTATGAATGTATTGTCTGCATGCAGGTTTGTGCACCCGTGTCGTGCAATGCCGCGGAGGTCAGAAGAGGGCGTCAGATTCCCCTGGAACTGGAGCTCTCCTGGAATTGGAGTTTCCGACAGTTCTCGGCCGCCACGTGGGTGCTGGGGATTGAACCCGGGTCCTCTGCAAGAGCGGTCGGCGCTCTTAACTGCTAGGCCATCTCTCCAGCCCCCTGTGATTTCATAACAAAGACTTTACTGATTGAACTACCTCTCTAGCTACCTATTTTATTTTTATCTGAGAGTCAAGAAATAAAACTGTAGACTTTTTAACCTTTGGCTATCTTTCACCAACCAATTTGAATGATATTGATCCTCCTAAAGTGACTACTTAAACAATATTTGTTTGCTGAGATGACAGCTGCAGAATGGTAATTATGCCTCCAAGTCATCATAAATATGAGTTTACAGCAAATCATTTTTTAAACCACACTTTAACAGCAATTTGAGAACACTTGCACCCATTACCACCTTCTAGTCACCCCCATAGCAATAGAGATTAATCACACATTTTATAGTCTTGTATAAGAAGTTATGGCAGCAATCTGATAATTGTGAAATACATATTTGTTCTTTATCACTGCCCTGTAGCAAATAACTCTTTTGACATCTTTTGTGTGCTCATGAAGTGACTGATGACTGGCACTTCTCAAGAGCTTCAGAAAAGATCTAGATAGGACTAGAGAGTTGGAACTTGGCCCCATTGCCCAGCCTCCCAGAAAGGGAGAGGGGTTGAAGGTTGAGTTGATCACCAGTAGCCTATGATCTAATCAACCAATCATGCTTATTTATTTTATTTATTTTTTTATGTGTATGAATGTACTGTCTGCATATAGGTTTGTGCACCTGTGTCGAGCAATGCTGCAGAGGTCAGAAGAGGGTGTCAGATTCCCCTGGAACTGGAGTTCTCCTGGAACTGGAGTTACAGATGGTTCTCAGCCACCATGTGGGTGCTGGGGATTGAACCCGTGTCCTCTGCAAGAGCAGTCGGCACTCTTAACTGCTAGGCTATCTCTCCAGCCCTCAATCATGCTTATTTAAGGAAAGCTCTAAAAAACCAGAAAGAACTGGGTTTGGAGATTCCATACAAGTGGAGATAGAGATTTCTAGAGCTGGTTCACCCCAAGGGTATAATCCTCCTTGCCTTTATCCATCCTACATCTCTTCATCTACAGTTCAAACCAATAAATGTGTTTGTTTGAGTTCTGTGACTCAATCTAGCAAAGTAATTGAAGAGGAAGTGTAGGCTCCTTGATTTGTAACTGGTGGGTCAAAAGCTCAGGTAAAATAAGTGAGCTTGGGACTGGCATCCAAAGGGGGTAGTTGTGAGCTCATTCTGTACCCATGGGATGTGAACAGAACTGGATAGAGGATACCAGCTGGTATCTGTTGCAGACCTGACTGCTAAGTGTGTGTAGAAAACCCATGAATTTCCTCTATGTTGACTGTGAAATGAGAGTATAGAATAAATGGAGTTTATTTATTCTGAGTAACTAAGAGGCAATGAAAGCCACTTTGATGGGAAAGATTACAGACATTAAGCAGTATATAAAAAAAGATAAGGGCAGGCTGGGTGTGGTGGCACACGCCTTTAATCCTAGATCTTGGGAGGCAGAGGCAGGTGGATCTTTGTGAGTTCAAGGCCAGCCTGGTCTACAGAGTGAGTTCCAGGATAGCTGGGGCTACAGGGAGACCCTGTCTCGAAAACACACACACACAAAAAAAAAGGGCAAAAAAATTAAAGTAAAATAAAGACCACTGCCACCCCACACTTTAAAAAGAATTACTCAGAGATAAGAATTCTTTTTTTTTGGTCTTTTTGAAACATGGTCTCCCTTTAGTCCCAGCTGGCCTGGAGCTCGCTATGTAGACCAGGCTGGCCTTGAACTCACAGAGATCAACCTGCCTTTGCCTCCCAAGTGCTGGGGTTAAAGGTGTGCGCCATCACGCCCAGCTAATAAGGACTCTTAAAAACCCTAATGACCTTAAATATCAGAAAAGAAAAACAGCACAAAACCAAAAAACAGGTCGTGAGCTTAACAGTGCTTTTTAAAATTTCAGCAATAGGGGCGCATGGATAATTATCTATACAACCAACCACATAACACCTTTGGGAGTTCATTAGACAGCAGGTTTCCGATCTACTCAAGACCACAGGAACAGAAGGATCTCCAGATGATACAGAAGCCCACAAAGTAGTACTGTTTGAGGTGCTAAAGCAGAAAGGCACCCCATGCTCTCGGGAAAGTAACTTCAGGTATAAAACATTATACCTCTAGAGATACAGAGGAAGTATTATCACAAATTTGAGGCATATATACACATGTGGACTTCAATGTCATGAAGCCACAAAAATCTGAAAATTAAATTCCTTTTTTATGTGCTGGAGATTGAATCCAGTATAAGCATGGGAATGCTATATTGTGTTCTTGTCATTAAAAAGGGCAAACTATATCTTAAAACTCTCAATACAATTTGTTTTAGTTCAAAGGCAATTAAGATTTAACCATCCTGGGAAGTATTTTTTTTAAGTCATGCTACTACATACAGTGACTATGTTGCATTACTTGAAGATAAATTATCATCCCAAAATACTTAATACTATAATTTTCTGTTAGACCTCTATGCTGTAACACAAAACAATTTTAGATTATCAGATCACTATCGATCCTTTAATTTGGGAGTACAATAACCAGATAAATTGTTTAGCTTTAAAACACTCATTAACTGGTAGGTATGGACGGTCCAGTTAATACTTTTAGGCAACTGTCAAGAAATCTGTTCAAGTGATGTCATAAAAAACATGAGAATGAAAAGCTGGTTTTTACTTTCTATTTTTTTTTTTTTTTTTTTCTTTTTCAAGACAGGGTCTCCCTGTAGTCCCAGCTGTCCTGGAACTCACTCTGTAGACCAGGCTGGCCTTGAACTCACAAAGATCTGCCTGCCTCTGCCTCCCAAGTGCTAGGATTAAAGGCGTGCGCCACCACACCCAGCTTCGAAAAGATAATCAAGTAATATTAAAAAGCTTGAAAATCAATTTACTTTTTCTAGTTTCAATTCTGTCACACTTTTTTCTTTCTGCAGTGGATAAGTGCATAAAAATGTAGCTGATAGTGGAAGAGTAAAACCCTAAATGATGCTCCACGGCTTCAAAATGGCCATTCTAACCATACAGAAGTTCATTGAGATATACAGAATTTGAGACTAGGCAAGTGTTGGAGTAGCTACCTTAATTTGGCTGGGTGATATTTTATTTATGAGATAATTAGAATAAAATGATTTTATTATTAAAAAATAATAAATATAAAAAGCTTAAGGTTTTTAAGAGTGAAAATACACTTTTATTATATAGCCCAAACTTGATGATTAACATAAAAGAAAAATATTAAACAAAGAGCTCCAAGAGTTTAAAAGCTGTTAGGCACAATTGCAAAACTATTTTAAAGTGACAAGGGAAAAAATTATCTAAATACTATCAGAAACTTCAAAACACTAGTCCTATTATTCTGTTAAGTGGAAACTCTTTCACTACAATTTTTTTGGTCTTTTTGAGACAGGGTCTCCCTGCAGCCCCAGCTGTTCTGGAACTCTCTATGTACACCAGGCTGGCCTTGAACTCACAGAGATCCTCCTGCCTCTGCGTCCCAAGTGCTGGGATTAAAGGTGTGCACCACCACACCTGGCCTTTTACTACATTTTAAATTTGATACTTTAAATCTGTATTTTCATCTGTGACCATGCCACCCCTCAACATGCCCAGTCTCCTTTAAATCCCTATTTTCATGAAAATGTATGTATTTGTATTGGGAGCTGGAGAGATGACTCAGTGGTTAAGAGTACTGGCTGCTCTTGCAGAAGTTCCCAGCACCCACATGATAGCTAACAACCTCCCACAACCCCAGTTACAGGGGATCTGACACCTTCTCTGACCTCCCTGGACATTGCATGTGTATGGTACACTTACACACATGCAGGTAAAACACTCATTCACATAAAATAAAAATAAATTTTAAAACCATAAATATGTGTATTTTTACCTTTTTTCCTGTTCTAAGTCCCTCTTTATCTTCATTTTTGTAGAGGTAAAAGGCAGATAAAAGATTAATTTTAGCCCTTCAGCAACCTCTAACCCATTCATTATTCTGCCGCTCAAAAAATTAGGAGAATAGAAGAGAACTCTGATCACTACATAATTTCTCACCACCATTGAGTTAAACAGACAAATGCAAATTTTCATCATAAAAATTCCATCCACAGTCTCTCCAATGAAATGCTTCAAATTTAATTTTGGCCTATATTCTGTTTAGGAACTAGGGGTTGCTTAGGGCAGGGAAGGCCTCATAATGATCCTGCTTCATTAAGCAACTTGAACTTCAAATTCTGTATAAGTTTCTTGTAGTTGCAATAGCTGCTAAAGCAACTACACAGACTCCTTATATTGCAATGATGGTAAAAATAGCTGAAAATATTTTAGGAAAGAAATACAATTTGAAGGGTATATGCTACTGCAGACATACTTTTAAAAATGTGGTGTGTAAGGCAGAGGACAAGCTACACAAAGGTACTGAGGACAAGGACTAGCAAGTGAGAATACTCTTTCTTCCTCCTCTCAAGATATCTGTATATGATGAGACAAATTATAATAACTCCAACAACTACAAGAAAAGGAAAATGAATAGCATACTACTCTGAGAATAAATGTCAAAATTCAAAATCCAAGCAGAAGAATAAATGTCGGTGATATTTCAGTGGTAAGAAAATGGTATTTTATGTGGGTATTTAGGCATTTATTTTCTGTCTGGACTCTTCATTCAATTCCAACTCCTGGAGTTGAACAGTCCACAGTAAGCCAGAGGAAAGTCTTGGTTCAATTGAGAAAATTATCAGAAGCATACTTAGGCTGCATATTCATAGAACATCACCTTAAAAAAGCATACATGATTTATAGGCTATTTGTAGGTGGATATATAGACTATGAAAGAATTTAAATATAAAGATGATATGTAAAAGACATGGTTTTTCTAAGTTGGTTTAATTAATCTCAGGCTACAAAATCTATAGAAACTGAAAAACTTTTAACAAATGCGCTGCTTTACAGTAAGTTTTGGATTGGGAGACTTACTTGAAGTAATGATGATAGAGAAATGATCCATGCATCTAAGGAAAAAAAAAACCAGAAGATGCTGAGCATGTACAGGTCTGAAGATGTGTTCAAGATCATCCACACACAAGAGAAAAATGAGTTCATGTATCTAGTTTGAGCATGATCATTAATGAATCCAAGTTATTTTGATTACAGAACCCTTCTGAGCCAGTTTCCAGGTTTGGAGTCCAACTTATGAACTTCATTTTTCAGCTTTATTTCTGTACTTTTCTCATCAAGTTATTTAGTAAAGGTTACTACAGAGTAATTAGAATTCAGTGGGTAGAGGAAAATTACTATAAAAATATATTATCTTCTTACCAGTGGTTTAGTTCAGTATACCCTCTACTAGTTGCTATGATTTTGAAAGGAAGTCAATTTTTTTCCAAAGTAGACCTACAGAATACCATACATAAATTTCTATTGATTACACAGGTGCAATTTGCAGTATTTACAAATAATACTTTATCTTGTCAGTGTCCTCCCTATGTCCTCAGAGCCACCCCCTCCCAAATAAGACAAACTCCTCAATATGGAGAGAGGAAGAGATGTAGCTCAGCGGTAGAGTATTTAACATGTTCAAGAAATAGCAGCACATATTGACAACAATAAAATAAAATAAGCAAGCTTATTTGGCTAACTTGATGTTCTCATTTTCTTTCTATCGCTGTGATAAAATATTCTGACCAAAAGCAATGTAAGGGAGGAAAAGATTTATCTGGCTTATGGTTCCAGGTCACAGTCCATCAACGAGGAAACTTGGGGCACGAACTCAAGGTAGAACTTGAAGGCAGGCCTGCTTGGTCAGTATCACCTCTACCCAGGGAACTTACTCACAGGTAAGACAGTACAGCAGAAACCATGGAGGAATACTGCTTACTGGCTGGGTCGCAGGTTCACACTTAGCTAGCTTTCATATACCCCTGGGAATAGCACCACTCGTGGAAGGCTGGATCCTCCAATTAACAATCCAGACAATCTCTCACAGACACACCCACAGGTCAGTCTGATCTGGGAAGTCCCTCAATTGAGACTTCCTTCTCAGGTAACTCTAGGCTAAAGCTAACTAGGTCACTAGAGAACATTAAATTCTACAAAAATCTTAAATTTTAGAAGTTATACAATTTTATTAAACTGATATCAAAGTCTGAAGTGTTATGCTTAATTCTGCTCTACTTATTTCTTTTTTTTTTTTAATTTTTTTTTATTAATTTTATTTAGTTCTGTATGTGTGTGAATGTACTGCCTGCATGCAAGTCTGTGCACCTGTGTCGTGCAACGCCGCGGAGGTCAGAAGAGGGTCTCAGATTCCCCTGGAGCTGGAGTTCTCCTGGAATTGGAGTTTCAGACGGCTCTCGGCCGCCATGTGGGTGCTGGGGATCGAACCCGGGTCCTCTGTAAGAACAGTCGGCGCTCTTAACCGCTAGGCCATCTCTCCAGCCCCATGCTCTACTTATTTCATACACAGATATCACATTTAACAGTTTAAGAAAGCACTGGATTTACTGGCTCAGTGACAATTTCACCACAGAGTTTGAAGCAAAAGTATATTATAGGCTGTCCCCAAGTTGCCCTGGTTTGACTTAACGATTTTTCTCTTTACAGTGGTGTGACCTGTAATGCATATTCAGCAGAAGCCAGTGTTGAACTCTGAATGTTGACCTTTGCCTGGGTTAGCAATATGATGTGTGGTTCCATCCAAGTCCTGGGCAGCCATGGTGAACCACAGCTCCCAGGGAACCCCATGGTCACTAGTGAAGCCAGAAGTCTAATGTTGGTATCTCTGGTGCTCTGCAGGTTAAGTATGCTAAGTGCATTTTCACATTAGCGTATTCAGTCTACTCTGTGATCATCAGACTCAGTCTCCCATTGATATGAAGACACAGTTGTATGAAAAAAAAAGATTTTTTTAAAAAAAGATTAATCCAGTCTAATAAATAAAAGTAGCAGATTTCTGTTTTACTCAAGAAGTCTTTAAATTTCACTGAATTTTAATTGTTGTGGCTATACTTGATTTTTTTAATGACCAATGTATAAACTGAAGCCCACATAAAGTATATTAAACAAAATTTTCACAGACAAAAAGCTAACCCAACTTACAGTGCTTTAAGGTCTGTGTATACCAGATAGGACTAGGAAGCAACCCCTACAGAAAGCAAGTTGTATTTTATCTATTTTAACCTCAGTCTACTAACCTTCCTGTACTGAGGCCCTTCTGTAAAATTGTATTTACTTACATGTTTACTATACTAGTACCTATGTTTGTTATGGTATTGGCACCAAGAAAGTAATCTAATGGCCAACTCTTACTAGTGACGTAAGGCATGTTTCTTCCTTTGATATTGAAATGTATATTTCCATGTAAACTGTTAAGGTCTCATACTTCAAGGTTATAAATAACCAAAATAATAACCTAATTCTTGGTCGAATATTCCTCTTTTGGGATTGGGATATCCTATTAAAAAAAGAAGAAAACTGGATTAAGTAAGATAAAACAAAAATGAAAAACACATAAAAATTAAAGTCCTTTAAATTCTCTTTTATTTTTTGCCCATGGGAAAAACCCCTTAAACTTTCATTTTCCTTATAAGTTGTATTACTATTTCTTATTTTGGGTAGTATCATAAAATTCTACAGTTTGATGTTACTATTATCAGCATTCCTCCTGTTCACTAATGTTCCCTATGGTAATATTGTGTAGTAGTATACAAATTTATTTTTAGTATATTCTCAAAATTAGTCTGCAAATTCAATGGGATTCTAATTAAAATGCAAAGATAAAGGAGGGTTCAATAAATACATCCGTTGTCAATCTGAAAAAAAAAGAAAATTTCCTCAACCAAATAAATCCCATAGTTAATATTATCAATGAGTAGCTGAAAACTTTTCCTGTAAGATCAAGAACAAGTCTGGCTGCCCACAGTTTTTATTTGTTTTCTTGCTTGCTTGGTTGCTTGCTTTTTGGGGAGGATTTTTTGAGATAGGGTCTTCACAATTGGCCAGAACTCACTCTGTAGACCAGGCCGGCCTGGATCTCACAGAGATCCACCTGCCTCTGTCTCCTGAGTGCTGGGATTAAAGGTATGTGCTACCACACCTAGTTCAGTATTGGAAGTTGTAATTGAAGCATTTAAGTAAGAAAAACAAAGAAGAATAATACAAACAAGAAAGGGAGAAATAAAAATATAATTGAAAGTGGTATAATTCTTGTTTTCTTAAGCATGCTTGGCAATCACTCCATTACTGTGCTACAGTCCTAGCCCTGAGATGACATTTTCTTTATGTAAACAGTCTTACATCACATATACAAAAACCTATTAGAACTAATAAGTGAGCTCAATAAAGTTGCAGGATAAAAAAAATTAACACACAGCCGGGCGTGGTGGTGCATGCCTTTAAACCTAGCACTCAGGAGGCAGAGGCAGACGGATCTCTGAGTTCAAGGCCAGCCTGGTCTACAAAGCAAGTTCCAGGAAGGCTGGGGCTCCAGGGAGACCCTGTCTCAAAAACCCAAAAGAAGAAAAAAATTTAACACACAACATCATACATTTCTATACAAGAACCCTAAAAAATTTAAAATGGAAATTAAGGCAACTATTTAGCATCAAAAAGGCAAAATATTTAAGAATAATTTTGAGGCAATGAAGGCCTTAAACATAGAAATCTACATACTTGTGTAAAAGATTAAAGAGATAATAAATGGAAATAAACTTTTTTGGTGATTTGGATATGGAGCATCCCCCAAGGCTTATATGTTGAAGGCTTGGTCTCCAACTGGTGAATACAGTCACTGAAACAAGACTAGATCATGAGGGCTTTGACTGAATCTGATTGATTCACTGATCAACATGTAACTTGATGGCAGCATTGGTAGGTGATGGACCCTGCTGGAGGACACACCTCATCAGGGGCATGCCTCTGAAGGGCAGACATGATTCTAGTCTTTCTGTTTCTCTTTGCTTTCTGGGTGTTGTAAGATGAGCAGTTTCCTAGGCCACCCACTCTACAGCCATTATGTTTCATCTCATGTCCTCAGCAGTGATGTTAGCTGAGTATAGATAGAATCTTTTGAGAGAAATTATATCTTTTTCTTTTTTAAATTGTTTCTCTCAGATATTTTGTCATAATGACAAAAATCTTACTAATACACTCAGTGTTCATTAGACAAAATAATTTTAAGCAAGCTATATAGCAATTTGCAGACTGTTTAAATCCTATCAAAATCATGATGATGCTTTCTGCACAAATAGAAAAATACACCCTAAATTAATATGAACCAATGGGAGCCCAGACAGCTAAAACAATCATGAAGAAACACAACATTCAGAATTCATACTTCTTGGTTTCAAAATTTACTCCAAAGTGACAATTAAAACAGAGTGGTATTGATATACCAACTGTATGTATACCATACATACAGTTCTATGAAATGGAATGGAGCTCAGAAATAAACACATATATATTTTCAGGTGATTTTAACAAGGCTGTCCAAGAACAAAAGGGTAGATTTCTCCCACAAATGGTGCTGGGAAATTGTATATTTACAACCAAAAGAATGAGGCTGGAGCCTTACAATATACAAAAATGAACTCAAGTGGATCGAATTGTTGAACATAAGCTCTAAAACTATAAAACTAGAAGAAAACATAGTGGAAACATTTTCATGATTTTAGATTTGGCAGTGATTTCTGGCATGTGACACTAAGTATAGGTAACAATAATGGCAAAATAGAGGAACTGAATTTCTTCAAAATTAAAAATTTTGTGTGCCAAAAGACAAAAGGCAGCCCACAGAATGAAAGATTTAAAAATTGCATATTTGACAAGAGATTTGTATTTAGAATATCTAAAGTACTCCTAAAGCTCACTAGCAACATAACTCAATTTGGACAAAGTCCAAGGATTTGAGCAGATATTTTTCCAAAGAAGATATACAGATGACCAATAAGCACATGAAAGATGCTCAACACTTCATCAAGAACAGGGAAATGCAAAAAAAAAAAATCCTAATGAGCTATTAATTCACACCTATTAGCTAGCAGGGTCCTATGGTTTGAATGTTTATCTTTACCAAAAATGTTGAAGCTCTTGCTATCATAAGGGTACTGGAACGATGAGGGCACGAGTGGACTCATGCCATTATCTTGGGATTGGATTCATTATAGAGTGAGTCTCTTTGCCCTCCTGTCACGTTATGGTATAGCCAGGAAGCCTTTGCCAAATGGTAGCACTTTGACCTTACATGTCTCCTACTCCAGAACCATGAGATAAATTTCTGTACAACATAAGTGACTTCTGTGGTATTCTGTTATACCCGCACAAAACAGACAGCTGCTATCAGAAAAACAAAACAATATTATAACAACTAACTGTGAAGATGTGAAAAATTTGGAACTTTTGCAAACTGCTGGTAAGAATATAAAATAGTGAGACTGGAGAGATGCTCAGTGGTTAAGAACACTGCTTGTTGAGGGGGCTGGAGAAATGTCTTAGCAGTTAAAAGCACTGGCTGCTCTTCTAGAGAACCTGGGTTTGTTCCTAGCACCCACATTGTGGCTAAAAACTGCCTGTAATGCCAGTTCTGGGGGAATCTGGTACCCTCTTTGGCTTGCACAGGTACTGCACAACATTGGTTCATTTACATACATGCAGCCAATACACTCATACACATAAAATAAAATTAAGAAAAATAAGAAAAAGAACACTGGCTGCTCTTTCAATGGACCTGGATTCGGTTCCCAGCAGCCACATAGTGGTTAATAACTGTCAGTAACTTCAGTTCCAGAGGATCTGATGTCCTATGCTGGCCTCCATAGGCATGCACACACATGGTATATATATATATATATAATATATATATATATATATATATATATATATATATACTATTATATATGTGTGGTGTGACTGTGTGTTGTGTGGTGTGTGTGTGTGGTGTAGGAACCAAAATGCTTCATTACCCATAAACATAAATTAATTAAAATAATATATAAAATAGTACAACTGCTATGGAACAGTTATAACGCTTCCTCAACAAGCTGGCATGGTGGTAGCTGGAGTAGTGTGTGGTAGTCATGCCATTTAATCCAGACCTTGGAAGGCAGAGGCAGGGGATCTTTGTTAGTTCAAGGCCAGTCTGCGTTACAGAGTGAGTTCCAGGCCAGCTGGGGTACAGGGAGACCCTGTCTTGATAAACACCAAAAAAAAAAAAAAAAAAAAAATGCAAAAACAGAACTTCCCTATAATCCAGTAATTCTAATCTGGATGTACACCAGTTGAAAATGGAAATTTTGAACAGCTATCTACCTCTATATTCAAAATGGCACAACACAGAATAGCCAGAAGGTGTCAACCCAACCTAAATCCATCAATGGATAAGCAAAGCAGCAAAATGTGGTTGTGTTGTTGTGTGTGTGTGTGTGTGTGTGTCTTTGAAAAAAGAAAAAAGGGAAGAGTTCCAACCCAAGACCAAAATTACATGAATCTTTAAAGGATCTAGTTAAAGCAGGGCATTACATTGCATGCCTTTAATTCTAGCACACAGGAGGCAGAGGGAGGTGGATCTGTCTCTGTGAGACTGAAGCCAACCTGATTTACTATTCCACTTGGGACTATAGGAAGACCTTGTCTCAAAAAGCTAAACAAGTAAAGTAAAATAACCATGAAACAAAAGGATAAATACTGTATGAATCCAGTTGTATGAAATACTTAGACTAGGGAAAGCTATATGGTGGGAAAAGTAGACAGTGCTGGGGCAAAGGCGAATGGGAAGAGCTATATTAGAGAATGTTTTTGAGTTTAGGGGATATAACACAAAAAAAAAAACGGAAGTGTGGCTTGCACAAGAAATGTAGGGTTTGTAATGCCAAGAGTGAAACATTTGTATAGTTAACATAAGAGTGGTTTTGTAACTTGGGTAGGCAAGAGGATGCGACTAGCCTGGTTAATAGATTCAGGCCAGCCGTCTACAGAGTGAGTTCAGGACAGCTGGGGCTACAGGGAGACCTGTCTCACAAAAGAAAAAAAAAAAAAAAAAAAAAAAAAAGAAAAGAGTGGGTCTGTAAAATTGTTTAAAAGAATGTTTTACAGCTGCGCGTGTGGCCACACACCTTAACCCAGCACTCGGGTAGGCAGAGGCAGCCAACCCCAAATCTTAAAACTAACTACGGGAAAGGATTTTGTATGTTCCAACCGGCCAGAGTATCCCACTTAATGGCTGAGAAAGAAAAATTGCAGCTTTGCAGTGAGTGGATATGTACCAGAAATGGCCAGCAGAAGGATTGACTTCCTCTGGGCATTGAAGGGAAGAAATGCCTCAGATTGCTGCGACATCAGGCCCCTCTGTGGATCCTACTAGTAACAACTATTTTTTAATGATTTATTATAATATTACTATCTAAATAAACGCAAGGTTTTAATACAAGAGACTTTCTTAACTCCCCCCTCTATAGAATAAGGACGAAATAGGATGATGATTGAGGTTGTTCTCCAGCTGTAGATTGGAGCCAGCTGGTTATAGAGGTATTCTCTTGTAAAATCAGTAAAACTGCCTTCTTTTAATTGACTAATGGACATAGAACACTCTTGAAAAGGATTATTCTCTATTCAGAACCAATATAATTGCTAAAGTCTCTTAAGCTACTGCACTTACACAAAATATATTCAATACAGGAGCTTGACATCAACAATGGATTATTCTACCAAGGCAGAGTTTGGCCAGGGGATCAAGCCCCCACAAAAGGTAAATAGGCTCCTTGCCTCCAAACTGGGATATCTGCAGGAAGAGAGGCGATAAGGCCCTGCTGTTGAAGACCTGATATAAACATGGGAAGATGTATGGAGACCACACTTGCAAGTATACAGATGGTCTCTGGAATGCCAGAGAGTGTTCCAAAGGCCACTAAACCAATAAAGCAAATAAAGGTCTCTTGAGTCAAGCAAGACTCCTCCGTCAGCACCAGCTACACCTCATCTGCCTGGAAATACTGTGCAGCAGGGCAGCCATATGTCTGTATATCCCAAATCTAATTGGCTATTAGCTCTCTCCTTGGAGGAATAACCCACGGCTGATGCCACAAGTTCATCCTCTAATGGTTAGGAGAGGTTATAAACCACAGGAAAACCCTGCCATACTTACAGAAGAAAATGTAATTCATTGAATTACCATTACCACCAACATCTGTGTCTATACCAAAGTAACCTACATAACAATCAGTATGTTAAATACCTATATATCTAAATGCGTGTGCTTCATTAATAGGATCAAAAGGCTATATATTATACTTGTTTAATATCCTATATATCTAATTGCATGTGCATTCATTAGTAGGATTGAAAGGTTATTGCCTGGACAAGCTGGCATCCCATGAAAGAAAACAGCCAGAATTGACTAGAGACCAAGAACTCAGCTCCAGAGAAAGTAGACTGTTTTGCTTCTAATCCACTCTGTGCCCCTTTCTAAGCCTAGGGAAACACATTTCTGTGGTAAGAAAGGGGGCGTGGTAGAATGTAAGGGCTGCGGTTGGGGTTAATGGTGAAACTACAACAATATAGACTGGACACTCATTTGATCAACTTGATTGAACATACAAGCCCCCCCTGCTGGATGGTGGGACCCATGAGCTGTGTGGGTTTGGGCACAACTGCTTGCAAATTGGTTTTACATGAAGGATGCTTGTACTCACAAATTATCACTTATTATTAAAAAATGAAAATAAAACAAAACAAAAAAGCAGAGAAAGGTGCAGAAAACTTACGGCAGAATGCATGATCTGGGATGGGTAGGGGTGGGGTGGGGGGAAGGGAAGGGGATATATGCCTGAACTGAAATGGAAAATGATGTATGAAATACACAAAGCATCAATAAAAAAAAATAAATAAATAAAAATGTGTTTGTGCTGAGCGTGGTGGCACCCACCTTTAATCCCAGCACTCAGGAGGCAGAGGGAGGAACCCTACCTCACCCCAAATACCATCATGAAATTCAGATGTACCAGTGATTTAGTGCAAAGAAGTCAGAATGCATGGCTGAAATCTTCATATAATTCCAGCTGGGAAAACACCTAAAGCCTTTTTTTTTCCTTTAAAGGCTTATTTTTTATTTATATGTATGTGTGTGCATATGTGTGTGTGTGTGACTATGTATGTGCAGGTACTGAGGGAGACCAGAAGAGAGTGTCTAGATCCCCTACATCTGGAGTTATAGGCAGTTGTGAGCTGTCCCACCTGGGCTCTAGGAACAGAAGTGGGGTCCTCTGCAAGAGCAGGATATGTTCTTAACCATTGAGATCTCTCTCTCAAGCACCACTCCCACCTAAAACCCCTTATATAATGGCCATTAGGAGAAAGATCAATATACCTAAATTATCCATCAAAGTAAAACTTCTCAACATACACATGACCACAGAGAAGTAAAATACTATGTATTCATGCCACTAATTATAGGATTGGAATAAATATAAATAAATTCCAATCTAAGACAGTAAGTGGAAGAAAGTTCAAACTGATAGGAAAATATGTGCAGTTTAACTTTTGCTTATTAAAAAAAGAAAACTGGACTGGAGAGAGAGCTCCAAGGTTAAGCCTGTGCTGGTGAGTATGATGACCCAAGAAACACACACAAAGGCCTGGTAGTTGTGGCAGCCCACTTGCAATTCCAGCTTTGAATAGTGGAGATGGGATCCCCAAAGCAAGACAACTAGAGAAACTAGCCATTTCTGTGCTCTCTGGGTTTGATTCAGAGACCCTGCTACAATGAATAAGATGGAAGAACAATTAGAGATGATTCTTGACATCAACCCTGAGCCTCCATATGTTTGTGTATGCACCCCCAACATGTACCTACATACATATGCAAAAAAAATGTATGCCACATATAAGAATTGGGAAATTAAGAGGATGCTAATGTACAAAAATAGGTAAAAAGAAACCCTAACGATATTAGTAGCAAGTAACTTGGGTAGAGACCCGAAAGAGTACTAAACTTTTTCTCCATACTTTTCTAACATTTGAAATTTTACAAAAATATCTGTATATATGTATGTTGGGCGTAATGGCCTATGCCTTTAATCCCAGCACTCAGAAGCCAGAGGCTGGTGGGATCTCTGTGACATTGAGGCCAGCTTGGTCTACATAGTGAGTTTCAGGCCAGCTGAGGCTACAGGGAGATCCTGTCTCAGAATGACCAAAACTGTGTGTGTGTGTGTGTGTGTGTGTGTATGTATATGTATATATATATATACAGCTTTAATTATTTTTTCATATAACTAATAGCTATAAAAATAATTCTATATAGAGCAGTATAGAAAACTTTAAGACTTACACATACAAATAAAAAACTGGAAAATTTTTCATTTCATATTAAAAGGGCTTTAATTTATAAAGAACTCTTTTGTTGGTCTTTTTTTTGAGATAGGGTCTCCCTGTAGCTCCAGCTGGCCTGGAAATCACTATGTAGACCAGGATGGCCTGAACTCACAGAGATCTACCTGCCTCTGCCTACTGAGTGCTGGGATCAAAGGTGTGTGCCACCATGCTTGGCAATTTATAAAGAACTCTTAAATTCAACCAAACAAAATATTCAAGAAACTTAATTAAAAAAAATGGACAAAGGGCATGAATAAGATACCACTGGGATAAGTGGCAAGCACCTATAGGCAAAAATCACTTGAGACCATGAGTTTTTTTTTCTTTTCGAGACAGGGTCTCCCTGTAGCACCAGTTGCCCTGGAACTCACTCTGTAGACCAGGCTGGCCTTGAACTCACAGAGATCCACTTGCCTCTGCCTCCCAAGTGCTAGGATTAAAGGCGTGTGCCAACACGCCCGGCGAGACCATGAGTTTTAAGAAACCCTGGACACTATAGTAAGATACCAGTGCAAAAAACAAATAAACAAACAAACAAATTAAAATGTAAATGAAGAAAGAGTTAAGCCTTATTAAAAACTGAATAAATGTAAATTAAAATAAGACATTTTTCATCTGTAACTCATGGAGTTCTTAACTACATCAGGAGAATAAATAAGCATCAAACCTGGGTAACTGTAAACTGGAGGCTTGGTGGGATGAGTAGGCTTAGGACCTAGAAAAGCAAATTGGAATCTATCAATCCAGTAGACTTACCAACATAAAATTATGGATTTAATTCTGATATTGAAATTTTAAAAGATTGTTTATCAAAGTGAAATACACACACACACACACACACACACATACAAACACACGTTCTGTGCCTTATAATTCTACTTCTGGGAATTTAACTTATAAATACATTTGAACTCCATATAAAATTACACCAAATACATGGATGTGTGTACAAGTATGCTCATCACGACCTGTATTTGAGTCCTAGAAGATAACAGGAAGTTATATACACATCCTAAGCAAATCAGATGCTGCACAGCTGTCATCATCCCCCCACTTTTCACATTAGCACCTCAGACCCATAGTAACATCTTCAGATCTGCTTGCTGTATTCAAACCAATCTAATATACCTTCCAACCAATTGTAAAACCTTCAGACCCACCATAAAACCTTCAGATATACCATAACACCCTCAAACCAATCAGACCAATCATAATACCTTCAGACCCATCGTAACACCAGACTGCATACTACCGCTATTTCCAATACATGTTTTTCCCTAACAGATGATAACAAATGACTGACAATCCTAGTAAGAATTTTTTTTATTTTACAAAATGATTCATCTAGTTTCACTTCTGTTTTTGTTTGTTATTTGGTGTTGTTTTGTTTTTGAGACATGGCTTCACTATATAGCTCTATGTGGACTGGAACTCACTATATATTGAACCAACAGAGATCTGCTTGCCTGGGCCTCTTGACTGCTAGGATTAAAGCCATACTCTACCAAGGCCTAGTTTCCCTTTTTTCTGAACTTTTTCTCATGCTTCATAGTACACCATGGTGGGACATATAAGCAAATAGACTATAAATTCCACAGGAGAGAATCACAGTTGTGTTCATATAGCATTCCACTAAAAAAACACTATCTTCCTTCACTCTACAATACTCAACTGAGGTATTAAAGGAAGCTGCCAAGAGGTACCAAGTTCTTGTGGGAATTATAAAAAGGTATTCTTGGACTGGAGAGATAGCCTAGCGGTTAAGAGCACCGACGCTCTTGCAGAGGACCCGGGTTTGATCCCCAGCACCCACATGGCGGCTAAGAACCGTCTGTAACTCCAATTCCAGGAGAACTCCAGTTCCAGGGGAATCCGAGACCCTCTTCTGACCTCCGCGGCATTGCACGACACGGGTGCACAGACCTGCATGCAGACAGTACATTCATACACA
>VZQC01009053.1:892839-913350 GCA_009823505.1 Rhizomys pruinosus | reverse complement strand
AAAAAAGGGGCTGGAGAGATGGCTCAGCAGTTAAGAGTGCCGCCGACTGCTCTTGCAGAGGACCTGGGTTCGATTCCCAGCACCCACATGGCAGCTAAGAACCGTTCCAGGGGAATTGGACGCCCTCTTCTGACCTCCACAGCATTGCACGACATGGGTGCACAAACCTACATGCAGACAATACACTCATACACATAAAATAATAAATTTTTAAAAAGGGAACAAAGAGAGAGAGAGAGAGACCTACTCAAAGAACTGACCAAAGCTGGGCATGGTGGCACACGCTTTTAATCCTAGCACTCAGGAGGCAGAGACAGGCAGATCTTTGTGATTTCAAGGCCAGCCCAGTCTACAGAATGAGTTCCAGGACAGCTGGAGCTACAGGGAGACAGGGAGACCCTGTCTCAAAAAGACCAAAAAAAAAAAAAAAAACAAGAAGAAATGTACTAAATCATTCTACACATTTAAAGTTTTCATAACTTTCCTTAGTTCACAGTTCTGTTCATGTGTATGGGTAGGCAATGGCAAACAAAACATTAGAGTCACTGTCTAACAAATAAAACAGCTACCAATAGTTTTTCTACCTTAGACTAGTAAAAATAGTCAATAAGTACATCATCACCCAGGAATTTAAAGGATATTTGAACATATCACTAGGAATTCAAAAGGATTTTTGAAAAATATATAGCAGGAAATTACTGAACTTGAGACAGATTTTTGTACTGGGAGTTGATGCTAGAAAATAAAATAGCAGGGGCTGGAGAGATGGCCTAGCGGTTAAGAGCACCAACTGCTCTTGCAGAGGACCCGAGTTCGATCCCCAGCATCCACATGGCGGCTGAAAACCATCTTTAACTCCAGTTCCAGGGAACCCTCTTCTGACCTCTGTGGCATTGCACGACACAGGTGCACAAACCTACATGCAGACAGTACATTCATACACATACGAAAATAAATTAAATTAAAAAAAGAAAAAATAAATAGATGTAAATTATTACTGGTATTTTCACCAGGAATTTAAATGATTTTAGGAAAAATGTAAGTTACTAAACCTGAATAACTCAAAGCTGGAGGTTTTATACTGGAGAAGACCACAGTGGAAAACAAAATAAAGCAATTTAGACCAACCTTTCACTACCATAAGCCATGCCTTTTATTCTTGAGTTAATTATATGATACTAATCATGCTTTGATTTACTCTGAAAATTTGTTACAGTTCACTTTTATATACACATATTCCTAATAAGAGAACTTACATACTGCCATGGTCTATGTAACAAAATAAAATTTCTAGGAAAACAAAATAAAACAAAGCAAAAAATCACAGCACCAGAATTTTACATTATACAGATGGCCCAGAAACAAACACAAGCCTGAGTGGGGTCCAGACATTGCTGCTTTTCAGGTTTTCTGTATCTTGAAAATACAAGCAAGCAAACCACAACAACCATCCAGAAAAAATCAAGAAGGGAAACAAGACAACTTTTGTACCTGTAAGAACACACTGGGATGCTGGGTTCCCAAGTGCTGTTAGCACCACAGACCACTGATTCGGAGCCATTCATGTAAAAGCCTTCTTTGCACTCATACATCACTACTGCTTCATAGGAAAAGTTTCCTCCAAATCCTGATATCTGTCTTCCATTTTCGACTACTGGATTTGGACATCTTACCACTGAAAAGAGGAAAAATTCCCAGAATTTGATAGAAATATGATTTAACATAGAACCAGTAAAACTAGCATAAAATATTCACTTTAGTGGAAATAAGATACAAGGAATAAAATATAGGATGTTGCAAAACTAACAAAAATGATTTTACATGCTTAAAATTAAAACATACAGGGCTTTAATTCCAGATAAAGAAATTGAGAAAAACATAATTTACAGTCTTCACTGATTCATTGTCAAGTTTTGAGAAACATCTATTAAGAAATTTAGGTGAGGTTTGGGGCTGGAGGGATGGCCTCATGGTTAAGAGCGCCGACCGCTCTTGCAGAGGACCCGGGTTCGATCCCCAGCACCCACATGGCGGCTGAGAACCGTCTGTAACTCCAATTCAGGAGAACTCCAGTTCCAGGGGAATCCGAGACCCTCTTCTGCCCTCCTCGGCATTGCACGACACGGTGCACAGACCTACATGCAGACAGCACATTCATACACATACAAAAATAAATAATAAAAAAAATTAAAAAAAAAGAAATTTAGGTGAGGTTCAAAACAACTTTTGATATTTTACCTTCAGGAAGTTTTTTTAAAAGTCATATTGACATGGATAACAGTAACCTGCTTTTTTAAAGGGGTAAGAAAGGTTTTCTAAGAAGGTAATATTTGAGACTCAAATTTGAAAGCTAAGAGAAAACAAAAAACACTAGTTACCCAAAGACTTGCATAAAAATTTTCTTGGCTAGAAGCAGTGTGAGTGTGTTTGCCCACACATGGGCAAAGATTTAGCTCAGTTGGTAGACTGCTTGCCTAGCCTGCATGTGATTCTGAGTTGGGTCTTTAAGAGCAAATAAATTAGGTGTGGTGCTGCATGCTTATTGTTCCAGGACTTTCAGGGGAAGGAAGCAACAAAGTGAGGTTCAAGGCTTACCTGGGATACATGATACCCTGTCTCAAACAAAAGAAAACAAAAGCAATACACACACACACACACACACACACACACACACTCTCTCTCACAGGCATGTGTACACAGGTTGTTCAAGGAATCAGCAGAAGTTTATCAATTATAAACTTATTTATTTATACAAAGATAATAAATTTAAAGCTTTCATATTTTAGTACATAATTAGAGATTACTTCAATTTTCTGCTATTTATCTAAATCAATGAATAAATCAATTTATTATTTTAAAGCAATATATAGTAAATAGGTTTTTTTAATTTTTTTTATTGATGCTTTGTGTATTTCATACATCATTTTCCAATTCAGTTCAGGCATATTTCCCTTTCCCTTCCCCCCACCCCACCGCACCCCATCCCAGATCATGCATTCTGCCATAACTGTCCTGCATCTTTCTCTCAGGTTTTTTATTTTTTCATTTTTTAGCAATAAGTGAGTAAATAGGTTTTAAAACTCACAAATAAACCCCTACAGGAAAAATGGGGGAGAGTGGTGGTAATCTTAGTATTATATGTTTATTTTCCAAAATCAGTTTTCTAAGTCTTTTTAAAACTACAACCCAGAGATAAAGAAACATATTTTTATCTTCCAAACAAATAAAGTAGAACACAGCTCCCTTAAAAGATGGTATCAGGGCTGGACAGATGGCCCAGCAGTTAAGAGCACTGTCTGCTCTTATAGAGGACCTGAGCTCAATTCCCAGTACCCATGCAGCAGTTAACAACTGTACATAACTCCAGTTCCAGGGAAATCTAACGCCTTCTTCTGACCTCCGCAGGCATTGCATGTACTTACACACAAAATAAAAATAATAAAATATTTTTTTAAAAAGATGGTATCAGAGGCTGGAGAGTTGGCTCAGTGGTTAATAGTGCTGGGTTGCTCTTGCAGAGGATCCAGGTTCAGCTCCCAGAACCTACATGGTGGCTAACAAGCATCAGTAACTTCAGTTTCATGGGATCTTATGCCCTCTTCTGGTATCCACTGGCAAAGTGGATATATGCAGGCAAAGCACTCAAAAATTCAAAAAGAAAGAATATGAAAACTTTGTCAGCAATAACAATTTTTGAAAATTCATATTGATTCTTAGCTCATGCCAGTACACATGGGTATTTTCCATTCCTCTCTAATTCTTAAGAAATAAAATGTATTATAACCTATTAGATTGAATCATAGTTCACTGATGGTTTAGGAGAATTGTGGGAAAATGACAAAAACCAATATAGTGGGCATAGTGAAATCTGAGGAGCATATTCAGCCTGTCAAACTCAAATGTGCTTCCTGTTCCCTGTGGACCTGACCCTCTACCTGCTATCATTTCTTTAGCCCAGAGTTTCCTTTAGCCATTTCTGCAGATTGGTTAGTAGTTCTCACACTTTTGTTAAAATTGTTTCACTTATTTTATCTTTTGTCTTGAAAGGTTTCTTTGATTTTTTTTTTTTTTTCAGCTGGCCTGGAACTTACTATGTAGACCAGGCTGGCCTTGATCTCACAGAGATCTGCCTGCGTCTGCCTCCCAAGTGCTAGGACTAAAGGTATACGTGGCTGAAAGCTTTTTTTTTTTTTTGAGGAAAGGTTTCTTTTTGGTAATGAATTATAGGTTAAGTATTTCAGTTTTCTTTTAGTACACAATAGATATCATTGCCTCAATTAAGAGAACCAGCTGTCCTTTTTAATTGCTCCTGCTCCCATAAGTATTAGCTGCTTTTTTTTGTTTTCTCTTAGTTGCTTTTTTTTTTTTTTCCAGTAGCTCTAGCAAACTACAAAAACCTACACAACTGTTGTGACTTCTATGTTTTCACCAAGTTTTCTGGATCTAAGATTGCTGTTTTGAATTGATTTTTTGGTCAGTATTTATTCAAGTAATTTTCAGTTAAAATATTTCTATTCATTCTTTGAGAATTTGATAAAATGTATTTTGATCATATTAACCCTCCCTCTCCCAACTCCTCCAGACCCACTTCTATCTCCCTATCCACTCAATTTTGTCTTTTTTTTTTTTTTCTGTATGTGTATCAATGTACTGTCTCCATGCAGGTCTGTGCACCCATGTCGTGCAATGCCGCGGAGGTCAGAAGAGGGTCTCGGATTCCCCTGGAGCTGGAGTTCTCCTGGAATTGGAGTTACAGACGGCTCTCGGCCGCCATCTGGGCGCTGGGGATCGAACCCAGGTCCTCTGTAAGAGCGGTCGGCGCTCTTAACCGGTAGGCCATCTCTCCAGCCCAATTTTGTCTTTTTTAGGAACCCACAGAGTTCAGTTTGTGCTGCGTGTATACTCTCAGGGGTGGGGCCATTCACTGGAGTGTGGTCAACTTATCGGGGCCATATCCTTAAATAAAACTGATCCCCTAGAAACTATCAGTTGCCAATAGTCACTCAACTAGGTACTTCAAGCCTACGTCCCCGCTCCATGCTGGGATTTTCTTTGGCTTGAGCTTGAAAAGGTCTTGTGCATGTTATCACAATTGCTGTGAGTTCATATGTGGAACTGCCCTGTTGTGTTTGGAAAACACCATTTCCTTGTAGTCATCCACTGCTTCTGATTCTTAGAATCTTTTTGCTTCCACTTCCACAATGATCCCTGATTGTTAGGAGGAAGGGGTGCAATAAAGATATCCCATTTAGGGCTGAGCCCTTCAAAGTCTCGTGAACAATTGTGGGTATCTGTGTTATAATCACCATCTATTACAAAAGAAGCTTCTCTGAGGAGGCCTGAGAGATGTACTTATCTATGAGTACATGAATAAGTCTTTGGGAATTGGTTTATTACTGTGGGTTGTGTTACTATGTAAACAAGGTTGGCCTGGAACTTCCAGCAATCCTGCTTCAGTATTCTGAGTCCTAAGATTATAGGTATGTGCTACCGTAGTTTTCTACATTGTTCTTTGCTTCTTTTTCTGAAATTCCAGGTACATTTATTTTTTTTTAAGTTTTTATTTATTTTTATTTTATTTTATTTTTTATGTGTATGAATGTACTGTCTGCATGTAGGCTTGTGCACCTGTGTCATGCAATGACACGGAGGTCAGAAGAGGGTGTTGGATTCCCCTGGAACTGGACTTAAACACGGTTCTTAGCCGCTATGTGGGTGTTGGGGATCGAACCTGGGTCCTCTGCAAGAGCAGTCGGTGCTCTTAACTGCTAGGCCATCTCTCCAGCCCCTACATTTATTTTTGACTCCTTAATGTTCTCAAGTCTGTAAGCCTCTCTTATTCTTTTAAAAATTTCTTCTTAGACATGGAGAAGATATGGAGGAAGGGCTAGACAGATAGAGGGAGAGAGGATAAACAACCCCTAGCTGGGGTAAAAAAAATATCTGAGAGAATCATATTAGTCTAACAATCTATTGACAAATTATACATAAATATCCCTACCTGAGTCCATGTGCAAAGATGAAGGCTACATAACATGAAACAGTACCAGACAGGAGAAACCTTCTTTTGAGTTACTGGCCAGGGTAGTCCAAGAGACTCTCAAAATCACACAGGCTATTGCCACAGCCATTGATTTCCTCCCAGAAACTGAAGGTGAGACCCTGTTGCTGAAGACAGGACATACTATGGAGACCAGATTTGGAACAATGGCACTGGAACTGACCTGGAAGGCACCTCCCCTGAAGGCTAGCTTTCATAGCTTTGGAGAGCACTATGAAAGCCATTAAGGGAGAACATTAATCAGTGGTCCAACACCAGCTTTAAGACCAAATATGCATGTTGATGACCAGCACAGCATATGACATCAGTGCAATAGCAGCACTTTTATCTTGGGGAAAATCAATGACTAACTACTTGCACCCAAAGCCCACTCAGTGGGAGAAAACTCATGTGTAGTAGTCTAAACAGAGCAGATACTCACAACTGGAGAGGTTATAGATCTTAGAGCAATCCCCAAGGTTGACACAAGCCTAGGCTAATGTAACATCTTACTAACTATAAAAGATGTATCCGTATATTTACAAATATCCCAGTCACCACTCAGAAAAGAAGCTTCTTTTGCATCAGATGAAGAATAGTACAGGGTCCCACAAATGGACACACACAGACATGGTCTGTGAATTGCTCATGCCTAGGTGACACATCTACAATGTAACCTCTACACATAAGCACATTACCTGTAGCTGGACAGTTTAGTTTTCTTGTAACATAAGATACTGCTCTTATTTTTAAGGCAGTGTGTACTGAGTTTGCCTTCTTTGAAACAAAAATATCCTATCTGATGGCATTAGGTAGTGGTCATAATGTATAAAATGGACTTCTAAGCACATGCTAGGTAAGGGGAAGGGACCTCTATTAACTAGTGTTATTTTTTTATTCAACTTAACATCTACAAAATTAAATTAGAAAACAGTTTTATGAGAGGAGAAGGCACACATGCTTACTGTGTTTACTATTTACAGATGAAGAGGAAAGACCAATACCTTTACACTCTGGAGGCTCACTACTCCAGGTGTTATGGCCAGAACAGAATAGCACACTCTTCCCAATAAGGGAAAACTCATCAGACCCCAGGATATGATCACAACTGTAAGTTACTCCTTCATGGTATTTGAATACATCAATGTCAGCAAAGGTGTGTTCTGCATTTTTTATTCTGGGAGGTGGTGAACAAAAGACCTCTTTATAAAAAGGAAGAAAAGAAAATGAAAGGCAAAAGGCAAGGTAAAATCAAAACAGTGATAGAAAGTTCTATGAATTATCATAAATTAATCAATACATGATTTCTACAAGCTAGTTGTGATCAATTTTCATCTAGAAGAGGGTTTCTATGAGAAAATCTTTTATCCCAGATTTAAACCATTAATGTAAAAATGACCTTTTAGGACAACTCATTTTCTTGAGGGACAGAATGCCTGTGTTTATTTGCAAGGCCCTTCTGTTTGTCCTCATTAGCAGAAGAGATGCTGAAATTCCAATGAGAAACTATAATGAAAAATAAAAGTGAGTACTGATTGACAAATGCATTTAATGTACAAACATATTCATTCTCTAGGGTGGTAGTTTAAAATCATACTAACATACCATATTTTATCATTTTCATTCTCACAGTATAATATTTTTGCAGAGGCTACAAATTTTGATAAGACAAGAGACAATTATGTCTTCCTCCAAGCCATATATTGAAGAAATTTGCAAAATTGCAAAATAATGTCCTCATTCTCACTGCTTTTCTGTTTTGGAAAATATCAATTAAAAAGATATATGCAGTACGCTAATATATTTGTCATCCTTAAGAATAATAAATATTTTGAAGCCTCCCCATTTTAATCCCAATATGATTAGTATCAATAGATATAACCATAAAAGAAAAACTTTTGGGGAATTTGTTAATCTAAAAGCACAATAGGATCCTGAAGCCCAAATGCTCAAGAACCAATACTGTAAATTTTAGAGAGAATTTACTTACTTTCACAACGTGGGGAAGGACCACTCCAATACGCATCTTCACCTTTAAGTTCACAGTGTAGAACTGACAGACCAATTAAGTAATAACTAAGTGAGGAAAGAAATGGTTACTATTTTGTTTAGTAGTCAGTAAGATGTACACATTAATGAAGGGCATTGCTAGACAGCTATTCTATACTGTAGTAGTTTGAGGATAGTTTCTTACGCAACATATAATGAAAGTGCTAAATAAATCTGAACTTTAATTGGACAAAGAGTTTCTTTCTGTGAATATACACTGACCATGAGCTGGAATGTGCAGACACAGCTGCTGTTGCCTGTCAGTCTGACCTCTTTGCTCTCTCTTACAGTCACATTACTCTTTGCTTCTGTGCCTTTGCTCATACATTCTGCTCTGAGGGTATGGGGCAGAGGAGAGGGTCCCTTAGTAAGGATTGCCTGGACACTCTTCCTTAGCCCATGACTAACTGGCTACTTGAGCATGGGCAAATGACTTAGTTTCTCTTACTCCTCAATCAAAAATATATAAATAGCTAGGGTTAGTGGCATATGTCTTTAATTCTAGCACACAGGAGGCAGGGGCAGTTGTACCTCTGTGAATCTGAGGCCAGCCTCATTTACATAAGTTCCAGGCCAGCCAGGGCTACATAGTGAAACCCTGTCTCTCTCACACACAGATACAAATCCCACAAAAACATACAAAAATATACCTCATGGGGTTGTTCAAGAAAACTGGAAGCTGGGCATGGTGGTGCATGCCTTTAGTTGTAGCACTCAGGAGGCAGAGGCAGGCGAATCTCTGTGAGATCAAGGCCAGCCTGTTCTACATAGTAAGTTCCAGGCCAGCTGGGGCTACAGGCACACCCTGTCTTAAAAAGATAAAAATAAATAAATACATAATACATAAATAAATAAATAAATAAATAAATAAATAAATAACAAAAGAAAGAGAATAAGATAAGTTAGAGTCTAGCACACAGCAAGTGGTAGTATATGTTGACTCTTATTAATACTGGGATCAGAATGTCTTTCTAGGGAGCATCTCAGGATTAACCCTAACCTGTCAAGTCTTCTCATGATTGAATATACAGATTATTTTTCTGGATTCTCCCTATTTTTATCATGAATTATTCTACTTGGTACTTCTTTATTATTTCACTCTGATAAATTCTCTATCTGTTGTGCTTTTCAACAAGGCCTTACCACCTCTTTGAGAAGCCTAAACTTTTGCATCCCTCAAACAATCTAGGGACCATCTTCTATGCAGTAATTAACTGAATTTTTTAGGACTTTCACTTGATAAAGTTAAACAATTGCCAATAAAATTCCTCATTGACAGTAACTACTACTATTCACTATTACTTGCTGAGAGAGCTATATAGTATCTCAGTGTCCAGTGCCTCATTTTGAGTTGCTTCAGTTTGTATAGTGGTCTCAAAAATAAGGTTTTCCAACTGAGAGATCCTGGTGAACCAATTGTATAGTGTTATCAAAAATAAGGTTTTCCAACTGAGAGATCCTGGTGAACCAATGTCACCTCTGGACTGGTTAATAGACTCCAAAATTCTCTGAACATGAGAATATCTTTGGTTCTTTACCTGCTATTTTGTGTGAGCCCTACTTCAGAAACCCCAAGACTTGGTGGCAGGATGCACCTGGTTATAAAGGATAAAGTCTTCATGGTTATCTTTCCCCTTTGGATTTCTGAGACAGAGTCCCATACTGTAGCCCAGGGTGTCCTGGAACTCACTGTGTAGCCCAAAGTTGTGGAGATCATACTGGTTTGGCCTCCTAAATACTGAGATTACCACACCTGGCTGATTACTTCATTTCAAAAATATTTTATTTTTATTTTATGTGTATGAGTCATTTGCCTGCATGTATGTAAGTGCACCCATATCATGCAACGGTCGTTAGCCACCATGTGAGTGCTGGAAATAAAACTGGGGTCCTCTGTAAGAGCACCCAGTGCTCTTAACTGGTGAGGCATCTCTCTAGCCTGATTACTCCATTTTTTTATGCTTTTCTTAGGCTTATTATTATAGCAAGTTTCTTTATTTGTCATATATCTTTCCTGTCACAATAAAGTGTATAAAGGTTGTTTGGCTAGAAATACAAATTATCACATAGAAAGTAAAATTAAATTTACTTCAATGCTTAAAAAGAGAGATAAAAAGAATGGAATCAGGAACATGTGACTTATTTCCCATAGGAGCAACTTACCCCTCTATACAAGAAAACAACTCGACCACCCCATGAAAATCTTCCATCTATGTAGCTTATTGAGCCATGTTCAGGTTTCTGTAGAATAGTACATTGTATTCCTAGAAGATAACAATGAAAATTTTAATACAGTTTCAAAGCAAATTGCATTTGAATCAGAGTGAAAATCATGCCTTCCTCTTTTGAATTTATGGATTTTCTTTAACTATTGCATTATAAGGGCAAACAAATATAATATTGATAATTATGCAAGCAACTAATTTTCAGGAAAAAATTTCCTATAAGTTCCTGAAAGCCTGAAAAAGTCCCACATTTAACCCAAAGCTTTGTTTTATATAGGAAAATAATCATTGCAGTAGAGGCATATGCATCCAAATGTGTGAAAATCAAACAACAAACAAAAAGAGTTGTGTTTACTTACTAATACAACCTTCATCTGAAATAGGTACCCATGTATGATTTGGCTCACATGTAGTAACCATGAGGAATAGTAGCAGATATAGGTATTTACACTTATACCGTATTTCCTCGACAACCTCATAATAGGGTTTAGGTGGACTAGAGGGTTCCATAACTTCAAATGGTGGCAGTAGTTCACAGGCATCTGGGGGAAAGGGGGCAAAACATGAAGAAGTGTGAGCACTACTTTCACCAATGGAGAACTGTGATTTGGCAGCAGGAAGGACAGGCAAAAGCAGAAAGCTTCCTAGGCAGGATTCCAAATGATTGTTCCATGCTTTTATTCCAGAATAAATAGAATTTTTATTCAAAAAGAAAAATAAAGAGATGAGATTAATGCCTTTGCTCTTAAATATATATATATATATATATACATACATATGTGTATATATAAATATATAATAGTTTATGCCCTCATGTGACCATCATGGTCTTGACGACCATATCTCATTCATTTTCACACCTCTAGTACCCAGTACCCAGAGCTTGAATAGGTGCTGCAATTGGTTCTTCAGATTCTTTACTGCTCAGTCAATTTGCTTTGATAATATCTGAAAATGTTTTCTTTGCTGTTTTTTTTTTTTCTTGAGACAGGGTCTCCCTATAGCCCCAGCTTGCCTGGAACTCACTCTGTAGACCATGCTGGCCTTGAACTCACAGAGATCCGCCTGCCTCTGCCTCCTGAGTATTAGTATTAAAGGCGTGTGCAAAGACATTCTTAGCTGCCATGTGGATTCTGGGAATCAAACCCGGACCTCTGCAAGAGCAGTCAGTGCTCTTAACCCCTGAGCCATCTCTCAAGCCCCTTCTTTGCTGTTTTTAAGCCAGTCTCTAAAACAAATTTTATTAGCTTAGCTACAAAAATTCCCCTATATCAACATTTCTTTTATGTCAAAATATTTACACTTTACTAGTTTATTATAGATTCATTCTGTATTATTGCTATAATTAGAAAGTGAACTCCAAATTCTGTGGGTTGTATTTTTTCTGAAATATAGTAATGCCAGATTTGAGAACTTACTTTTTGTATTTTTTATTTTATTTATTAATATTTTATTTTATTATTTGTCTTTTAGCAACAGGGTCTCCTTATAGCTCCAGCTGGCCCAGAACTCACTGTGTAGACCAGGCGGGGCTTGAACTTGCCTGCCTCTGCCTCCCAAGGGCTAGGATTAAAGGCATGCTCCAGCATACCTGGCCAGAACTGACATGTATGCCATGGAAGTCAGAAGAGGATGTCGAATTCCCCTGGAACGGGAGTTAAAGATGGTTCTCAGCTGCTATGTGGGTGCTGGGGATCGAACCTGGGTCCTCTGCAAGAGGGGTCAGCACTCTTAACTGCTAGGCCATCTCTCCAGCCCCACAATGTATTTTGATCATGGTCAGACCCCCTCCTCAACTTCATATCCTTTATTATTATTTGTGTTTTTTCTTTTAATTTTTAATTTTTTTTTTTTTTTGTCTTCTTGAAACAGGGTCTCCCTTTAGTCCCAGCTGGCCTGGAGCTTGCTATGTAGACCAGGCTGGCCTTGAACTCACAGAGATCTGCCTCCTGATGCCGGGATTAAAGGTGTGCACCACCACGCCCGGCCATTATTTGTGTCTTTTCTAAAGTCCTATTGAATTTAGTAAGCACTCTTGGGTGTGGTCTATCTCTGGCCAACCTTCCAGGCATCCTATAAGTAAGAAAAACAGACTCTTCCTTCCTCAGTATCTATCAATTGCCAACAGATCTTCAGCCAGGGCTGGGGCTTCCTGCTGATCTCCTAAATCCATACTGGGTCCCTGTCTGGTTTGGGTTGCACAAGTCTTACGCATGCTATCATAAGCGCTATGGGTCATATGTGCAGCTACTCTGTGGTGTCCAAACAACATAGTTTCCTTGTATTCATCATCTACTACCTCTGGCATTTATATTCTTTCTGCTTCCTCCTCTACAATGATTCCTGAGTTGTGAGAGGACAGGGTGCCATATAAATGTCCCATTTAGGGACTAAACCCTCTGTAGTCTATTCTCTGTATGTTGACCAGTTGTAGGTCTCTGTGTTCATCATCTGCTTTAAGAGTAACCTCTGGTGAGAGTTGAGAGATACCAAGAGTCATTACAAATCACTTTAATATTGTGTCTATTTAGGAGAATGATAGTATTAGGTTCTCCCCTATGGTCTGTGACCTATGGAGTCACAGGTTTTGGGCCCTGATAACAGGTATGGACTTCGTCTTGTGAAGCAGGCTTCAAATCCAATTAGAAAGTGATTGGTTGGGGCTAGAGAGATGGCCTAGCGGTTAAGAGCGCCGACCGCTCTTACAGAGGACCTGGGTTCGATCCCCAGCACCCACATGGCTGCCGAGAACTGTCTGAAACTCCAATTCCAGGAGAACTCCAGTTCCGGGGAATCCGACACCCTCTTCTGACCTCCGCAGCATTGCACGACACGGCTGCACAAACTTGCATGCAGACAGTATATTCATACACATACAGAAATAAATAAAATTAAATAAAAAATAAAAATAAAAAAAGAAACAAAACCCATCTTTAAAAAAAAAAGTGATTGGTTACTCCCATAATAATCATGTTACTATTGCACCAGTAGCCAAGCTAGTTGTTACTATAGCTTACAGGGCTCACTGCTGGGTAAGGATGATGATTACCTTTCTCTGTCAGTAACCTTCTCGTATTATGAAAGCTTCTAGTACTACGAAAGCTAGTCAGCAGAGCTGTAGCTTCAAGGCCATTACTAGCTTGATTTCTCTTTTTCGTTCTGTGACTCAGGTATGTAATATCTTCACTAATAGGCTTTTACCATCCAGTTCTGGTGAGTAACCAAGTGCAATGGCAATAGCTAGTATTGTTTGAGGATCTGTGGTATTACGCTGGTCAACAACTGCTACAGTGTCCATTCCTAGCATTGGACTTTTCATTTACAAGTCTGTGGTATCTATTAGGGCCACGTTATAGGGTAGCTACATAAAGTCTTTATGTATATAAAACAAAGTGTCTATACTAGTTTTCCATTTGATACTTTCAAAAGGCTGTAATGTTGGTTATTTCTTCTCTTACTTCTTCTTCCCTGACCTCCTACTCTAACCCCATTAAACTACCATGCTATCTGTTATTCCCCTTTCTCACTTATGTCACTGCATCATATCACCTCTCCCATGAACAACCTCCCTTGGTTCTTATTAGTTTGCTGATCTAAGGATTTTCCAATTGAAACACGCTTATCTAAAGATTAAAAGCTAGCTTCCACTTATGAGAGAAAATGTGATGTTTGTCTTTCTGGGTCTGGGTTATGTCACTTAGGATGATTGTTTCAGTTCTATTTCTTTTACATACAAATTTCATAATTTTACTTTTCTTAACAGTTGAATAATATTCCACTGTGTAACTGTACTATACTTTCATTATCCATTCATCAGTTGATGGATATCCAGGTTATTTCCATGTTCCAGTTATTGTGAATAGGGCAGCAATGAACATGGATGAACAGATGTCTCTGTGGTAGGATACAAAGTTCTTTGGGTCTATACCCAAGAGTGGTATGGTGGATCATGTGGGAGATTTATTTTTAGCTTTTTGAGGAACCTTCACACTGATTTCCATAATGGATACACCAGTTTGCATTCCCACCAGCAGTGAATAGGAGTTTCTCTTTCTGCATATCCTCCCCCAACGTTTGTCATTGCTTGTCTTTTGGATCTTGGTCATTTGACTGGGGAAATAAGATCTTGAAATAGTTTTAATTTGTATTTCCCTGGTGACTAAAGATGTTGAACATAAAAAAAAAAAAAATACTAACGCATTTGTGCTTCATCATTTAGAACTCTGTTTACAGAAATTATTTCTTATAACAATAGTGACAATGACTTTTAAAAATTTAGAAATACTAAATTCTTACACTTAGTGTAAATTCTTTAGTGTAAATTCTTACACTAAACATTTAGCTGTGTTTAGTCCTCAAGAAATTGCCTTCTACAATGCCTGTGGGAATTAGAGCAAGCCTAGTTTAGACCCAAGTTGTACTAAGTCAAATTAAGGACTCCAGTTGCTCTGTGGGACAAGTAATAATATCCCAGTCTGAACTACTCCAAACAAGCCCCTTGCTTCTCATGATTCTTCACTGTAGCACTTTCTTTCTCTTGCCTCTTTTGCATCAAGCTGAAAATCAGTGGTCAGCTATGTCCCATCTAGGTGTCTTTGGCTCCACTGGTACTCAGCTCTGAACCCCTGTCCCTGACTGTCTACAACTCTTGCTCAGTTCTCCTCCTTCTAGACAACCATGCCATCTGGAAGAAACACCTTCCAGGCAACATTCAGGCCCCTTCCCTTGGGCTCCTCCTCTATCAGGACATCTCAGGTAAATCACATGCTATTGTGTTCAGCCACTAAAGTGTATTCTAGTTATCCATGTAGCCACAATATCTAGCACCATGTGCTCCTCATAGTGACATCAGAATACTACAAAATACCACAGCACACTTGCAAAAATTGTATTGTCATGAATTTCATACTGAAAAATCATCATTTTAAAGCTTTATGCACTGGAAAGAGGGGAACCGTCCATTTCTTTTGCTGCCTGTGTACTAGTATTCTACTAACTCAGAAGCTGACCACATTGAGGCTGCTCCCTATATTGCAGCACACAGTAATACAGTAAACATTTACTGATCTTGGAAAGACCTAAAATATGCAGATGAAAACAGATACAACAGGAGGCTACAGCTTTGTCCATAGAAGCAGCCTCCCCTCCTTCTCAAGGAGGAGACTGACCCTCAAACTTTGACATATGTTTCCTTCTGCAATCCTGATGACAGGTCTCCCATGCTTGGTTGGCTCTGTTTATAAACGTCTTTGTTCATGATTTGAGCTGCTCCAAAGATAAGATCCTACTTTACCCTCCCATTCTCTCTGCTATCACATAATTTCCCAGATTCATACCTGTCTTGATTTTACCTTCAGATTTAACTTTATTTTCATTTTTAATTTCATTACCTTCCACATTGTACCTTATTTGTTTTACTTATATATTTTCTTCCATTTATATAAATAGCTTTACAGCTTATTTAAACCTCTAGGCTGAAATCTATCCTAAATATTTATTTTAAAAATCTGTGTTTCTTATTGTTAGCTCTGGGCTTCCCAGAATTCCATGGGACACACAGATGTCCACTTCCTCCAGAGGCTGTCAATCTTCTGACCTCTTCCCCTGTACCTGAGGTCCTGCCCCCATGGCTATAAATGGGTGGGCCCCAGTCTCCATCTTGCTCTTGCTGTTCTTCTACCACGTCCTCATAGGTAGCCCACTCTGGCAGTTCCAATGGAAGTAAATCATGTTCCCGGAGTGACTTAAGTCTCATGTGCCTTTGATGGGAGTTTGTGCCGTTATAACCTAACACATTATTGCTGATACCTGCCCTTTTAATCTCTTTTGAAATAAACTTTATAATCATCAGTGAGAAGCGAGGTTCTTTAAACAACTTCTTTCCTGGAGGCAGGAGGAATCTTTTTTTGTGCCCTAAGCCTTGGCTAAATAAGATATTTAATATTCTGGTACTTAACAGTTATGTAAGAGTTGTCTACACTGTGGCAAAAAAATCAGCCATTTGGAACCACAAGTGTGACAAAACAGTTAAGATCTCTGTCTTCCAATGAGGAGAGTCAGAGAACAGAAAAGATAGTTTTAGAAACATGCTTGCAAGTTGATAGGCAGTTGAGTTGGGGTATGTCAGAGAAGGTCTCTTTGTGGGGTAACATTCCAGCTAAATTTGAAAAGACAGCCAGTTATGTACTATCAGGAGAAGGTTCTACAGTAGGGGAAACAGTAACGAGCCAAAGCTTCAAAGTGGTAGAATTTGGATTGTTTGCCCTGCCTCCAGTCATTTGTTAAAAGCATGCTCCTTTGCTCTAGAGAGTTGGTCTATGCATTAGTATTAAGCTTTGGTTAATGCTTTCCACTCCTAATAAATCTTAGGAAATATTTATAGATCACCTACTAGGGATCCATCAGCATAACAAAGTGCCTGCCTATATTCACACATGTGCATGTGTGTGAACAGCCAGAGGAAGAGAGCCATGAAAACAGGAATGATCTGTCACTGCCTTCCAGCATGTCATGACCAGCACAGGGCCTGGAACATAGAAAGCAAAAGGTTGCTGAGTGGATGGTGCTACAGAGAGATACAGCACAGACCACATGCACATGATCCTGTTTGTATCTGGGACACAGAGACACAGAATGTCTTAAAAAGCAGAAGTAAATAGAAGTATCATTATTTTTTGTATAAGCTTTATACAGTAAGTATGCATTTTAAAAAGTATTTATTCCATTTAATGAACTAACCAGACCGGTGACATGGCTTGAGCTGTAGAAGAAAACCAGACAGTTATACTATCTCAGGAATCCTGTTTAGGTTGCTCCTTTCTACTGCTACCCACCTTTAGAGGTAAACAATGCCCCAAAGCCATTTGGTAATAGAATCAGACACTGTCTACATTGTTGAGAATGGAATGTAACTTCAAGAGTCAAAAACCAAAGACAAACAAAAACAAACACCCCCCCCCCAAACCAGCCAGGTCCAATTTGCCTCAGGCGACAAGGAAACCACTCAAGATACAAAAGGCTCAGTGCTTTCCCACTCCACCCAAAGTCCCTTACTCCCAGCACTAGCAGAGTTACTTCCTTTCCCCAGGGCCAGAGACTGTGCCCGCCCTAAGGAAAAACAGGACACACTCTCGACAGTCACCTCACAGCACATCTAGAGCAGCCTGGTCTGGGAAACAGCAGCTGCTCAGGTATCACCACTCAGCCACGCCTCCAAGCGCCTGGGCACTCCAGAGCAGCCTTCCTTTGGAGCACAGGTGCACACTCCCCATCCTGTTTGGGCTCAATCCTTGAAACTGCCCCCCCCCAAGCTTTTGCTACTGACTTAGGGTCTGGGTGAAATTCACTGCGCCCACCACCCGGATGAAGACCTCTTAACCGCTGCCCACTGAGCAAGCTTGCACTTAGAGACAGCGGGGTCTCCACAGCCGGTCACGCGTGCACCGTGGACTTGCTCACATGCATAACCCTAGGAGAACCCTGGCCAGAGTTCTACCTCAACCTCAGGGGGCTCAGGTTAGCATCTGACCAGGTGCCAGCCTCTTAGCGTCACAGTCCCCCGCAGGCTCCTACCAGAGAAAGTAGACAGCAGGAAGAACACAGCCTCTGCGCAGATGCCCAGGAGACACCACCAGAAAGAGAAGGTCTTCTTCCGGCGGCGGGGCGGGGCTGTGTCCGGCGTGAGAGACGCTGTCATGTTCCCAAACTGAGCGCTAGGCCGTTGGGGAGCAGCTTTTGAGTCCAGGGATCACACGCAATAATCCCCAAGTTTAAAGTGGACAGGGCCGCACAACAGGTGGGCGTGGCCGCGCTGCTCCCGGGGTCCCCAGTCACTGCAGGTCGAACCCGCTGGGCCAAAGCCAGGGCAGCAGGCCGGGCCTCAGGGGCTGGGAGGGTTGGTTGTGCTTGGCTCACAAACCACCCCAACACCTTCCAGGTGGGGCTGTGCTCCACCCTAGGTCCTTTCTCCTGCAGGGCTCTACTCCTTCTAGGCCCGCGTGGAGTTCCACGTCTCAGCTCTTCCCCCATCAGCATCTCGCGCTTCTCCCCCGGCTGTCTGGCAAGTGGTTTATCCCCGAGTTGGACTCCTCCATCGACAGCTCCGAGTCTGCGCTGCAGCGTGCCTAGGGGCGGGCACTGACTTTCATTCACTTAAACCGGTAGGACTAATAGGTCCTACCACCAGTGCTAGAAATTCCAGCTTGAAGAGTAAACACTGCGAACCAAAAATAAAGACCTGGATCCTGGGCCATGGGTCACATTAAGGCAGCACCTCTGGGCTGGCCTTATCTAGGCTGCCTCGAACTGCTTCTCTGGGCCCTCGGTCTGTATTTGGCCTAATTAGTGAAAGTACTTAAAATTTCCTTCTTTGAATTCTCTTACGGCCTTAATTCTCAAAGGTTGGCATACTGGGTTCCCAGCCCTTGAGGTTGCTGTGAAGTAACACTTCCCTAGGCCAGGCACTGCAAGCCCACTCTTGAAGGAGAGCTACTGTCTGTCTCAGCCCTGCTATGGGATGGTTTCAGTGACTGTGGACCATGAATTTCCCCAGGCTGCCTATAGTCCTGAGTCAAAGCTTTGAATTAAAGAGATAATTCAACATAGTAGTTTCTCCAACTCCTTGTAAAGATTGTCCAGATTTGTAAAACTGCTAGAGAACCAAGGCAAGAAGAGCAAATTAAGACTCCAGCTTTCCTATAAACTTTTTGAAGGATGGGAGGGTGGAAAGGTTGGGGGGGACAAATGGTGGACACCTCCTCTTTAAAACCGTTTTCTGTTTATCTTAGCCCCCAGATTAACATGTTTACATTATGGTTTTCAGAGGCTGGGAGTAACATCTTTCATAAAGGTCAGCTGACCTTTCTACATAGTGGGGCAAGGTCTGACTTCTTTGCAGGGGCCTGGAAAACCACTAAGTACAGAAACAAGGATACTTCTCAGGGCGCTTTCCTTTTGTTCCATGATGTCTTGTTGGAGTGTGTTTGTTTGTATGTACTTGTCAGTGTGGGTATGGCCTCTCCAGCTCTGGAATTAACAAGGTTTGAAGCTACTCTGGGTTTTTTCCATGGGTTCTAGGGATCTGAACACAAGTCTTCATGCTTGGGCAGCAGGCACTTTACCTGCTAAGGCATCTCCCAGACCCTTGAGGACTTTAAAAAGGTAATGATATTACAAACAAAATATACTATACATGAATCTAAGTATAGAGATAATTTTTATTCCTTTCTCAATTTAATATGAACAGACTTGTAAAATAAGATTAAACTATCTTAGATATAACATTTATTTTACAAAAAGTAAGCAGAATGTTACTAATAGGAATAGTTTTGTAGAACTGGCAGGGTCCTGCCTTTCACATGAAAAATGTAAGTTTAACAGAATCATATAAAAATACAAGTTAGTTAAGCAACACAGGATTCTACTCATATTAGTGCTTTCCATGACAACTAATGTAACAGGAAAAAAAACTGTGAAATTAAAAATTCACAGGCATCAACTATGTTATGAGAAAAATAGTATTTTTTTTCTTATAATGGGAATTTGAATTGTCAATTACTTAGCTTCTAATGCTCCTTTAAAAGTTACTTCTCAAGCAAGGGAGTGCCTAGTGACCTATCTACTGTGCAAGCAGGAGGACCTGAGTAGAAGTCCAGTACAGTGGCACATGTCTATAACCCCAGGGATTTGGAAGAGACTGGCAAATACTGGGGACTCTGGCCAGTTACAATACTCCAAACAGCAAGCTCTGGGTTCATTGTGAGACCCTGTCATTCTCCACCATGGAAGAGCACACCCACATACACATACGCAAACACATATTACATAACACACATTACTTCTTTAAACTCTCAAGAACAGTGACTTGCATAAGATCCAATAAAAACCAGATAGTGTCTATTTTAAACACTTTTACAGGTTACCTTTTCTGTTTTTTCTTAGTGAGTAGCTAGAAGTTGTTTTTGTTTTTTTCCTAAGAAGGGTGTTGGTATATTTAAAATTTCCAGAACTCTGTAACACCTGATTTGTGATACAAGTTCCATTTCTTTATATCAGTGGCCTTTTCTTAGGCCACTTATTTTTACTTTTGGCTTTGTGAGGCAGGATCTACCTCTAGGCCCAGCTGGCCTGGCACTTGCTATGTAGACCAGGCTGGCCTTGATCTCTTTTTTTTTTTTTTTTTTTTTTTTGGTCTTTTCG
>VZQC01009053.1:838230-890986 GCA_009823505.1 Rhizomys pruinosus | reverse complement strand
TTTTTTTTGTCTTTTCGAGACAGGGTCTCCCTGTAGCCCCAGCTGTCCTGGAACTCACTCTGTAGACCAGGCTGGCTTTGAACTCACAAAGATCCTCTTGCCTCTGCCTCCCAAGTGCTAGGATTAAAGGCGTGCGCCACCACGCCCGGCTAGGGCCATGGATTTTAAGTGTCAATATGATTATCATCTAGGTCAATTCTTTTTAAAAACTGACACATGATGTTTTGATACATATATACACTGTCTAATGTTCAAATCAGGAAAAACATTAATTTCAATTACTTATTTTTTAAAATTTTTTAAAAATTTTATTTCTGTATGTGTATGAATGTACTGTCTGCATGCAGGTCTGTGCACCCATGTCGTGCAATGCCACGGAGGTCAGAAGAGGGTCTTGGATTCCCCTGGAACTGGAGTTTCAGACGGTTCCCAGCCGCCATGTGGGGTGCTGGGGATCGAACCCGGGTCCTCTGCAAGAGCGGTCGGTGCTCTTAACCACCAGGCCATCTCTCCAGCCCTACTTATCATTTCTTTATAGTGAAAGGACTGTAAATCCTTTCTTCAAGCTTTAGTTTTGCAATGTCATTTCCCATGTTTTGCAATCCACCCCAGCACCACCATCCCTATCTACAAATTAGCATGTGCTGACTGATAAATTCTTAAGAGTTGTACATTTTTAGTTAATAAAATATATTCTGAATTTACTCAAAGGTAGGTTTTTTTTTTTTTGAGACAGGGTCTCCCTGTAGCCCCAGCTGTCCTGGAACCCACTCTGTAGACAAGGCTGGCCTTGAACTCAGAGATCTGCCTGCCTCTGCCTCCCAAGTGCTAGGATTAAAGACGTGTGCCACCACGCCCGGCAGGTTAATTTCTTTTAATGGCAACTGTTATTTCATTTTAAAATACAGAACATGGTACGAAGTTTTAAAGTAGAACTTAGAAGAAATCCAGAGTTTAGTTTTTTCAGATAATTCTCTTGAACGGTCTTGACTACTCTCCCACACAATCATCTAACATATTTTTGGTAAATAAGTTATTTAACTTCCCAAGAGAAGAGATGAAAACTGGTATTAAATGTTTTATTCCAATCTGTTCAGTGTGGGTTTTATTTTATAAAAAGGAACTATTTGAAAAATATGCGTGTATAGACACATATGAAAGAGATTGGCAGAAATCAAAATATTAAATGGCTATAATTTACAGAGAATTATGACTTGTTTTCATATCCTCCTGCATCTTTCCAAATTCTCCTTAATGACCCCATTTCATATTTATGAACTTTTTAAAATAAGGAAAATGACATAACACAGAACTAGACATTTTCTTCCTTTGTTACTGTTTCTTCTAAGCACAGTCTTGTCACCTGACTAGACAGTGCATAATTTTAATACTATGAAAGGGCAGGAGGAAGTCACAAGAAGCAGGTTAGGAGGGGAGCTATGCTGGATGCCAGGGAAGATTCAGCATCTCCAAGCAAATGTTTTTGCATTTCTATGAAGTCACATCAAAGAATCTCCTATCCTTTTCTGCTGAAATGAACTGATTGCTTTTCAACCAACATGTAACTTCAGGTGTCCTCTGGCTTTGTTGGGTTTTGTCAAGAAGAGACACTAAAATCACAGAATATTTTTATTTAGATGACAAGCATGGTAGACCACTGAACTATCAAGAATTTATATCCTAATAATCAGGATGCTGGCATCATATATAAATGAATTTCATCAAAAGTGTTTATTACCTTCCTCCGTGGTTTCGAAACTATGGTGTAAAGAGAGAAGTTGAATAGAAGTTGATAGATTAATGAGTACTTGGCCTTTTTCCTTTTGTCAGAGCTGGTAAACAACAGAGACTTATGGAAATACACAGTGCACAAAGCATTTCCTTGAGTACTTCTGAACTGTGGTGGGTGTGGAGGTATAAACAGCGGCTGTTTTCTGAGAGGTGAATCTGCTTTAGAAAGTGTGTCCTCCCTCCATTATTATTACCACAAAGAAGTAAGGATGATGTATTCAGTATAAGTCGCCCCAGTTCGTCCCTGTGCCCACTGGATTGCCCGTCATTCTCTTTCTCTCACAGAACTGGCCAGCATCACCCTCTACCCGCAGTTCCTCCAAACATTCTCTCCTTTACCACACAGCTGTGTCTCTGGTATGCCCCTGTGTCAACTCTGCTTCAGCACTTGGCTTGTGTACACAGGTCTTAAGCTTGGTATAGATTTGTACTCATTGTCTATACAATTTTGCCCAAAATGATGAATATTGTTGCTGTGGAACACTGTTGTCAAGCCTAACCTTGAACTGATGATCTTGCCTCCATCTCCCAAGTGCAGGAATTATAGGCAAAATCACCACACCTAGTTTATGCAGTCCTGGGGATAAGATCTAGGACTTCCTGCATGTTAGACAAGCACTCTTAACAACCAAGCTACATTCTAAGTCTCAAGATTCTAATGTTAAAAAGGAAATTTGAAACAAAGTAAGGATTTTCTAACTTCCTATTAAAAGGCATTAATAGTCAACATACAGCCGGGCGTGGTGTCAACATAAATAATCTGAGGTATCTCTAAATCTGAATGCTTCCAAAAAGTTGAGAAAAAAATGAAAATTTGAAAAATTCATTCAAGTATTTAATGATTAACTCTGTTTTAGAAATTTAAAAAATTATCTGCTCACAAGAATTAGGCTTTTTTAAATTATCTTTTTTTTTTTCTTTTTTGGTCTTTTTGAGACAGGCTCTCCCTGTAGCTACTGCTGTCCTGGAACTTGCTATGTAGACCAGCCTAGCCTTGAACTCACAAAGATCTGCCTGCCTCTGCCTCCCAAATGCTAGGATTAAAGGCAGCACCTCCACACTTGGCTTAAATTATCTTCTTGTGAGTAGATAATGGAGCTAATGAATGCTTGAAGAATCAATGATCAACTGAATGAACAGACTAGGAAAAAAAGGGGGCAGATGAATACTAAATACTATGGGATGTGTTTCTGTACACTTTTTTTTTTTCTCTTTTTGAGACAGGGTCTCCCTGTAGCCCCAGCTGTCCTGGAACTCACTATGTAGACCAGGCTGGCCTTGAACTCCAGAGATCTACCAGCCTCTGCCTCCCGAGTACTGGGATTAAAGGCATGTGCCACCATGCCCGGCTTCTGTTTCTGTACACTTTTAAGGGTGGGAAAAATTGTCATTGGTGGGAAAAAAAAAAGCAAGATTCAGTATCATAAAATCAATATACTCTCTCAAGGTATAACTGCAAATATTTGTAAAACAATATGCCAAATAGCTTGAAAATACTATTACTATGGGACAGAACTTCTTGCAGGTGATGTGTATATGTGTATAATGTAAATATCTATATACAAATATAAAAAATGTGATTTTAGCTTTTTAGACTCAAAGTGATCCTTCCACCTTAGAGCTCCTCAAGTCCCTGCCAATTTCTGTGATCAAAGGAACAAGTCCCACCTCAGTCTCTCTCCCCCCAGGGTGGCCTTGAATCTGTGGCAATCCTCCTGTGTCAGCCTCCCAAGTGCTGCAATTATAGGCATGAGCCACCACATCTGGGTCCCTATACTCTTTTTTTTTTCTTTTAATATCAGTTTTATTGTATTTCATTAAAGGAACAGCAGGGTGGTTTTACAACTCTCTCCTTCAGTTTTGAAAAATCAAAGTATTTTCAAATATTTAAGAATATAGAACAGTAGCTACGATATAATTTTCTTAGTGAATAATGTCTTACAAATAAAAACACATTTTAAATTGCTTTAAATGTATTTTTTAACTTTTTAAAAAATTTTATTTATTTCTGTATGTGTATGAATGTACTGTCTGCATGCAGGTTTGTGCACCTGTGTCGTGCAATGCTGCGGAGGTCAGAAGAGGGTGTCGGATTCCCCTNGTATGAATGTACTGTCTGCATGCAGGTTTGTGCACCTGTGTCGTGCAATGCTGCGGAGGTCAGAAGAGGGTGTCGGATTCCCCTGGAACTGGAGTTCTCCTGGAATTGGAGTTTCAGACCATTCTCAGCCGCCATGTGGGTGCTGGGGATCGAACCTGGGTCCTCTGCAAGAGCAGTCAGCACTCTTAACCGCTAGGCCATCTCTCCAGCCCCTAAATGTATTTTTTACAGGTAATTCAGCATTTTTTTTTTTTTTGTCTTTTTGAGACAGGGTCTCCCTGTAGCCCCAGCTGTCCTGGAACTCACTCTGTAGACCAGACTGGCCTTGAACTTACAAAGATCCGCTTGCCTCTGCCTCCCAAGTGCTAGGATTAAAGGCGTGCGCCACCACGCCTGGCCCTCAGCATATATTTTTATATCATGTTCATTTATGCATAAGACTTAAGTCTAATATATTACCCTGAGAAATATGGGAAATCTCTCATTCATGCAATATACTTGGATAATATTCAAGTCAATAGGGGAAAATTCCCACTCTTCTTCCTTTTGTAAATGTGTGGATTACATAATCATAATATAGTGATAAATGAGGAAATCTGCAAAGTTTCCCATAAGTCACATATACATTTTCAGTTTACTAGAAGCACCTGGTATCTACAGCTAATTTATTAGAAGGCATGTCCATAAACCAAAATGGGCCCTACAAGTTCCTATAAATGAAGCTTCCAGTGGACTAAGGACAGTAAGTAATTAATGCAATCATTTGGAGGATTATAGTTGTTCTTTAAGGAGTGCAAGTTTAACCTGTCAACACCAGAGGTAATTGTTTTATGTTAATTTATACATAATTCCATTTAAATTCTTTATCTGGACTGGAAAGATGCCTCAGAGGTTAAGAGGACTATCTATTCTTGCAGAAGACCTATGTTCAGTCCCCATCATCCACATGGTGGCTAACAACTCTCTATAGCTCCAGTTCCAGGGGATCTGATGCCCTCTTCTGGCCTCCATGGGCACTGCATGACACAGGTGCACTTAACATACATACACGCAAAATACTCATACACATAAAATGTTAAAGGTATATAAATTCTTTTACCAAAGTACAAAATAGGAAAGCAGTTTATCTAAAAGAAAAAAATGCTGAAACATTTAAAATATATGGAGCCTTTCAAAAATGGAATTATTTTCATGCTAGGCGTGGTGGCGCACATCTTTAATCCTAGCACTTGGGAGGTAGAGGCAGGCGGATCTTTGTGAGTTCAAGGCCAGCCTGGTCTACAGAGTGAGTTCCAGGGCAGCTGCGGCTACAGGGAGACCCTGTCTCAAAAAGACAAAAAAAAATTGAATTATTTTCTACATTTTGAGAATTCTATACATAAGTATTACCTTTGCATATTTCCAATCCTCCCAGTCTCCCACCAAACTCCCCACTCCCTCTTAATTTCTTGTCCTCCTCTTTGATTATAATTATTATATATACATATTTATAAATAAACATATATAGCGACATATAATACACCAAGCCCATTTTAAAAGTAACTGGTCAGATTTCACAGGGCACTCTTGAAAACAATACCTTGCTGATAGAAACCTTTCATTTGGTGGCTTTTTCCATGCACTTAACTGGACTGGTTCATCTGTGTTGTTTTTTTTTTTTTTAATTTTATTTTCATATATGTATGAATGTACTGTCTGCATGTAGGTTTGTGCACCCGTGTCATGCAATGCCGCGGAGGTTGGAAGAGGGTGTCGGATTCCCCTGGAACTGGAGTTAAAGACGGTTTTCAGCTGCCATGTGGGTGCTGGGGATCGAACCCGGGTCCTCTGCAAGTCCTCTGCAAGAGCAGTCGGCGCTCTTAACCACTAGGCCATCTCTCCAGCCCCATCTGTGTTGTTTTAAGAGTTCATCAAATGAAAGGTAGCTCATTTATAGATCATGCCATAGAGGTAGTATAAAAATGGTAGAAGGTAGAAAGCTAAACTTGCATCATCCCTCTTTGACAATAAGAACATCTGCATTCACGATGGCTGTTGGGTCAGAATCCTGGACAGTGCATCACTGGTGTGCATATAAACCTACAAATATGATGAGACCCAGTGGAAGCCACTCTGTTGCACAAATAAACATGACAGAAAGCATGAATGAGGCTTTCCCATTTTTCATTCAAAGGATCCAGGTATTACACTGGTCTACAGGATTCTTGCAGTCAGTCTTCAGCTTACCAAATGCCATAATGTGCCAGACAGTGAGGATGAGTATGGCAGTCGGCAGGGCCAGCATGTAGCAGAAGGCCATGAACTTGAATGTCATGGCTGGGGAGGAGCTGACAGGTGGGCCAGGGCCAGTGGAGAAAGGTGGTGTATCTCCATACTACTCTTAGAAGAACACGGTTTATTTCAAAAGTGACACAGGCAGGAAATGCTGTGAGTTTCAGAGAAAGATACCATTTGGTACTGTAGCTATTTGGGAAGCTTCTTGAGAGTGAATTCCAAGCAGGACTAGTAGAACTTAGGCAAAAAAGAAAGGTAGACAGCATTACAGGTAGGTAACCTGGCAGATGAATCAAAAAATATATGTTAAGTACTTTTACAGAATGCTTTTCAAATAAATTTCAGTAAAAAGAACCCCACTCATAGTCTGTTATTTTTGTCTCTACAGCATGACTTCCAATTCCTGTCTGGAATTCAGCACAACTTTCCCATCCTAGATTCCAATAGTAGATGAAACAAACAAGGTCAGATTACCTCAGAGGTATATCACAGAGACTCCTCAAAAATATGATCTCCTACATTACTTTGTCTCATTTCTTTTTGCATTATTAGCCTTTTGCTCTTTTATATGTAGATATTATAGAAATAATGATTTTTCCTTCAAACTTTTGGAATAACATAACAAGGTAGTGTTGTGGGTATCATGCTGCTGTCACCTTGACTGTCCTATCCCCTGATACATTAGCCATGATATAAATACCCATTTGGGAAGGAGCAGATAGGGCAATCCTTAAAAACTTGAGGAAAACATCAGTTCTGTTTAAAAAAAAATCACATTTCACTCACTTTCATACATAATATGGAAAAATAAGCTACAAGGTAGAAGCAAAGAAGTGACCAGGAAACCAGAGAATAAACAGAGGTTTTCAAAGTTCATTTCATTGTAGAAGAGAGTATCATCTGCATTTTTTTGTTTAGAAAAATGTGACTTGCCTGTACTTAGATCTTCACTGACTACAAAATGCCTTCTCTGTGCCCTCTATTTTCCCCTAGGGTCCTCTTCCACTGTCCATTGCTGACTTAAGATTTTCTGACACATGTATTGTTAGAAAATGCCATGTTTCAATTAATACATATTGATGCCAGAAAAAGAGGGGAAACAAGAAATTTACTAGGAATGTGGTATTTTTGCTTCTGCTTTCTAGGAGAGCCGTCCATTTTCTTTTCACAGCACAAGTGCTATTCTATGGGCTTTGGACAAGGGGTTTGGGGGTTGTTGAAATAGGGACTCATGTGCCCCAATCCTCTTGCTTCCATCTTCCAAGTGCTGGGATTACAGAACTACATTGGCTGCAATCTGAGAATGCCCTGAGGACCTGTGGATAGGAAATATCAGGATTCTTGGGAATCCAGTAAGCAATGGACAAATGAACGACAGCTCTGCATGATACACAAATGGAGCTGTAAATCTATGAGAAGTCCAAGAGTTGAAACAAGGTGCCTAAGTATGCAGTGTAGATCTGAGCAATAGAAAGGACATCCGAGTTAGACACGAATAGTGAAGAAGAGAAATTCTGGGCTTAAAGGAGCTAGCCAGTGAGAAATTGATTGGAGTATGCTGTAGTTTAGGGGTGGGCAAACTTTTGAACCTGGGGCTTTGTGGGCCATGTGGCTTCTGGGCCTTGAGTGTACTGCTCACTTGCTGTTATGGTGGAAGAGCATCCACTAATAAGAAGACAAGGAGAGGCTTTGCTCTTAGAGCTGTTTATACAAGCACAGGTGGCCAACTGCATTTGGCCCATATTGTAGTTTGGATCCTTGTAACAGCGAGTTGTTCTTAGTTCAGTGATTCACAGTATTCAGTTATGTCATATGCTGCTCTCAGTTGTGGTGTTAGTTCTCTTTCACTCAAACCTTTGGCCAATATTTGCCATTTAAGGGCTACTGGTGGTGAAGCTGCACAGAAGAGGTGAATGATGAGTTAGGGATGACAACATCCCCAGTGTTGGACAGAAAGAAGGAAGAGTCACAAGAGGACAAGTGAGGTGGAAAATTCAGTGAAAGTCAGAAGTCAGGGAAAAGGTAAAGTGAGATCCCATGGTGGAGTATGTGGAGATGTCTCCAGAGAGCAGGTACTTGGCTTCTACAGGTAAAACAAAGCCCACTGCCCCAAACACAGTGCTGACAGTTACCACACAACACCATGAACATGGCAAACCCCAGCAAATAAAGGAAGGTGTTTCCAGATCATGAAACAGTTTCTAACTTCTCTGTGTAATAAACATCCTGTTTGAATTGTTTCCAGTTTTGAATCCAAGTTGCTGCAAATACTTTGAATTCAGGATAGTCACAGGTACCTGCTGTTTTCACAGCTTGTTTAGTGGAGCTTGAAGTTGAACACAGCCATCCTCTGGAGAGTCATTTACTTCTTTAGACTTTTCATCTGTGATATTGCTAATTGATAAGAAACAAAAAGTAAACTTAATCACGTTTCAATTTTGAAATTGGTAACTTTCATTTTGAGATTTAACCCTCTTCTGACCTCCGCGGCATTGCACGACACGGGTGCACAGACCTGCATGCAGACAGTTCATTGATACACATACGGAAATAAATAAAAAAATAAAATAAAAAAAAAAAAGTTAAAAAAAAAGAGATTTAAGGTATAAATTGCCTTCAGTTCCTCCTATCTCTGCAAGATTTCTAAAAGGAAAAACCAGATTTCAATTTTCAATACTAAGCAAAAATTTGGATTCAGAAATACTAAAACCATCTTGTGCATTGTGTCACAAGACTCCAGATTATTTACATATAGGCATCCATGCTTAAAACAACATATTTCACTATTTCTGAGGTAATTTGATTAGTAAAGAGGTTTACTACAAATTCTGACTTCACATACCAACAGCTTTGCATTGCAACCTGACACCAGCATACTTGTGCTCTGTGATACTGGAAAGTTCCACTTCATATCAAAGTAATCCCCATCTTTTGAGTGGCAGCAGTAGCTATTATGAAAGATCCCAGGTGGTCCTTCCCTGTCTTAAGGGTCCACATCTACACATTCAACCAATACAGGTCAAAGACATTCAAAGCAACTGTGACTCTGATAAACACACATGGGCTTTTCTCTAAACAACATAGTAGTATAATTATATAGGATAAAAACTGTTTACACAGAACTTATAGTATGATACATAATCTAGATAAACTGGAGGTTACAGATTAGTGCTAACCTTTTGGATTTGAACACCAAATATTTTGGTATCTGTGAGAATTCTAGAACCAAAGGCCTTCAGATACTGGGAAACGGCCATATTTAAGAATTTACAGGAAAAAGCCAGCATGGTGGTGCATGCCTTTAATCCCAGCACTCGGGAGGCAGAGGCAGGCAGATCTCTATGAGTTCAAGGCCAGCCTGGTCTACATAGTGAGTTCCAGGACAGCTGGGGCTACAGGGTGACCCTGTCTAAAAAAAAAAAAAAAAAAAAAAAAAAAAAAAAGTACAGGAAAAGGAAACATTTACTTTAATATATATTATTTATTTTATGTGTATGAATGTATTACCTTCATGAGTATAAGTGCACCCATTTCATGTAATGCCCACAGAGGTTAAAAGAGGGTAACTGCAGTTACAGACAATTGTTACCCACCATGTGGGTGCAAGAATTCAAACTGAGGTCCTCTGCAAGAGTAGCCAGTGCTCTTAACCACTGAACCATCTCCCCTGCTCCTTTAATTACTTTTTGAGATTAATACAACTGTGCAAACAACAGCTAACATTCTGACATTCATTATAAACATAGCACTGTGTTCACTAAAGCAGGAACTGTTATCTCCATTTTGCAGGCAAGGAAGATGGATCAGTGTTTTGCCCAAGGTTTCATAGCTGGTAACTGATTGTGTGCTCAGGTCTGACTAGAAAGCCCATGCTTTCATGAGGAATGTTACACTGAGTCTTCTGGGGTTAATTAGGAATTACTTCATCTTCTATAACTAACAATACATACTAGAACTTGTTGATTATGTGTGAGCTGGTATTAGCCTGAATAATGAAAAACACAAGGCTAACTCACTCCACCACCTACCACTATTCACCATTCACCATCTCTTTTTTTTTAAAATACTTTTATTGATATTTTGTTATTTCAGACATTTTTCAGTTCAATTTAGACATATTCCTCTTTCCCTTTCCCCAACCCCACCCTAGATCATGCTTTCTCTCAGTTTTTTTAAAGTTTTTCTTTGCAAAGGTTTATTGTTTTGGGCAGAATTTATATCAGTCCATTCTTTGACCCAGTCCTTATGTTGTTGTGGTTCCCTCCCAATTGTACTGCACCAAAATATGCCTATATAAATGTCATTTATGTATCAGAATTATGTCCTCCAGGAATAAACTGTATGTTAACTCCAATATATGTTTAAGGGTTCACATTTTTTCCCTTTAATTTTATATTACTCTGAAATATGAATATATACCTTCCACCCATATACATTAATTACCATGTCTGAAAGTAAGTGGTAAGTTAATTCCAGGGCTTGTTAAGAGATTCACATTATAACATCATAGTTGTTTTCAGATAGAAAGAAATATAGCAATAACATTGCTCAGCTTGCCTTTCAATTGGGAGATTTGGTACTAGCATCCACAAATGAGGGAAACATTCTTGTTTGGTTTTTTTTTTGGGACTGTGTTTCTTCACTTAGCATAATGGCTCTGAGTTCCATCAAAGTTCATGATGTCATCTTTATTCAACGCTGCATAGAACTCCATTGTGTGGATGTACCACATTTTTGTTATCCACTTGTCAGTTGAGGGGCATTTGGAGCCAACCCAAATGCCCCTCAGCATTTCTTTACCTTCATTTTGACAGAATCACAAAAGGCACAGAAGACCACATTCATGGGCTCCTTTCCCCAGCACGGCAAGGTCAGTGTGAGACCAAAGATGAGGAAGAGCGAAGGATAGTGATAACCAGGGTGAGATGAGCCATGTTGGAAAAGACTTAGGTGACAGGTAGCACACAAGGGCAAGAGAATATGACCATAGTCAGGACCTGTTGTTACTGGTGGTAATATGAACACAGGAAAATGCTTTTACAGACAATGGCTCAAAGAGTTTTGTCAATGTTTTATCTGACTGGACAGGAAGGCTATTTTGTATTGACATGGGCATGGTTGGAACCACTAAAGAGTGCAAGGTCAACAGCTCTAAATGGAGAAATTTAAACAATATTATTCTTCTATAATCAATCCATGACTTACTACATATCATAAAGTGTCACAAAAAATACACAGTGAAATATCAAAATGTGTAGAAGGACTCTTTTTTTTTTTAAATGATCTACTTATAGTTAACAGAGTAGAGTGAGGAAAAGGAAAGACCATGGTTTGATATACTGGAGTAGCTGTGACAAATTCAGTGTAAAAGTAGGGAGGATATACTAAAGAGGCAAACAAAAAGGCAGTAATTCAGCTTTGATTATATAGTTTTAAATGTTGAATTTCATAGATTCCTAATTGGATTCAGAAGGAATAGAATACGAGGGTTCAAGATTTTACAAAAAAAATGATTTAAAGCCCTAATTCCTAAAAATTTCCTACTGGCATGATTTTAGGTAAGCCACTGATACCTGTGTACTTTAAAGTTTGTTTGTGACAAGACTGTTGGGCCATTTACTTTACAGGGTTGCTTAGAAGACTAAGAAAGACAATAAGTGCTAAAGCATTTTATAAAATCAGTCTTATTATGGTTATTATTTTATGTGTGTGTGTGTGTGTGTGTGTGTGTGTGTGTGTGACAGGGTCTCCTTGTAGCCCCAGCTGGCCTGGAACTTGCTATGGAGACCAGGCTGCCCACAATCTCAGAGATTTGACTACTATTCCCTGGTGCTAGGATTAAAGGTATGCACAAACATGTTTGGCTATGGTTACTCTTAATGTAAATCTGTTCTACTATATTACAAACCATTTATATGACTTAATAATGGTAATAAAATAAATGTGAAGATAGTTCTCTGTTTATAAGCAGCTAATGGTTTAGGAGGACGGGTGAATAGTATAAAACAGGAGGTAACATTAATAGTAGAGTACGAGGGCCATTGTTGGGGGTAGGACTGCAATACACAAAGATCTGAATCTGTGAAATTAAGAGGCATGGGAAATCATCAATGTGACAGAAGTTTCCAAATTTGATGTGGTACAAGGGACTGTCACCTCCCTCATCTATACATTGAAACTCTAACCCCCAATGTAATGGTGTTAGGAGGTAGGCTTTTGAAAAATAATTAGCTCTGAGGGTGAAGGACTGTGATTAGAATTAAAGCCCTTCTGAGATCTCATGGAGTTCTCCTACCCCTATTTCAACATGGGAGGACAAAGTAAGACTGTCATTTACTAATTGAAAAGTTGGCTCACTAGACACCATGTTGGCTCTCCAGCCTCAAGAACTGTGAAAAGCCAATGCTTGTTTTCTAAGGCACTCAATTCTAGTCTTTAATTTTTTTTTTTAATTTTATTTATTTTATGTGTATGAATGTACTGTCTGCATGCAGGTCTGTGCACCCGTGTCATGCAATGCCGCGGAGTTCAGAAGAGGGTGTCAGATTCCCCTGGAACTGGAGTTCTCCTGGAATTGGAGTTACAGACGGTTCTCAGCCACCATGTGGTGCTGGGGATTGAAGCCAGGTCCTCTGCAAGAGCAGTCAGCGCTCCTAACCGCTGAGCCATCTCTCCAGCCCTCTAGTTTTTTTTGTTATAGATATCCACAGAGACCAAGATGGTTGGTACAGGAGAGCAATGAGCATGAGCTGTGAGCTAAGTTCAGGACCAGTTAAAATGCACTTTGACTTGGTAGGGAGTTACAGCAGCATGCTTTCTTTTGCAAAAGTCTTGGTAATGGTTCATGGTTACTCCTTCAATAAATATTTATTGAGGACTTGTATATTCCAGGGACAGCCCAAGTTTGTTAAGCACCCAATAAAATGGGTAAGCCGGGGCTGGAGAGATGGCCTAGCAGTTAAGAGCGCCGACCGCTCTTGCAGAGGACCGGGGTTCGATCCCCAGCACCCACATGGCGGCTGAGAACCGTCTGAAACTCCAACTCCAGGAGAACTCCAGCTCCAGGGGAATCCGACGCCCACTTCTGACCTCCGCAGCATTGCACGACACGGGTGCACAGACTTGCATGCAGACAATACATTCGTACACATACAGAAATAAATAAAATTAAAAAAAAATTAAAAAAAATAAATAAATAAAATGGGTAAGCCGAAAACACATGGCCTTATGAAGCTCACATTCTACTGGCAGGAGACAGTAAGAAACTAATAAAAGAGGATAAAGTTATAAAAAACAGGATAGCATGAGACAGATGAGGAATGTGAGGGTGAAAGGGTTCCATTCTCTAAAACAGAGCATTATCGCAACACTGAGGAGAGTGTCAAAGAAAGAATGTGAAGTTTTCTGTCTCTCCCCCGTGTTCCATTTTGTCCCACTTTAGTTTCTCGGTAACTCTTCCACTGCTTACGCCACTTCTGAACTGTGTCTTGGGGCTGGAGAGATGGCCTAGCGGTGCTCTTGCAGAGGACCCGGGTTCGATCCCCAGCACCCACATGGCGGCTAAGAACCATCTGTAACTCCAATTCCAGGAGAACTCCAGTTCCAGGGGAATCCGAGACCATCTTCTGACCTCCGCGGCATTGCACAACACGGGTGCACAGACCTACATGCACGCACTACACTCATACACATACAAAAATAAATAAATAAATAAAATAAAAATGAACTGTGTCTTACAACAGAGACAAATGTTCCAAACATGGTGTGACCCCAGGTCTCCCACAAAGCAGGCCACTTGTTCTCTATCTTCCTTCTGTCTTTTAGTTCTTCCAGTGGGATGACCACTGCCCCTGTGGTCAGCATCCCTACAGATAGTCCGAATCATATTTCTTCCCACTGTGTCTCTTTCACACACACTGCAAGGCCTTGTCTTCCTGGGAGGAAAGCTTTAGCTCCAAATAAAAATAGCAACCCTCCTGCACTGTCACACTGGCAATTTGCAGCACACCCAGGCACAGAGGATAGCCCAACCACTGATCAGTCCAGCCGCTTCCAGGAGAAAGGACTTCTGTACCTGACCGTGTTATTTAGTGCCTTCTTGCCTCAATTTTAGTTTCTTTCTCTCTCCCTCTCTCTCTCTTTCCCTCTGTCTGTCTCTCTCCTCTCTTTTTGTCTGTGTGCTGGATAACTTTAGAGTCAACTTGACATAGCTGGCTTGAGGGAGCCTCAATTGGGAAACTGCCTCCACTGAACTGGCCTGTGGCTACGTCTGTGGAGTATTATCTTGATTGTTGAGTGACGTGGGAGGGTCCAGCCCACTATGGATGGTGCCACCCCTGGGCAGCTTGTTGTGTATTATAGAAGAAAGCAGGCTGAGCATGGGCCAGGGCAGCAAGCCAGTAAGGAGTGATCTTCCATGGCCTGTGCTTCAGCTCCTGCTTCCAGGTTCCTGTCCTGAGTTCCTACCTTGGAACTCCTCAGTGGTGAACTGTGACCTAGGAGATGTAAGCCAAATAAAACCTTCCTCCCCAAGGTGTTTTTTTTTTTTTTTTGTTAGAGTGTTTTGTCACAACAATGGAGAAGCAAACCAGAATAGTCTGTCTTTCTCCTTTTCTTTTTGAGGTGTTAGAGATGGAATCTAGGGCTCCAGGCATGATAGGCAAGTACTATACCACTAAGCCACATCTGTAACTCCTTTTACTTTTTGAGACAGGGTCTCTTTCACTAAGTTTCTCAGGCTAGCCTTAGACTCACTGTCTATACCCCACGAAGGCTCAAACTTAACAATCATTTGGCCTCAGCTTCTCAAGTAGCTGGGATTACAGGCCTGTACCATCAAGGCAACAAGTCTGTTCTATTTCTAACATGAAAATAAATGCCATTTTCTAACACCAATGCACTAATTATCACACTATTTTATACAAGAAATGTGACAGACCAAAAAAAATTTTTTTTTTGTCTTTTTGAGAAAGGGTCTCCCTATAGCCCCAGCTGTCCTGGAACTTGCTCTGTAGACCAGGCTGGCCTTGAACTCACAAAGATCTGCCTGCCTCTGCCTCTCAAGTGCTAGGATTAAAGGGACAGACCAAAATTTAAAGTCTAGAAAATGTTTTGTAATTTTCCCTCATGACACAGATATGGTGGTTTTTATTGGTAACTACTCAGGTGTTTGAAAGGTTGACTTTCCTGACTTTTGAGGCTAAAAAGAATGAGAATCAACCGGGTGTGGTGGAGCACGCCTGTAATCCCAGCACTTGGGAGGCAGAGGCAGGTGGATCTCTGTGAGTTCAAAGCCAGCCTGGTCTACAGAGTGAGTTCTAGGCCAGCTGGGGCTACAGGGAGACCCTGTATCAAAAATACTGAGGAAAAAAAAAAAAGAATGAAAATCTTTCTCCTGCCACATCCCTGGATGCCACTGATCAGAGGAGCATCTATCATGAATGTTACATTTTTAAATGACATGAAAGAGCAGGAGGTGGGTTTTAAGAGATAGACAGCATCTTATAATGAAACAGTATGTATTCAATCCTGCTTATATTTGAAAATAATATGAAGAAATTACCTTATATTTACATGGGTGAATGAATCACTAGCTAGACTTGACCATATGAGCCTCTGGTTGATTAACAAGGAGTAGGTCCAAGGAATGAAACATGAAATCAGAGTCATATGCTCAGGGCTGGAGAGGCTGCTCAGTGATTAAAACCTCTTCTTGCAAAGAACTGGGGTTCAGTTTCGTCATCCATGTGGCAACTCCCAATCACTTGTAACTCTTGTTCCAAGAGAATCAGTCTCTCTCTTTTGGCTTCCCATGGGCACCAGGCATGCAAGTGGTACAAATAAGGTAAACATTTATACATACATATTTTTTTAAATGTTAAAAAAGGTCATATGTTCCAAAGGACATTGCAGTTAATGACTGACTGCAAGCACAAAGGTAAAGCCCATAAAACCATATCAACCTGGATGCTGAAACCATTCCCTTTGTGTTCATACAAAAATGAAGTCATGTAACCTTGCATTTCTCAGATCAGATTCCAGTGTCTGTACCATTCAGCCAACCATGAGTAATTAAAAGAGAGGAGGTGAAAGATCATCTGTGACATTTCCTAGAGAAGAGACTTTCCTTTTCTCTAGGGACTGGGACAGACACAGAAAAATAGAAACCCTTACTTCCCAAGTTGAAGGCTTAATTAAAAAAAAAAAGATTAACTTACAAATTATAGTGACACTTGAGGAACTTTGAACAGAAATACTTCTGTTAATGAAAAGCATCAGACAAGTCTTTCTTTTTTCTTTCTCTCTTTTGAGACAGGGTGTGGCCTGAAACTTGCTATGCTGAGCAGGCTGGCCTTGATCTCACAGAGATATCTATCTGCTTCTGCTTCCCAAGTGCTAGGATTAAAGGCCTGTGCCACCACAACTGGCTTACAAGTTTTCTTTTTGTGGGGAAAAAAAGGCAAAGAATCTTTACATGCTACAAAGTGGAAATGAATGTTAGGAAAAAGTATTTAACAAACATAAATATCTAATTCTTTTTTTTAATTGAAGTTTTGTGCCTTTGATACATTTCTTAATCAAATTTAACCCTCTTCCTTGCCCCCACTAGGCCTTGAAGTCACAGAGCTCCAACGTGCTGCCTGTGAAGTGTGGATTGAAAGAGTGGGGTCCAACTATATCCCCAGCAAAAGAGAAAACAATTTGTTAACACTATTGATTTTTATTTTAGAATGAGCAAAGAAGTAAACAACTACAACAAAAAAGCTTGGAAAGATTAAATTACAAAGAAAATTTCACAAGAAGAAACTAGGCACAATATTTTGTACTGTCCAATTCAGTGTATCAGTAAAGTCCAGCTCATTGTGCAGTTGGTCATGTTATAAGGTCACAGGAATTGGTGGAAATTGCAGCTTCTAATGATTTTCTGTAACTTCTCTGAACAAATGCTGCTTCCCACAACAATCTATAATAACTTAGCTATTGTACAGAAATGCCAATATACTTCAATTTTGTACTGTAAATTTTGAGAAATTACTTAATATTTATGTTTTTTATGTTATGTGTAATAGTTTACCTGTGTGTGTGACAGCATTCTGCAAAATGGCGGGCAATTGCCAGGAGGAAGGAGGTCCAGGAACGTCCCCTGGAACAATGGAGTTAAGGACCAGTGGTAGTCGCCATGTGTGGATGCTAGGGGAATCAACCTGGATGCCCTGCAAGAGCCCTAGCTAGGTACTCTTAACCACGTAGCCCACTCACCCGTTCTCTCAATAACTGTTTTTAAAAGTAGATTATAGTTTTCACAGTTAGACGTTCCCAAACAAGCTCTCTGGGCTCTAGGTGTTCAGGATATGACTAAAATGATTAGTGGTATTATACCCCAAGACGCCTCCTATCGCAGAGATACATGATCCAATGCGTTGTTATGAGCTTCTCTTCACAATGTGAGAACTGGAAGCAACCCAAGTTTGTCCCGCACACCTACAAGTGGGATAATTGACAAAGAATATGTGTATTCACATGGAAGTAGTTTCTGGTTCAAGTTAAAAAACGAAATCGTTAAACTTATGCAGGATAATGGATAGAAAGCAGAAACGCCATTTTATGTGAAGTAACACCAGTCTCCAGAAAAACAACATGATATGGTTCCCTCATTTGTGGATCGCAGCACAAAAGCATTATAGTAGATAAACGACTTTGTTTTTTTATAAGATAAGCTGCCTATATGTTTACTATCATCAACATGCTATGTAATGTAGGAATTACATAATATTCTTTCTTTACCTCATTACAATGCTACTGTCAAAATGCGAATCCTACAACATGGTTTTGAAATTAACCTATAGTTTAGTTTCAGACATCATAATTTTGGTATATGTTTGGCCATCTAGATAGTGCATATTTTTGAAGCCATGCAATTGGACAAAAGAGGATGTAGAGACACAACACAACAACAACAAAAAGTATTGGTTCAAAAAGAACGACTGTAAACAGTTCAATAACTTTTGCCCAAACAGTTATAACTTCTGTCATCAAAAAATTTGAAAAAAAAAAAAAAATAATAACGAGAAAAGATGCAAGACTTGTATACAGAACCAGAACTCTGGAGGGGCGTGGTGGCAATGAAGGAGTTTTTNCTTTTGTATATTTCATAAAAACTTTCAATAAGTAATTTTATCATTGAAGTTTTGTGAATTTTATACAACATTTCTTAATCGAATTTAGACCCATTCCCCCTCCCTTGCCCCCCACCTACCAGAGCCTGTGCATTCTGTCATACATGTCTTCCATCTTTTTCTCAGTCTTTTTTTCAATTTTTTGATGCAGAAGTTTACTGTTTGGGCAAAAGTTTACTGTTTCAGTCAGTTCTTTGACCCAGTCTTTTTTGTTGTTGTTGTTTCTTCCAATTTGCATGGCTTCAAAATATGCATATATATATAGGCCAAACATATACCAAAATTATGATGTCTGAAAATAAACTATAGGTTAATTTCAAAACATGTTTAGGGATTCGCATTTTGACAGTAGCATTGTATGCAGGTAAAGAAAAAATATTACTTTACATTCCTACATTACATAGCATGTTGATGAGTAACATTAGGCATTATATTTATTAAAAAAAAAAAGTCAGTTTATCTTACAAATAGGGCTTTTGTGCTAGGATCCACAAATGAGGGAAACCATATGTCATTTGTTTTTCTGGGACTGTGTTACTTCACTTAGCACAATGGCTTCTACTTCTATCCATTTACCTGTGAAGTTCATGATGTGTTTCTTTACTGCAGCACTGACTTCCATTGTGTACATTTCCTTTATCCACTTGTGGGTTGAGGGACACTTGGGTTGCTTCCAGCTCTTCACTATTGTGAAGAGAGCTGCAATAAACACAGATGTGCATGTATCTCTGCGATAGGATGAGTCTTGTGGGTATATACCACTAATTCTTTATTGTATCATGAACACCTAGAGCCCTGATGAGCTTGTTTGGGAAGTCTACTGTGAAAATCTACTTTTAAAAAAGTTTATTGGCTAGAAGCTGGTGAGATGGCTAAGTGGTTAAGAGTACTGGCTGCTCTTGCAGAGGATCCAGGTTTGATTCCCAGCATCCACATGGCAACTACCAACTGTCCTTAACTCCAGTTCCAGGGGAATTTGACTCCTTCCTCTGGCATCTGCCAGCATTGCATCTGTCTACACACAGGTAATAAACTCATACACATAAATAAAAATAAATATTAAGTATTTCTAAAAGTTTACTAGCTAAAAATTGAAGTATATTGGCATTTCTGTACAATAGCTAAGTTATTATAGATTGTTGTGGGAAGCAGCATTTGTTCAGAGAATGTTACAGAAAACTCATTTAGAAGCTGAAATTTCCACAATTCCCTGTTGACCTTATAACACTGACCAACTGCACTGAGCTGGACTTTACTGATACACTGAATTGGACAGTACAAAATATTGTGCCTAGTTTCTTCTTGTGAAATTTTCTTTGTAATTTAATCTTCTCAAGCTTTTTTGTTGTAGTTGTTTTATTCTATTGCTATTCTAAATAAAAATCAATAGTGTTAACAAAATTGTTCTATTTTGCTGGGTATAGTGGCACACATCTTTAATCCCAGCACTTCAAGGCAGAGCCAGTTGGATCTCTGTGAATTCAAGGCCAGTCTGGTCTACACAGTGAGTTCCAGGCCAACTGGGGCTACAAGGAGCCCTTATCTCAAAAAGAGAAAAAAAAATAAGAAAAGTTCTATTTTTTCAATGCTAGGCTTCATACATGTTAGGAAAATGCTTTATCACTGAGTATTCTCCCAGCCTCAGAAGATTATGGGGCTTTTTATTGTTTTGATTTTTTTTGTTGTTATTATTATTTAAATATGCATACCAAGTCTCTGTGCTTATAACTGGCAGCATGTGCCATGGGCTACCCCATGTAGCTTCTGCATCTCAGCCATACTAGGATCTCTATAGCCTCATTAATATTTTTTATGAAACTCCTTTTGCCTATTTTCTCATTCCTTAATTTCCTCTTAAAATGTTGCCTTAAAAAAATTGCTTGTGGGATAGCAAGAAGGCTCAGTGAGTAAAGATTCTTGCTGCCAAGCCTAATATCCTGAGTGTCATCTTGGATCCCACATGGTAGAAAGAAATACCTATTTTCGCCGGGCGTGGTGGTGAACGCCTTTAATCCTAGCACTTGGGAGGCAGAGGCAGGCGGATCTTTGTGAGTTCAAGGCCAGCCTGGTCACAGAGTGAGTTCCAGTATAGCTGGGGCTACAGGGAGACCCTGTCTCGAAAAGACCAAAAAAAAAGAAATACCTATTTCCCACAGGTTGTTCTCTGACCTCCACATCTGTGCTGTGGCACACGTGCACACATGCAGGCACACACAGACAATAAATGTGTAAACATTTTTTAAAATTTATTTTTTATGTGTATGAATGTACTGTCTGCATGTAGTTTTGTGCACCCGTGTCATGCAATGCCACGGAGGTCAGAAGAGGGTGTCGGATTCCCCTGGAACTGGAGTTAAAGATGGTTCTCAGCCGCCATGTGGGTGCTGAGGATCGAACCTGGGTCCTCTGCAAGAGCAGTCGGTGCTCTTAACCACTAGGCTATCTCTCCAGCCCCGAAAACATTTTTAAAGTTTTCATTACCGTATATATTTTCTTTGGTGTAAGTATACCACCTTGTATATTCACAGCTGCCTTCCTGTGCATTGTCACATCTGTCTTTATAGCAGTGTGTTATACTGATTTATTTTACTTTGTCTTCCAAACAAAGAAACAAAGTTTATATGTTTATTTCTCCTCCTTTTTTGGTTATGTTTTTCTCATGTATATGTGCGTATGTATGCGTGGTAAGCATGTATTTGCACATGTGTACCAAGTGAACACACATGCATATGTGGAGTCTTCCTAGATTGCTCTCTACCTTATTCACTGAGCAGGGTTTCTTTTTTTTAATTTTTTAATTTTAATTTTATTTATTTCTGTATGTCTATGAATGTACTGTCTGCATGCAGGTCTGTGCACCCATGTCGTGCAATGCCGCGGAGGTCAGAAGAGGGTGTCAGATTCCCCTGGAACTGGAGTTCTCCTGGAATTGGAGTTACAGACGGTTCTCAGCCGCCATGTGGGTGCTGGGGATCGAACCCGGGTCCTCTGTAAGAGTGGTCGGCGCTCTTAACCGCTAGGCTATCTCTCCAGCCCCTTTTTTTTAATTTTTAAAAAAATTTTTTATTTTTTTATTTTATTTTTTATTTTTTTTGAGCAGGGTTTCTTAATAGAACACAGAGCTAACTGATGCAGCTAGTCTGTGGGAAATACTGGCCATACCTTCTGAGCACCTGACTTACAAAAGGGCAACCACACCCACCTGGTATCTACATGGATAATGGGAATCTGACCTCTGGTCCTCATACACTTGCAAGGCAAGCCATTTTCCTAATCTGTCATTCTTTTTGAGAAAGGGTCTCATTCTGTAATGCAGGCAAGCCTCAAACTCATGGCTATCCTCCTGCCTAAGCCTCCTGAATGTTATGGTTACCAGTGTAAGCCACCACCCCCTGCTACAGTTCCTTGGAGAATATGGCTATACTCACCGTTTTTTATACTTTCGACACATCCAGAAGAAAAAAATGCCAGCGAAAATAAAGAATAATGTCCCGAAGATAACACCTAGGAGTAAAAATAATTAAGTACATGAAAAATATAATTCAAAGGGTTTTTTTGTTTGTTTTGAAACAGAGTATAACTATGCACCCCAGGCTGGTCTGGAACTCTCTATGTAGATCAGGTTGGCTTTGAACTCACAGATATCTGCCTGCCTCTGCCTCCTGAGTGCTGGGAGTAAAGGTGTGCACCACTATGTCAAGTTGAATCCAGAGGTTTTAAATGCTGTCTTAATAGTCCCACTGCAGGTTGCCAGTGGTTCTTTTAACCCAGGTTCTATTCTACCCAAATTTAATCTAAAGAGTTAGTGTTACTACCACAGTATTACTGGGTATGGGGTGGTATAGAGTCTTTTGTAATCTTTCGCCCAATAACACTGCCTTATCATAGCAATGGTATTTCTGGGCTTAGTGTCCACAGCCCACTCACATCTTTGACGGTAGGCATAAGAGACAGGCCCTTGGATTGAAATCCAACTCTGTATAAACTTATTAGTGATGATTAGGTTTTTAATTTTTATTTTATTTCTTTTTTGTTGTTTTCTGAGACAGGATCTCGCTGTAGCCCTTGCTGACCAGGAACTTGCTATGTAGCCCAACTAGGCTGACCTCAAACACAGAGATCTTCCTGCCTCTGCTCCCAAGTGCTAGGATTAAAGGCATATGCTACCACACCCAGCTATTTTAAATTTATGTTTATGAGTGTTATCGCCTGCATCCATGTAAGTGCACCCATGTTGTGCAATGCTTATGAAGACCAGAAGAGGGCATCAGATCCACAGGAACTGGAGTTACAGATGGTTGTGAGCTGCCATCTGGGTGTTGGAAACTGATCCCCAGTCCTCTGCAAGAGCAGGCAGTGCTTTTAACTACTGAGCCATCTTTTCAGCCCCTGTGTTGATTAGTTTTGATTGTCAACTTGATTCAATCTAGAATCTCCTCAGAAAAGAGTCTCAATGAAGTAATGTCTAGATCAGGTTGGCCTGTGGGCATAACCGTGGGGAGGGTATCTTGATTACACTAAGGTGGAAAAACCCAGCCACTATGGGTGGCACCATTACTTAGGCAAGGATCCTGAAATGCAAAGGGGTAGAGAAAGGGTGCTGAACACAAATATGCTTGCTATTTCTCTCTGCTATTGACTGTGGATGAGCAGCTTTTCAAAGTTCCTGCTACCTTGACTTCCCCACAGTGATGGGCTGTAACATGGAACTGTGACCCATAAAACAAAAACAAACCCAAAAAACCTTCTCCCTAAGTTGCTTTTTTCAGGGTATCTTATCACAACAACAGAAAGACACTATTATTCTATCTGCAGACACAGCAATCACTTAGATGCTAGTCCTATGGCTTTCATAGTACAAATAATCACAATGACTTTCCAGAAACATACTACTGAGTACAAAGCAAAGATGGTGTTTCTTCTCCAGCATTGTTAAAATAAAGAATTATTGACACTGAAGGATTTCTCATTCATAATGGTTCAAAGAGGTAGCTTAAAAAAAAAAGATGAGGGCCACTCTCATCACACCCTAAACTTATATTAATTTTAACTGAATTTATAAGATATTTTTACTTCTTTTTACATATCATTTACTAGATGTAGATATTAACTCTCAAAGATGCTAGAATTTCTCAGCAAACCCATAACAGAACTTACCAGCTATGAGACCAGCACGGGAACCTGAAAGAGACAAAGCCACAGAAATGTCACTGGCACATAATGTACTCAAACAGGTGCTTTAGCCCATGTGGTCCATTCCAATTTTAATTCAAGAGTCAACTTACTGGTATTCTAACATAAAACACCTTTGCTTTCACTCATATAATCTCATTTTATGTGGTTCACTTACCAAAGACTTTTTTTTTTTTTTTTTTTTTTGAGACAGGGTCTCCCTGTAGCCCCAGCTGTCCTGGAACTCGCTCTGTAGACCAGGCCTTGAACTCACAGAGATCCGAGGGCCTCTGCCTCCCAAGTGCTAGGATTAAAGGCGTGTGCCACCACGCCCGGCCCAAAGACTTTTTAAATTAATGTTTTTCATCATAAAAATAGTATCATAGATGAAAATTAATAAAGTGGAACAGAAGACAAATAACACTCATAATCTTAATACGTGGCAGCCACAACTGTCTGTAACTCCAATTCCAGTGGAATCTGATACCCTCTTCTGGCCTCTGTGGGCATGCCACAACACAGGTGTGCTTACATACATCCAGGCAATACACTCATACACAAATACACTCATACACATAAAAAATAAAAAATATTTTTAAAAAAAGAAAGTCTCTGTTCTTCCTTCTCCTTTTCCACAACCAACTTGCTTTGAACCATGCAGAGCTGGAGAAACATCTTTTACCTCATAAATGGAATGAGACTTCTGTAAACTAGGAAGATTTAGAAAGTCAGAGGACAGCAGGCACTTGTACTTTGGAGATAGAAAAAGAGAAGCTGGGTTCTAGAAAAACTGTTGCTCCAGGACTGGGACCCTGGGGCATGAAGAGGAGAGTATATTTCAGAACATGATGCAGTGTCACACTTCCTAAGCAAGTGATCTGATATAAAAGGCCACTGAGCTGAGGATGTGACAGACCTGAGAACTCCAGGACATTCATTCTATGGTGTTAGCACTGGGGATGTAATTTCCCAAGGTATGCTATTCTAAGCCTAGAACATCTCCAAGATTTACTCCCTACTTTCCTTTCTAGGAAGGCCAAGAGCTAGTGTCTCAGGTAATCAATTCTAAGTCTTAGGGACAAATACTGTTTCCCCCTCCCCCTTTGTCCATGGTATCATTTTTCTTTGCTTCCTCTCCCTACTAAGATTTCAAGGTTCAAGACCAGATGGTTGACAGAGGAGTAAGCACAAAAGGGAGTACCTGCTTTTAGTCTAGATCTCTATCTAGGGACAAAGAGTTCATATTTGGTACAACACCATCAATGAGTTTACTCTCAAATCACACTTCAAAAACCTGAAGATATTCCATCCCTTTTCATCTCCACCTACTCAGAAGAACATAAGAAAAATGGATCCTTGCATTTGAGTAAATACTAGGACTATCATTAAGAGACATATGGGGTGGGGATATAAAAGCTGGTGAGGATAAGGGCTACTACAGTCAATTCATTTGTTCAGGTTTATCATAGTCCCAGATCCTAGTATCTGATGGTTACGTTTATTTTCCTGCTTTGGTACATACCAAATATGGCATATTTGGTAAAAGCCTTTGTTTTAAATAGGGGATGAATTATGGCCTAGGCCAGGCCCAACCTAGATCCTTTCCATTCCTTGAGACTTTAAAAAAAAAAAAAAAAAAAAAAAAAAGAAAAAAGAAAAACCTTCCAAGAGATCTTTTTTCAGTGCTAAGGACTGAATTCAAGGCTTTGCACATATTTGGAAAGTGCTCTAACACCCAACCTCTCCAAAAGAACCTTATGAGTTGCTGCAATCAAGAAAGACAGGCCAAACATCCCTTCTACAGTTACAGTCCCTCAAGTGATTCCACCTTGAAATAGCCAACATTCTAGCTTGTCACATTTGAGAGAGCATATCCCTGGCTCTCACCAGTCATATATCATATCACAGTGGGCACCAGGACAGATGGATAACAAAGGAGGGATCATACTGGGGATGGGCTCCATTCCCTGAACTTGTACTTACGAGGTATACATTTGGGCAGAGGAGGGTACCAGCTGCCATCTGCCTGGCACTGGCTATGAGGACTACTATCCAGCTTATACCCATCCTCACACTCCATAGTTACATTATCTCCATACTGATATTCTGTTCTGATGTCCAATTTCTTCTTGATTCCAGTCATAAACTGTGAGAAGCTACACTTCACTCCTGTAATCAGAAAAATCATAAGGAAATTAATATTTTATTGTTAACTAAAATTGCTATGATAGGCAAACTAACTTTGCCCATTGCAAAATGGGGTATATTTTCAATCAATAATTGTCACCCCCCCCAACTTCTTTGGCCTTCAATCTACATGGGCCCCAGCATTGGGAGACACCAATTCCATGTTAACTCTCTAGGTCTATAACATACTGGTTCTTTTGCTTGTGATTAACTGAATACTTCTGGTCTGTTTTCTTTTAATCAGCTTAGTATTTCTTTTTTTAATTGAATCATATTTCTTTTTTTTTTAATAATAGTATTTCTTAGTTTCTCAGCGTATTTTGAGACTTTAAGGAGTCTTCCTCTGATCTACTACCTCCATAGCATTCAATTAAACTCTTTTTTTGTTGTTCTTTTTGAGATAGGGTCTCCCTGTACCCAAGCTGTCCTGGAACTCCCTATGTAGACAGGTAGACAGGCTGGCCTTGAACTCACAAAGATCCCCCTGTCTCTGCTGGGATTAAAGGCATGCATCACCATGGCCTGGCAATTAAATTCTTTCTTGTTCATCTCCCTAGTTAATTACAAAGAATATGGGGACAGAAAATTAGCTTACCTAGATACACTGTTATAATTCCAGTGCTTAGCATGTAATCATTGCTCAATAAGTAACCACAACCTTGGAGAGTGAGGGACAGCCTGGACGGACATAATAAAACTTCCTTACATTTTCCCAGAGTTGATGTGCTTGGTTTCTGACCCATTTTAAATCCAGAGTCCAATTACTCTTTATATTGAGCTACCTTTAGTTCCCTAAAAAGTCACTCTTTGCCTACCACTACTGTGTTAGACCTAACATCCTATGACTAACAGATTAAAAAAATAAATAAATAAATAAAACATTATGGAGTGCATTAACTAACAAAACCCTAGCTTTCACTAACCAAAATGCTAAAAACATCATCAGATAGCACCTGAGGCTTACATAGAGTTTCTCTGCTTTGCTTCAAACCACCCACCTACTTAATGTTTTCACCAGTGTAATTAGAAAAGGGCCTTGATTTATGACTTTCTTTGTTTGTTCTGTAACTAAAAAAATTCACCATACTGTTACTATGTGGGAACACGGAATATTGGGGTGACCTAAATCTGTGTTCCTGGTCCATGGTCATTTATATTTGGCTTCGTAATAAACTATCTCTTCTCTCATTTGAAGTTCTCTCTCTCTCTCTCTCTCTCTCTCTCTCTCTCTCTNTCCGCACTTCACAGCATAATTTCAGCCACCCTGCCACTTTGGGGCTCACCCAGTATGCTGGGAGAGAGTGCCAGCTTTGCTTAGAAACTAGATGAGAAGCCGGGAGTGGTGGCACATGCCTTTAATCCTAGCACTTGGGAGGCAGAGGCAGGTGGATCTTTGTGAGTTCAAGGCCAGCCTGGTCTACAGAGCGAGTTCCAGGACAGCTGGGGATACAAGGAGACCCTGTCTCGAAAAGACCAAAAAACAAAACAAAACAAACAAAAAAGTGAAAAAGCGAAGTACAGAGAAAGAATATCCCCTAGAAAGTTCTTAGACTCATTCACAAAAAGAACTCAAGAATGGACCCAAATGGTGACTTTAGGACAATTTTATCAGAATTATAAAGAGAGACCTTCAGGGCAGGCAAGCTGGGAATCTCAGCAGCTGCCTTGAGGAGAAAAGAGGGGACAAAGAAGAAACCCAAGAGGCCATGCTGTGAAGGTCCCAGAAAAATCCTGCATTTTGAACTAAACTTCCTGCAAGACTGATCAACTGATTAACACTTCAAGGATAGTGGAGAGTTTGGAATGTTGATCCAGAGCTTATTTACAATTATCTTGGGCTGTCTTTAGCCCCCAAATAACCATTCCTTCCCCACATCTGTTTCTGACTTAATACCCTTGTGACTAACAGAATGTATTAACAAAAGAAACAGTTCTCACCAATCAAAAGGCTAAAGAATGTCATCAGATAGTATCTGATATTTACAGAATCCCCACAACCCTTTGCTATGCCCTGCCTATAGAATCTACCTGCCAGTGTACTTGATGACTTTTCTTGGTTCTGGTTACTATAAAAACTTCATGAAACTGTTACCACTGTGGAATATGGAATCTGGGGTAACAGAATAAACTGCAGAATCCTGCTTGTGTCAGTTTGGCTAGCAGAAAATTAAACTCCCTCTCCTCAACTGACTTTGGCTGTTGGTTTCTGATTTTTCCCTAACAAAACTACTAGACATTCTTTTTAAGAGGACTGTAATACTTTATCAAGATTGTCCATATTCTGGGCTATAAAATCTTAAAGGTACTTGAAGTAATAAAGTAAAAATAACTAGACAATCTCCAAATGTTTAGAAATTATGCAACATACTTCTAATTAGCCTATTTGCCAAGAAGATATGAAAAACAAAAGTAGAAAATGTCTACATAATAAAGAAAACAATACATTGGGAATGATACATTGAAACAAAGTCAGTTATACACCAAGGAAAATTCTACAAAATAAAAAAAATTCTACAATGTTTCTGGCCGGGCTGGTGGCGCAAGCCTTTAATCCTAGCAGTTGGGAGGCAGAGGCAGGCGGATCTTTGTGAGTTCAAGGCCAGTCTGGTCTACAGAGTGAATTCCTGGACAGCTGGGACTACAGGGAGACCCTGTCTCGAAAAGACCAAAAAATAAATAAAAAAAATAAAAATTGTTTCTGAAAGGCTGGGCATGGTGGTGCACACCTTTAATCCTAGCACTTGGGAGGTAGAGGCAGGAGGATCTCTGAGTTCAAGGCTAGCCTGGTCTACATAGTTCCAGGACAACCTGAGCTACAGGGAGAACCTTTCTCAAAAAGACCAAAAATAAAAAATAAAATTATTTGTGAGGAGCCTAATAGAACTGGCAAACCTCCAGTAAAAATAACAATGGAAGGAAAAGCAAAACATTATTATCAAGATCAGGAATTAATACGTGTTATCACTCCAGAATTTATGACGCTGATAACTTGGAAAACTGAGCCCTTGAAAAACACAACTCACCACATGCCTTTAATCACAGCACTCAGGATGCAGAGGCAGGCGGATCTCTGTGAGTTCAAGGCCAGCCTGGTCTACAGAGTGAATTCCAGGCCAGCTGGGCTACAGGGAGATCCTGTCTCAAAAAAGACACACACACAAAAAAAAAGAAAGAAAGAAAAGAAAAGAAAAAAAAAGAAAAATACTGCTCGCCCAAATTAATTAAAATATAAAAGATATGCTATTTTTTAATATTAAGAAAATTAAATCAATAATTAAAACTCTAACAACCATTATAAGTACTTCTTCCCACTAAGGTCCAGATTGCTCCACTCCTGAATTTACTGAAACATAAATATTCTAAACAAAAACTTAGAAAAATAATTCAGCATATTATTAATTAATTAATTTAGTTAGTTAGTTAGTTATTAAGTTACACAGGGTCTCCATGTAGCTCCAGCTGCCCTGGAATTTTCTATGTAGAGCAGGCTGGCCTTGAATTCAGAGATCCACCCTCCCAAGTGCTGCAATTAAAGGCATATGCCACCATGCCCAGCTGAATTCAGCTAGAAACAATTTTAGAATAAAAATTTTTTAAAATGATATCTAAGAATAAATCTAATGGGAAATATGAAATCTATATATAAATAAATATGCTACAATAAAAATGGATGGTTTTATCATGCTCATCAATTTAAAATTCAAAAATAGAAATTTGTTAAAACTTTGCAAATTAATGTGCTGAATCAATATAAACAATACAAATTCAAACAGGATTCTTTTTCTAGTGATTGATCAGCTTATAAGATATATGCCACCAGAGATCGTCTTAATACTATAGTAACTGAAATTATATATACATATATATATAATTTATATATATGTTATCTTGTCTATCTATCTATCTACACACACACACACATATATCTATATATATCTATATATATATATCTTGTATGTTGGTCTCCTTCCAGGTAGATTCTGTTTTCTTGTTATATATATATATATATATATATATATATACCAACATACAAGATTACTCAATTTGTGTCCAGGGTGATTCTGTTTGTTTCCCAATTTGTGTATGCTTGGGATTCAACTCAGGACCTCTTTCATGCAATGCAAATGCTTCATTCTTGAGCTATATCCTCAGCCCCTAAAATGCCTTTTTTGCTTCCATTTGATAACACATGGTGTAATTGTTATAACACATGGTGTAAGATCAACTGCCTATCCACCAGGAATAAACAAACAAAAGCTAAAACACTTTGACTATACTCCACAACACGCAAAAAAATAAATTCAAGATGAAGCAAAACATGAAAGAGAAAACAAAAAAGTTTCTAGGAGGAAACGCTGGGGAAAACATCATAATGGGCAAAGATTTCTTGACAGAAAAATCAGTAACTAGAAAGGGAAAATAAATTAACATTATTAAAATGTAGAACTTCTATTATCAAATGGACTTAGAGAAAACATATATGGGTGTTTTATTTATTAGACATATGAGAACATATAAAAGAACTTCTATAACATAATAAGCTGTAAATAATGCCTATAAGGTTTGAGTAGAGAGACTTTACAAGCAAATGAAGAGTCATCACCAGAAATCAGGAAATGTAAGCCATTTTAGACATTATGACAGTCAGTATTATGACCTTGAAACATCAATTAGGGCAGTTTGACTCCGGAGATGGTCATCACCTAATTGATCACAGTGTTCTCTGATTTGTGTTAACTGGAGATGTAGGCCTAGTGAAAAAAAAGTGTCCTGAGTCATTGCAAAAGCTGCTGAATTAATTTACAGACCTAGAGCAACTCACAGGAAATCATATTCCCTAGGACACATCCTACTATCTAGCTTTCAGGGACTGAAGATATCTTACCATATATACATTTGTTTTTTTTTACATAAAATGGGTAAGTTTATATGCCATTAAAGTGTTTCTCTATACTGCTTTAAAGCTGACTCCTTCTTCAACTGTCAACAGCTGATAAAGCCAAGAACTAGAATTGCAGAGCTCTAGTTCCTGATCAGTAGAATGGGACCTGAGTCATATCTCTGGCCCTGGGAGGAAGGGCCCAGAAGGTCATTAATTGAAAACTACTTAAACCTTGTTTAAAAGCTTAGCCAGGCGTGATGGTGCACGCCTTTAATCCTAGCACTTGGGAGGCAGAGGCAGGTGGATCTTTGTGAGTTCAAGGCCAGCCTGGTCTACATAGAGAGTTCCAGGACAGTCAGAGCTAATGGGAGACCCTGTCTCAAAAAGACCAAAAAATTGGGACTGGAGAGATAGACTAGCGGTTAAGAGCACCGACTGCTCTTGCAGAGGACCCAGGTTCAATCCCCAGCACCCACATAGCAGCTGAGAACCTTCTGTAACTCCAATTCTAGGAGAACTCCAGTTCCAGGGGAATCCGAGACCCTCTTCTGACCTCCGTGGCATTGCACGCGACAGGGGTGCACAAGCCTACATGCAGACAGTACACTCGTACACATACAAAAAAAAAAAAAAAAAAAAAAATAAATAAATAAATAAATAAATAAATAAATAAAAGCTCTAAAATTTATTGAGTACTATAAAGCAAAAGACTTTCTGATAAATATTAAGGACATACCATTGTCCCCTTCTATAAGAGTCTAAACGAATAGGCTTGTCAACTACTTGGAAAGGAGAAAGTCCCTTAGGAAAAGCTCCTTCTTCTACAGAACTTAGACATAGTATAAAGTCTGAAATATAGATCAGTACAATGGCCTCTTTGGCCATTGCCTACTCTTATTCCTGGGGAGCAGGCCATAAACTCTGCCTGTCTTCTGCACTGTGCTTTGGGTCTTTCATCTGAATTCTTTCAAATGACATCATAAGGACTAGGAAGCCAAGAAGAATCTAGAGCCAAATCCTGGTGACATTATCTTTTTTTATATTTGGATTACATTCCAGAGTATGTATACAGTTTTTGCAATTCTGCATACTGATTTTATATTCCTTATAAAATTTTTAGGTTAATTTCAATACATTTGCTTTCAATGGGTTATTTTCAAATTATAGTTTAAAACATGTAGCACATCTAGGTTACTTTAACATTTTTACTATTACAAAAAAGATGCACTGAAAAGCTCACATTGAATTCTTTGAAAAAGTCTGTATTGTTGATTTTAAGCTTTATTGCACTGTGGTCAGATAAGGACACATGGAGTTATTTCACTTTCTGGTATGTTGAGATTAGCTTTGTGTCCCAGTATGTATGTGGTCTACTTTAGAGACACTTCCATTTTCTTGGGTTCTACAGCTCACACAACAGCTCAGCCATGTGAGTTAGTCAGAACCCTCTCCAGCCCCTGCCACCATCTCTCCACTCCAGGCATAGCTTGGGTCAAGCAACTGGCCCAGCCTGGTGAGTTCTCCTCAATGTAATGTCTATTCTGAGCTTTGAATGGTGTACCCCCAAATTTGTCTATCTGTAACTTCAGGTAATGACCTTATTTGGAAACAGTCTCCTTGTAGGTATAATATAGTTAAATAAGTCATACTGGTAGGCCCTAGTCCACTGATTATTATCCTTAGAAGACAGAATATATACACAGAGATATTTGCATAGAGGGAAGACATTTATGGAAGGGTAGAGACTGGAGTGCTGACTCTAAAAGCCAAGTGATACTACAAATTGCCATTAACTATCAGAGGACAGAAGAAAGGCAAAGACATATTTTCCCTCGGAGCCTCCAGTAGGAGCTCCCTCTGTAAACAGTTTGATTTCTACTTTTAGCTTCCAGAACTCTAAGACAATAAATACATTATTCTAAGGTAGCCCAAGTTTTAGATATTTCTGTCATGGCAGCCCTAAGAACCCAATACAGAATCTTTACTTATTTTCTAATTGGAATGTTTATTTTCTTACTGAGAAAAAGAAGCCTTTTATACACATAAAAATTCAGATTTAGAAAACAAACATCCCAGGACAAAGGAGAACTTCAGGAAAATGAGCAAGAATAACATATTTGAGAATATTTCAGATATCTTCATTAAGTTGAAGAACAGGCTATACAAAAGAATTTTGTAAAGATTTTTTTTAATTCCCTATAGATCTGTGGTGAAACACTTGGCTACCATGCATGAGGCCCTGGGTTCAATTCCAATCCTGAAAAAAATATAACTCTATGGAAAACTCAGAATCCATGAGTAAAAGTAATAGTAGTATTTTAACTTACTCTCACAAATGGGTGGGTCAGTATCCCAAACAACAGTCTCGCCCGAGACAATGCATGCAGCAGAGGAGGAACCAATGAGGTGGTATCTACAAAGAGAATTAAGAATGTTACAAAATATACTGACAACTGTCTGCTTAAATTGCTGTTTCCCAAGAGATAACCAGTTTGCAAACTTCAGGATATTTTCCACTTATCAAAGCATTATGACTTCCCAAATCTTATATTTTCCTTAGGACCTTTGGATTTTCTTTTTTTGGTCTTTTTGAGACAGGGTCTCCCTTTAGTTCCCGTTGGTATGGAGCTTGCTATGTAGACCAGGCTGGCCTTGAACTCACAGACATCTGGCCTGCCAAGTGCTGAGATTAAAGAGTGCTAGGATTAAAGGCATGTGCTACCACACCCAGCTGATTTCCTTTTTTTTTTAATTAAAAAACTGAATTTATGATGCTGCTGCTGCTGATGACGATGTGTATGAGAGTACTGCCTGCATGTGTGTAAGTGCACCCATGTTGTGCAATGCCCATGGAGGTGAGAACAGGGTGTTGGATTACCCTAAAACTGGTGATACAGACAGTTGCTAGCTGCCATGTGGGTGCTGGGGAGCAAACCTGGGTCTTCTTCAAGAGTAGCCAGTTCTATCTATTTATCTATCTATCTATCTATCTATCTATCTATCTATCTATCTATCTATCTATCAGTCATCCATTTATCTGTATATACATAGGTTACAGAATGGCTATAGAGGGTTAAAAGACCATGGCAGAGTTTTCAGAAGTAGGCCGTATATTGATAAGATAAAGAATCAAACCTAAATTCAGGGAAGAAACTAAAGCAGCAACAACAGTTGTGTTACAGGTATAAAAGCAAAGCTATTGAGTTTACTTCAGTTACATACAGGTCCAGGCAGGTGACCAGGTGGCTGGGTAGAACAGCACCATCTGTCCAACACTATTCATGCAGTGCAGACTGGCAACTCGACTATTCCTGAGAGTAAAAAGGGTGCTGCCCTATAAATTTATCAGATCAAATTGAGACTATAAAGACATATGGACAAATTGAAATTACATCCAGGATACTAGAAGTTATCAGACACACCAGACCAAGGAAAGGGTGCAACTTCTTCACTCAGACTCATAAAGAGGTGTACACATAGTGCTACAATGGCCCTGTCGTCTGACCACCCAGTGTGTCCATTAAGGACCAATAGGCAGAGAGAACTCTCAACTGTCCTGGGGCTTCCACTCAGCTTGTTACCCACTGTTGATGTGGCCTACTGAAAATGCCATCTGCCCATTCTCCTATTAACTTGTCTAAACCTGCCATCTATCCTTCAACCTGTTCCTTCACTTGGACTCAGTTCTATAGTTTTGCTTGCACACCTGTGACCTGAAATGGCCTGATCACACCTGTCACAGATTCTCCAACTTCTTCCTTGTAGCTTGGTTTAGATTTGTTATCAGTATAGACTCTTGTATCACTATTGGTTTCTTCTTAGTTTTTTTTTTTTTCCTCAGGTCTTTTTGAAACTCCTTGACTCTTGAGTCATTTGAAGTGAGTCTGGAGATATACATATACATCTATGCATACATATGCATACATACACACACACACACACACACACACACACACACACTCAGAGACCGACAGAAACAGATACAGAGAGAGACTACTATGTGATGTGTAATGTATGATCTGAAGATTAATATTAGTAACTGAGGTTTTGATGAAAGACTGTGCAATCACCTTGATTTCTATTGTTATAAAATACTCTTGTTTATTTTAGTCATTACAGCAACCATAGTAAAGTCACAGTTCTATGAGTTTAAGATCTATTCTCACAGAGCACCCTGAGCTTCCCTTTCTTCTAGCAACATCTACTTGGGATTTCTGAAGTCTATGTACTTTATCTACACCCTCCCTCCCAGTGAGTGCCTCACTTCCTTATATGTTGCCATTGTTTGGAATGTCCCCTTCAAAAAAGTCTCTCAGTTAAAGATTTAGTCCCTAGCCTAGGGTCCTACTGGGCTATGGTAGAACCTTTAAAAGAGATGGGACCTTATGGAATAGGTTAGGTTACTAGGGTCTTCGGCCCTGGAGAAGGCATCTTGCTTGGCATCTTGCTGCCTGTCTTTCCTTCATGGCCCCCATGGCCTTCCCCACCATGTTTCTGCTATAATAGACCATGCTCACAGGCCCAAAGCAAGAAGATCAAGTGAACATGGATTGGGACTTCAGTAGCCATAAACTATAATATACATTTTCTCCTTTTAATTCATTATCTGAATTATTTTTCCATAGTAATAGAAAGTAGATTAACACATATGTGTTGCCTTGATTGTCCAGCAAGGAAACACGTCTTTTCTTCCTAATCTTATCCTTTTGTTCATTTCAATTAAGAGTTATATAAGTATGTTCAAGCCTTATAAGATTAGGCAAAACTGTGTTGTAGAACACTTGCCTAGTATGTTTAAGGGTCTGGATTTAATAACTAGCACAAAAAAAAAGAAAAACACAAAACACACACACAAAAAAAAACAGGAGTAGTTATAGGGTAGGTGTCTTTCCTGAGACCTGCTCAGAAGGTACTAACTATTGCTACTCTATTCCAGAACTCTTGAATGAAGAGATGTTGCTGCCAACTCACCCGATATTACAAGTATAATGAATACTGGATCCAAACTGGGTGTCTGTGTCTACATGCACCATGCCATTTGGAGGAGCTGAAGGAGTTGTACATGATTTACCTACGAGAAAGAAACAGAATTTTGGAGTCAGGTAAAGCAAACTGAACTTTTATTAAGATATGAAGTCCTAACTGGACTATGACTTACTATGGAGAACATATACAATTAAAATGATTGCACAGATTTTGGCACTTTGAGGGAACACACCAGAATGCCTTAGTAGGAGTCCCCAGGGCAGCAGTACTTGTCAGAGAAAGTCTCATCTGAGTTCTTTGTCATCCTTACATTGTGACTCCAGAAACATGTACACTTCATTTACTGCGAAAATGTTATCCAGGTATTACAATTCACAGGTCTTAAAGCCTGGGATTTTCTCATCTCTAGTTATTAAATACACTTTTCTTGGCTTCTGAATCATTACTTAGTCAGTTCTGGGAAATTGGACAGCCTTAGTGACTAGAAATTTTCTCTCATTCGTGTCCCATCATGGTCATTTCTCATTAAACTTTACTTATAATTGAGAAGGCAGTGGTAATAAGATATGATACAAAGTAATAAGATATGATCTACAAGAATAACTCAGATGTACAACACTTTGTATAGTATTTAAGTGATATGCGTCATAATTCTAAAATTTAGAAAAACTGAAGCAGATTCTACAATGGGAAGGGGCTTCCTCTGTGGAGTTACTCACGTTTACAGATGTTTTCAGCACTTGTCCAGACCAAGGTTTCTTGGCAAGTAATGTTGAACTGTTTCCTAAAATATCCAGGGAGACATTCATACTGCAAAGATGTCCCAAAGGGAAACGTGGACTCATGGATTTGACTTGTAGGCCTGGCAAATGGAAATTGTGCTGGAGCTGTACACTGGCCTGGAGATTGAGACAACAGCAATGTCACAGTTAAGGGAGGAACTTCTAGTCTCCCTTCCCTTTCTCTCCAAAGTATTTTATAGATGTGCTCAAAGAAGAAAAAGAACATTCTTATAATGGTAAACAGAAGGGCTCCTTTAATGGGCATCTTAGAAATGAGCTTTTAAAATAATTTTATTTAGCATTCTTCCAATGAATGTCTGGGGGTGGGGGGGGAGATGCTGCTACTTTGATTTAATCAATGTGTATGGAGCTTAATTAACCTATAACATTAATATAACCCAAGTAAATGTCTTTGACTGAAGGTTAAACTCCCACTCCTACTTTGAAATTTCAGGGAATTAGACCGCACCTGTGCTTGGATTTCATCTGTGTCATTCCCACTCATCACTCATTTTCTCATACACTGAATCAGCTGGATTGCTCTTTTTAAAAATTTATTATTATTATTATTATTATTATTATTATTTGGTATTTTTTTGAGACAGGGTCCCCCTTTTTAAGTCTCAGCTGGCCTGGAGCTCACTCTGTAGACGAGGCTGGCCTTGAACTCACAGGGATCTGCCTACCTCTGCCTCCCGAGTGCTAGGATTAAAGGCATGCACCACCACATCCGGCTTTAATTTATTATTTTTTATGTATATGAGTGTACTGTCTGCATGTAGGTTGGTGCACCTGTGTTGTGCAATGCCGAGGAGGTCAGAAGAGGGCATCGGATTCCCCTGGAACTGCAGTTAAAGACGGTTCTTAGCCCCCATGTGGGTGCTGGGAATCAAACCCGAGTCCTCTGTAAGAGCAGTCAGTGCTCTTAACCGTTGAGCCATCTCTTCAGTCCCATGGATCACTCTTTTTTTTTTTTTAATTTATTTTTGTATGTGTNAGTCTTTCTCAAAATTCTCAATGTGGAAGTTGACTGTTTTGAGCAGAAGTTCACCATTTCAGTCAGTTCTTTGATGCAGTTTTTTCTATTGTTGCTGTTGTTGTTCTTTCCAATATGCATCACTCCCAACTACTTAGACAAAAGCTCCAGGGGCAGTGCACAAGAAATACTTACAACTAGGTAATTGGCACTGGCATCCACAAATGAGATACCATTCGTCATTTGTTTTTCTGGGACTGTGTTACTTCACTTAACATAATATCTTCTAGTTCCATCCATTTACCTGCAAAGTTCATGTCATCTTTCTTTACTGCTGCATAGAACTCCATTGTGTAGATGTACCACATTTTCTCTATCCCGTTTTCGGTTGAGGGGCATTTGGGTTGGTTCCAACTCTTTGCTATTGTGAAGAGAGCTGCAATAAACATGTTTGTACATGTGTCTCTGCATTAGGAAGAGCCAGTGGATATATATACCCAGAAGTGGTATGTCTTGGTTAGGTGAAAGGCTCATTTTGAGTCTTTTAAGGTCTTGACTCTTTAAAGTCTTTTAACACTGCTTTCCAAAGTGGTTGTACATGTTTGCATTCCCACTATCAGTGGATGAGTGTTGTCCTTTCCCTACAACCTCTCCAGCATTTGGTATCATTTGTTTTCTTGATCTTAGCCACCCTTGTTGGAATGAGTTGATATCTTAAAGTGATTTAAATTTGCATCTCTTTAATTATTAGCGATGTTGACCATTTTTTAAAGATGTTTCTCAGCCATCTCTATTTCCTCACTTGTGAAGTCTCTGTTCAGCTCTTTACTCCATCTTTTGAGTGAGTCATTTTTTTTTTTTTTTGGTCTTTTCGAGACAGGGTTTCCCTTTAGCCCCAGCTGTCCTGGAACTCTCTCTGTAAACAGGCTGGCCTTGAACTCACAAAGATCCGCCTGCCTCTGCCTCCTGAGTGCTAGGATTAAAGGCGTGTGCCACCATGCCCGGCGGAATTCTTTTTTTGTTTGTTTGGACTACTTTTCCTCCCAATGTCTCCAACTCATTTATATGATGAGGTACAGACTGAGGCATATGAGGAACTTTGAGCAATTTATTTCTAGATACTTCCTGATTTTTGTGGGTCTGCTAATTATAGTACATGCTAAGGGTCAAGTTAAAATATTTCATTTTATTGTATACTTCTCTATTTTCATTATGCCCCCATCTTATTTTACATATATTGAAATTATATTATTACGTCATGCAAATTTAAACTGCTGTATTTTGTGAAAGATCAACATCACAATAAAATATCTCTATTTGTTGGCTGCTGGGCATGGTGGAGCATGCCTTTAATCCCAGCACTGGGGAGGCAGAGCAGGCAGATCTTTGTGAGTTCAAGTCCAGCCTGGTCTACATAATGAGTTGAGTTCCATGACGGCTGGAGCTACAGGGAGACCTTGTCTCAAAATGACAAAAAAAAAAAAAAAAAGAAAATCTCTATTTGTCATAATACATCTTGTATCATATTCTATTTTGTGAGACAAAATTAAATAACATGGCACATTTAATATCTAATATGATTTTACTTTATATGTGCATGCATGTTTTTGCATATGTGTGGATTATGCATCAGTGTAAGTCCATGTACATGTATGTGCATGCTTATGGAAGCTTGAGAGTAATATGAATAATCTTCCATAGCTTGCCCAACTTATTCACTGAGGCAGGGTCTCTCAATCAAACCCAGAACATATCTATGGCTAGTTTTGCTAGCCAGCTTATTCTGGGGGTCCCTTATCTCCACCTTCAAAGGGACAGAGTCCTGGATTCAGCGTACATTGTACATGTGCAGGCACAATCTGCTTAGCACACTAAACAATGCTACAGTACAGGGCACATCCTGTTGCGCTGATGCTAGCCTGAGCTTGGCACCATGAACTGACTTATTTGTCTGCACATCCCTTTCTGGGTACACCCAACAGGCTCCAGAGGATGTGTGATGGTATAGAGATCTAGGATTGGATGCTGGAAGGTAGAGCCATCTGATTAGAGGCTTTACCACTACTGGCTGTATAGAAATTTTCACAGATTCGCACCACCTGACGTGATCCCAGGGCTGTTACTGTGCATGTGCTGCTTTAACCAGATTGAATGTGGGGCCATCAACCCCACAGCTGGTTCTTCAGCTTGCTTGGTCATGGGAGCCAGCAGCTCCCCAACCCTATGTTTGGCCACGGAACATTAGGTCTTACAGCTGTTGTGTCTGGCCCTGGGATCATCAGTCCCATAGCTGTGTGTTTGGCCCGAAGGCCACCACGGGGTCAGCAGTCCCACAGCTAGTCCTGCCAGCCAGATTACTCTGGGGGTCCCCTATCTCCACCTTCAAAAACTAGAATTATTGGTGGGCTTCCATGCATACCTGGCATTACACAGGATTCTGGGTATCTGAACTCAAGTCCTCATGATTGCATGGCCAGTGCTTTAAACTCTGAGCCATCTGTCTACAGCCCTATATAAATAATTTAAATTATAAAAGTCAATATATATTTAAAGACAATATTGTCAAAATGCCCACATTTGCCAAGCTAGCTTCACACTGATTTTTTCTGCATGGAGTTTTCCATATTTAATATATATATATATATATATTTATTTTTTTTTAATTTTATGTGTATGAGTGTTTTGCTTGCATGTATTTAAGTATGTGTGTGTTGTACACTGCCTATGGAGGCCAAAAGAGCTGTGTTGGATTCCCTGGAACTGAGTTACAGATGGTTGTTACCCACCCTGGTGCTGGCATTGAACCCAGATCCACTGCAAGAACAGCCAATGCTCTTAACTGCTGAGCCATTTCTCCCACCCTGTTTTCCATACTTTTATATTAATTTGCCCTGTCTCTGAAGATGTGTACTATCCCTTTTGTTTGCATTACAATTTTACTTTTCATTTATTATTAACATAAGTTTCCACTTGGGGGGAGTCTCAGTAATTCTTAATGACATTTTACTCTAAAATATAAAACAGCTCAATTTATTAAGTAAGTATGTAAATGCGATGTAAATCTCTTATCTATCACAATTACTTAAGGAGATGCTAGGCTTGTAACTTCTCAAACCTTGGAATCACAGTGGAAACTGTCATTTAACTTCCTATTCCATATTAATTCTCACATGGTACTCCTTTGTCATAGCAACTGCAAAAATTCCAATTATTTTTGAAGCCAGAAGCTGCACTGAACTAGTAACTTAGAGCTCATACAGTATTTGAAAGATGTTAAGAATTGTTTTCACTAAAAATTTAGTATTTTTCCAAAGTGCTTCTGACTTTGCTGAGGGCCCCATGCTCCCTTCATCAATAGTTTTAGATATTTCACCACATGACAACTTTTGTTTTAAAACTGAAATTTACTGTTAATATTATTATTCTTTTTTAATGGGAAAAAACTTCCAGGAACATTCCTATGTCTTCCATTAAGGACAGCTGGGGAACTTGGATAGAAAGAGGTTGAAAGCTCTTATAGTTTTAGTTTTCATCAGAGAATTTCTGTGTTATAATGTTATGATTAGTGCAGCTTTAAAAGGCTAAGAAGATGACAGTGAATAACAGGTCATTGATAGGATGAAAAGTATGACATGAGAACGCAACTTATTGCAAGAATATAGGAGATATTTGTATCTTCCAGACAGCTGAGTTTTCTAGATAATAAAAACTTCATACCTTTGATTATATACTCAAACCAAAAGAAGAATGTTCATTTGGGAGAGTAACATTTATTTATTTAGTGTATATTCATTGAACATTTACTGTGTGTTAGTCTTTTATTACACATGGGACACACAGTGGTGTAGAGCAAAGATCAGATCATCAGCCTCCAAGGAGCTTACATTCTACAGACATATTTTCAAGATGTATTTCATATTAATCACGTTAAAGGAATGAGATCTTTCCTTAATGACTTTCAGACAGCTAGTATACAATAGCCATCCCAATTAGAAGAAGCAAACCCAAGCTACTGTCAAAGACAGTAGGGTGGCTGTTGGTCATTTTGCTTCTAGGAACATTGTGTTTCGAAGAGAGCAGAAATTTATACATATGGTATGTCCTTATTTAAAAAAAAGCACCATAAGATGCCCAAGTAGATTTCTTGTAACATAAAGTTTCTACTAAAATTGATTGTTTTATTTTATTTAAAGTTTGAAGACAATTTTATTAGAACTTAAAACAAAAACCCCAGGACAAACAAGTTATAAATCTTGACAGTTGCCTGGAGGTGGAGAATGGAGAAGAGAAAGAAAAATAAAAAAATCTAAAAACATGTGGTTTGAGTTAAGCCAGCATGGAGGTAAGCCGTACAAGAGTCAATCAAGCATATACTGAAAAGGAGAGCTTTAGAGAAAGAGTGAACCCAAAAGTATAAGGAAAGCATGCTTAGAAAAGACATGGAAAGGCTAATTCCAGCACTCAAGAGGCAGAGGCAGAGGCAGGTGATCTCTGTGAGATTAAGGCCAGCCTGGTCTACAAAGCAAGCTCCAGGCCATCTGGGGCTCCAGGGAGACCCTGTCAAAGAGATGACAGATGACACATAGTAGATGATAGATAGATAGATAGATAGATAGATAGATAGATAGATAGATAGATAGATAGATAGATAGATATAGATAGATGATAGATAATGTTGTGCTTTTCTGAGTAATTCAGAAGTAGGCAGACTAATAAAGCTGTATATCTATGGCTATGTAAATGACTCAAAATTGAAATAAAGTTGTATATCTATGGCTATGTAAATGACTCAAAATTGAAATAAAGCTGTATATCTATGGCTATGTAAATGACTCGAAATTGATTTGCTAAAAAAATCTCGGGCTGGAGAGATGGCCTAGCGGTTAAGAGCACCGACCGCTCTTACAGAGAACCCGGGTTCGATCCCCAGCACCCACATGGCGGCCGAAAACCGTCTGAAACTCCAATTCCAGGAGAACTCCAGTTCCAGGGGAATCCGAGACCCTCTTCTGACCTCCACGGCATTGCACGACACAGGTGCACAAACCTGCATGCAGACAGTACATTCATACACATACAGAAATAAAATTAAAAATTAAAAAAAAAGAATTAAAAAAAATGTGTTCTTCAATCTTTAGGATTAAGAATAATGAAGCAAAATCCTATTCTGTATTGAGGAAAACATAGACAAATTAAGAGAAATCAATAATGATTCTGCAATTAGATTTTCTTTTAATCAGCTTAGTATTTCCTTTTTAATTTTTTAAACTTTATGCTATTTTATTTATTTTTATTTATTTAATTAATTAACTAATTTGTCTTTTTGAGACAGGGTCTCCCTATAGCCCCAGCTGGCCTGGAAATCACTCGGTAGACCAGGCTAGCCTTGAACTCACAGAGATCCGCCTGCCTCTGCCTCCTGAGTGCTGGGATTAAAGGTGTGTGCCACCATGGCTGGCCTAAGATGGTTTTTAGCTGACATGTGGGTGCTGGGAATCGAACCTGGGTCCTCTGTAAGAGAAGTCAGCACTATAAATGGATGAGCCATCTCTCCAGCCCCCCGCCCTTTTTGATTTTTTTTAATGGAATAATATTTCTTAGTTTCTCAGCATTATTTTGAGACTTTAAGGACTCTTCCGCTGATCTACTACCTCCATATCAATTAAATTCTTTTCTTGTTCATCTCCCTTGTGAATTATAAAGAGTATGGGGACAGAAAATTAGCTTCCCTAGATCACTGTTATAATTCCAGTGTTTATCTGAAAATCAGGCATGTAATCATTGCTCAATTAGTAACCAGAACCATCCCTGAACCTCCAGGTCTCCAATACTCCATGGCTCTGCATACCTCCCACACCCTGGTGAGACTCACCCTTGGAGCAGGTTGGTAACTCTGGCTCCCATTTGTTCCCGGCCTGGCACTGCACACGGCTGGATCCTTTCATGATGAAGCCAGGCTGACATCTAAATTCCACAACATCCCTTAAGGAAAACAAGCCTTTGTTTTCAGACACCATGACTGCATTTTCAATGAGGGGAGGTATACATTTGTTTCGTTCGATGCACTGAGGGGGAGGGCCACTCCAGACACCAACTTGACTGTCATTGGTGGTACAGTATATGGAGGGCTCACCCACCAGCTCAAAGAGCTTCTCTCCTCTTACTCCAAGGTTGCAGTGATAGGTCACCACTGTTCCAAACTCAAAATCTTCAGTAGGGTTGCGGACCTCTCCATTGGCAATGGCCGGTGGTGGCTCACAAGGAATTCCTGGGCAAAGACAGCATATTAAATAGTAGTCACTATAAATAATTAGTGAGAAAAATCTAGAGGCTCACCGAACAAAAGATTTGTTCATTATTTGCTTTTACTGGGGGCTCATCCTAGGTTCAGTGGAGAAGAGACCCCAGAGTCAAACAGCCCAGGACAGGGCCATGGGGGCCCAGAGCTGCAGAGACAGGCCCATGGGAGCCCAGAGCTGCAGGGACAGGCACACAGGAGCCCAGAGCTGCAGGGACAGGCCCATGGGAGCCCAGAGCTGCAGGGACAGGCACACAGGAGCCCAGAGCTACAGGGACAGGCCCATGGGAGCCCAGAGCTGTAGGGACAGGCACACAGGAGCCCAGAGCTGCAAGGACAGGCCCATGGGAGCCCAGAGCTGTAGGGACAGGCACACAGGAGCCCAGAGCTACAGGATAGGCCCATGGGAGCCTAGAGCTGCAGGGCCAGGCCCTAGGGAGCCAGGAGCTACTGGCACCAAACTGAAAAACAAAACGAAAGTAGGTTTAAAATTAATAGGACCGGGGCTGGAGAGATGGCCTAGCGGTTGGAAGTGCCAACTGCTCTTGCAGAGGACCAGGGTTCGATCCCAGCACCCACATAGTGACTGAGAGCTGTCTTTGGTTCCAGTTCCAGGGGAGTCTGATGCCCTCTTCTGACCTCCTCGGCATTGCACAACGCAAGTGCACAGACCTGCATGCAGACAGTACATTCATACACGTAGAAAATAAAATATGGGGCTGGAGAGATAGCCTAGCGTTTAAGAGCACCGACTGCTCTTGCAGAGGACCTGGGTTCGATCCCCAGCACCCACATGGCGGCTAAGAACTGTCTGTAACTCCAGTTCCAGGAGAACTCCAGTTCCAGGGGAATCCGACGCCCTCTTCTGACCTCCGCGGCATTGCATGACACGGGTGCACAGACCTACATGCACACAGTACACTCATACACATACAAAAATAAATAAAAATTAAAAAAATTAATAAAAAGAAAATAAATTAAAGTAAAATAAAATAAAATAAAAATAATAGGACCGATAGGTGAGTTGTTCTGGGGTCTGGGCAACTTCATGTGGGGAGTCCTGGGAATTGGTAATTGTTAACCCAGTCTCTGGAGACAGGGGGAGACATCTCCTGTCCACCTGGCTAGGATCTGGGCATATGAATGAAGTGTATGAATGAAGGTGTGCATGTGTTTCATGTCGCATAAATTTCTAGGTTCCTGTATGCTACTGTGGGACAGTGTGGACTGCAAACAACTGTGGGTGAATGAAACACATGAAAATATTTATACTTCACTTCATGCTTTTGATAGTGTCAATCTTTAAGTGGTCTTTAATAATGGATTTATTTTTATACTGCCTTATTAAGACTAAATACTTCTTATCCCATTTTTTATCCTGTCCTTTAAAAAAATCATCTGTAACTAAAAATTTTAATCATTATCATGTTTTGATCGCCCTGTAACTTTTGGTTATGGTTAGCTTTGAGTGTGAATGGGTATGAATGGGATATATAATTCCATTTTCCATCACTTGTTGAGTTTGAAACCCAGTTAGGGATATTTAGTATATTAAACCATAAATGACATTTCTGAAAATGGTTTATTCAAGTGAAAGCCCTTATTATGTATAGCACCAGTGTTCATGCCCTGATTTTATGTTACTTGTATCTATCAATAAACATTGTGAAAAAAAAAGAATAGGGGCTAGCAATTAACTAGGCAGTTTAGAGTGGAGACCCTCCCTTATTAACTAGTTTCTCAGCTGAGAGCTGGAGATTTCCCAAATCTGCCAGTTAACTTGTCCTTGCCTAACTAGATACATTAGTAAATGTGTAGGTTCAATTAAAATCCTAGGATGAGTCAGTGATTTGACTCATATGTCCTAGAGCCAGTGAGGAAAATGTGATAGTGGTCAGGCCTAGATAACTCCATTTTCTTTTAATGACTCCTTCTTAATGGCTCAGAACAAGTACAGGAAGAGCTAGCTGGTTATCTCAGCCTTGGAATCCCCTCTCCAGGATGCCTTGTGAACACTTATCCACCCTACCTTTTGACAATTGCCAGCAGCTTACCTACTTCTCACCTTAGTAATCCTGCAGCAGGGAATTCCCCACAGCCTCCCAAGTGCTGCAATTAAAGGCATGGACCACCATGCCCAGCTGAATTCAGCAATATTTAAACAGGGAAGTAGGGCTTTCATAAACTGATTTTTAAATATTAAGCCAACCTCACAATGCTGGAATAAAGAATATGGTAATCTCTCTCTCTCACACACACACACACACACACACACACACACACACATGCGTACACACAAATGCAGGCTATAATATTACGTAACACATCACAACCAAGAAAGGCTTATTCTATAAATTCATAGTTGGTTTTCCTTTTAAAATCAATGATATATTACAATAACAAAAGGAAAGAAAAAGATATAATGATTTAAATATGTGCAAAATAATAGAAAAGAATATCATATATATCATATATACATACATATTATCTCTTTTATTCAATGTGTACTAGAGATTATAATCAATGCACCACGTAAAAACACCCAAATAAGGAAATGATTTCAAAACTCGGTGAAATTCATAATGACATGATTATACAGAAAATTTTAAATTTTATGCATGCTTGATTGGTATAAGGTCAAAATGTGCATGCCTAGAAACAATTTAAGAATAAAATTTTTAAAATGATATTTAAAAATAAATCTAATGGAAAATATGAATTCTACATGTAAATAATTAAATATGCTACAATAAAAATGGATGGTTTTATCGTGCTCATCAATTTAAAACTCAAAAATGCAAATTTGGTAATAGTTTGCAAATTGATATACTGAATCAATATAAATTTCATACAAATTCAAAGGGAATTCTTTTTATAGTAATTGATCATAAATTATTCTAGATTTAATATAGAAATAACTCCTTAAAAAAGTCCATTGTTGAGCCGGGCATGGTAGCGCACACCTTTAATCCCAGCCACTAGGAAGGCAGAGACAGGCGGATCTCTGTGAGTTCAAAGTCAGCCTGGTCTACATAGAGAGTTCCAGGACAGCTAAGGCTGCAGGGAGAGGCTGTCTCAAAAAGACAAAAAAAAAACATATATTTATTTATGAGGCTGGAGAGATGGCTCAGCAGTTAAGAGCATTGGCTGCTCTTGCAGAGGACATGGATTGGATTCCTAGAACCCACATGACAGCTAACAACCATCTGTAATTTTAGTTCCAGGGAAAAAAAAAAAGACTTAATCTTGGTTGCATTCTTCTCTAACATGCCTTTTTTTTTTTTTTTTTTTTTTTTTTTTTTTTTTGTCTTTTTGAGACAGCCTCTCCTCAGCCTTACTCGTCCTGCGGAACTCTCTATGTAGACAGGCTACCTTGAACCCACAGAAGATCCGCCTGCTCTTGCTTCTAAGTGGCTGGGATTAAAGGTGTGCGCTACCATGCCCGGCTCAACATGGACTTTTTTAAGGAGTTATTTCTATATTAAATCTAGAATAATTTATGATCATATTACTATAAAAAGAATTCCCTTTGAATTTGTATGAAATTTATATTGATTAGTATATCAATTTGCAAACTATTACCAAATTTGCATTTTTGAGTTTTAAATTGATGAGCACGATAAAACCATCCTTTTATTGTAGCATATTAATTATTTACAGTTGAGAATTCATATTTTCCATTAGTTATTTTTAAATACATTTTAAAAATTTTATTCTTAAATTGTTTTTTTTTCTCCTTTTCTCCTCTTTTCTCTTATAAAATTTAAAATTTTCTGTATAATCATGTCATTATGAATTTCACCGAGTTTTGAAATCATTTCCTTATTTGGGTGTTTTTACGTGGTGCATTGATTATAATCTCTAGTACACATTGAATAAAAGAGATATATGTATGTATATATGATATATAATATTCTTTTCTATTATTTTGCACATATTTAAATCATTATATCTTTTTCTTTCCTTTTGTTATTGTAATATATCATTGATTTTAAAAGGAAAACCAACTATGAATTTATAGAATAAACATCTGTTATTGTCTGCTTGTGTGTGTATGTTACGTGAACTCATATGGGGTGATGTGTGTTGTGTGTGTGTGTTGTGTGTGGTGTGTGTGAGAGAGGAGAGATTCCCATATTCTTTATTCCAGCATTGTGAGGTTGGCTTAATATTTAAAAATCAGTTTATGAAAGCCCTACTTCCCTGTTTAAATATTGCTGATTCAGCTGGGCCATGGTGGTCCTGCCTTTAATTGCAGCACTTGGAGGCTGTGGGGAATTCCCTGTGCAGGCATTACTAAGGTGAGAAGTAGGAAGCTGCTGGCAATTGTCAAAAGGTAGGGTGGATGATAAGTGTTTCACAAGCATCCTGGAGAGGCGTTCCAAGGCTGAGATAGACTAGCTTTCTGTACTTGTTCTGAGCATCAGATGGACTCATTAAAAAAATGGAGTTATCTAGGCCAGAACATCACATTTTCCACTGCTCTAGGACATATGAGTCAAACTCATGACTCATCCAGGATTTTAATTGAACCTACACATTTACTAATGTATCTAGTTAGGCAAGGACAAGTTAACTGGAGCAGATTTGGGAAATCTCAGCCTAAGCTGAGAAACTAGTTAAAAGAGGGTCTCCACTCTAACTGGCCTAGTTAATTGCTAGCCCCCTATTTTTTTTTCACACATGTTTATTGATAGAATAAGCATTAAAATCAGGGCATAAACATGGTGCTATACTAATAAGGGCTTTCACTTGAATAACCATTTCAGAAATGTCATTTATGGTTTAATATACTAAATATCCCTAACGCGTTTCAAACTCAACAAGTGATGGAAATGGAAATTATATATCCCATTCATACCCATTCACACTCAAAGCTAAACCATAACAAAAGTTACAGGGCGATCAAAACATGATAATGATTAAAATTTTTAGTTACAGATGATTTTTTTAAAGGACAGGATAAAAAATGGGATAAGAAGTATTTAGTCTTAAAAGGCAGTATAAAAATAAACCATTATTAAAGACACTTAAAGATTGACACTATCAAAAGCATGAAGGAAGTATAAATTTTTCATGTGTTCATTCACCCACAGTTGTTTGCAGTCCACACTGTCCCACAGTAGCATACAGGAACCTCAGAAATTTTGCGACATGAAAACACATGCACACCTTCATTCATACACTTCATTCATATGCCCAGATCCTGCCAGGTGGACAGGAGATGTCTCCCCCTGTCTCCGGAGACTGGGTTAACAATTACCCAATTCCCAGGACTCCCCACATGAAGTTGCCCACGACCCCAGAAACAACTCACCTATCGTCCTATTATTTTTTTTTATTTATTTTACTTTAATTATTTTCTTTTTATTTATTTTTTTAATTTTATTTATTTTTGTATGTGTATTGAGTGTACTGTGTCATGTGGTCTGTGCACCGTGTCATGCAACATGCCGCGGAGGTCACGCCAGAAGAGGCGCTCGGATTCCCCTGGAACTCGAGTTCTCCTGGACTGGAGTTACAGACTGTTCTTAGCCGCCATGTGGGTGCTGGGATCGAACCCAGGTACTCTGCACGAGCAGTCGGGCTCTTAAACGCTCTAGGCTATCTCTCCCAGCCCCATATTTATTTTCTACGTGTTAGAATGTACTGTTCTGCATGCAGGTCTTTGCACTTGCGTTGTGCAATGCCGAGGCAGGTCAGAAGAGGGGCATTAGGACCCCCTGGAACTGGAAACAAAGACGCTCTCAGTCCTATGTGGGTGCTGGGATCGAACCCTGGTCTCTGCAGAGAGCAGTTGGCACTTCCAACGCTAGGCCATCTCTCCAGCCCCGGTCCTATTAATTTTAAACCTACTTTCGTTTTGTTTTTCAGTTTGGTGCCAGTAGCTCCTGGCTCCCTAGGGCCTGGCCCTGCAGCCTTAGGCTCCCATGGGCCTATCCTGTAGCTCTGGGCTTCCTGTGTGCCTGTCCTACAGCTCTGGGCTCCATGGGCCTGTCCTTGCAGCTCTGGGGCTCCTGTGTGCTGTCCCTACAGCTCTGGGCTCCCATGGGCCTGTCCCTGTAGCTCTGGGCTCCTGTGTGCCTGTCCCTGCAGCTCTGGGCTCCCATGGGCCTGTCCCTGCAGCTCTGGGCTCCTGTGTGCCTGTCCCTGCAGCTCTGGGCTCCCATGGGCCTGTCTCTGCAGCTCTGGGCCCCCATGGCCCTGTCCTGGGCTGTTTGACTCTGGGGTCTCTTCTCCACTGAACCTAGGATGAGCCCCCAGTAAAAGCAAATAATGAACAAATCTTTTGTTCGGTGAGCCTCTAGATTTTTCTCACTAATTATTTATAGTGACTACTATTTAATATGCTGTCTTTGCCCAGGAATTCCTTGTGAGCCACCACCGGCCATTGCCAATGGAGAGGTCCGCAACCCTACTGAAGATTTTGAGTTTGGAACAGTGGTGACCTATCACTGCAACCTTGGAGTAAGAGGAGAGAAGCTCTTTGAGCTGGTGGGTGAGCCCTCCATATACTGTACCACCAATGACAGTCAAGTTGGTGTCTGGAGTGGCCCTCCCCCTCAGTGCATCGAACAAACAAATGTATACCTCCCTCATTGAAAATGCAGTCATGGTGTCTGAAAACAAAGGCTTGTTTTCCTTAAGGGATGTTGTGGAATTTGATGTCAGCCTGGCTTCATCATGAAAGGATCCAGCCGTGTGCAGTGCCAGGCGGGAACAAATGGGAGCCAGAGTTACCAACCTGCTCCAAGGGTGAGTCTCACCGAGGGTGTGGGAGGTATGCAGACCATGGAGTATTGGAGACCTGGAGGTTCAGGGAGTGGTTCTGGTTACTATTGAGCAATGATTACATGCCTGATTTTCAGATAAACACTGGAATTATAACAGTGATCTAGGGAAGCTAATTTTCTGTCCCCATACTCTTTATAATTCACAAGGGGAGATGAAGAAAAGAATTTAATTGATATGGAGGTGTGATCAGCGGAAGAGTCCTTCAAGTCTCAAATAATGATGGAATAAGAAATAATTATTCCATTAAAAAAAACAAAAGGGGGGGGGGGCTGGAGAGATGGCTCATCCAGTTTATAGTGCTGACTTCTCTTACAGAGAGCCAGGTTGATTCCCAGCACCCCATGTCAGGAAAAAAAATCCATATTAGGCCAGCCAGGTGGCACCACAACCGTAATCCCAGCACTCAGGAGGGCAGAGGCAGGCGGATCTGGTGAGTTCAAGGCNTTTTTTTGGTCTTTTCGAGACAGGGTCTCCCTGTAGCTCCAGCTGTCCTGGAACTCACTCTGTAGACCAGGCTGGCCTTGAACTCACAAAGATCCACCTGCCTCTGCGTCCCAAGTGCTAGGATTAAAGGCGTGTGCCACCACGCCCAGCTAAAGTCTTAATTAATAGTATAGTAATTGAAATAATATAAACAAATCAAGAAAACAGAATCCACCTTGAAGGAGACCAACATACAAGATCACTCAACTTGTGTCCAGGGTGATACTGTATTACAGATGCAAAGAATGAGGTTGTGTTGTTTTTGTTTCTGTTTTTTATGGATGCTTGTGATTTAACCCAGGACCTCTTTCATGCAATGCATATGCTTCAACCTTGAACTATATTCTCAGCCCCCTGAATTGCCTTTTTATTATAACACATGATATAAGATCAACTGCTATCCACCAGGAATAAACAAACCAAAGCTAAAACACTTTGACTATACATTACGACACGCATAAAAATAAATTTGAGATGAATCTAAACATGAAAAGAAAACAAAAAGTTTCTATGAGTACAGGATGGGGAAAATGTCATAATGGGCAAAAATTTCTTGACAGAAAAATCATTAACTGGAAAGGGAAAATAAGTTCACGTATTAAAATGTAGAACTTCTATTATCAAACGGAAGCAAAAAGGCCATAGACTTAAAGAAAACATGTCTGTTTTATTTTTTAGAAATATGAGAACATATAACAGAACTTCTATAACATAATAAGCTGTAAATAATGCCTATAAGGTGTGAGTAGCAACTTCACAAGGAAATGAAGAGTCATCACCAGAAATCAGGAAAATGAAAACAATTTTAGACATTATGAGTCAGTATTATGACCTTGAAACATTAATGAAAGTGATTTGACTACAGAGATTGACATCTAATTGATGACACTGGATTTCTGTAACCAGAGTCTGTCCTGGGTCACTTCAAAAGCAGCTAAATTAAGTTACAGACCTAGAGCAACTCACAGGAACTTGAAACCATCTTCTCTAGGATACATCCTACTATCTAGCTTTCAAGGACTGAAGGTATGTTACCATACATGCATTTGTTTTTTTACATAAAATGTGTAAGTTTATATGCCATTAAAGTATTTCTCTATGTTGCTCTAAAGTAGCTTGTTAAACACAAAAAGGATTAGAGGAAATTAGAGCTGACTCCTTCTTCAACTGTCAACAGCTGATAAAGCCAAGAACTGGAATTGCAGAGCTCTAGTTCCTGGTCAGTAGAATGGGACCTGAGCCATATCTCTGGCTCTGGGAGGAAACTGATATCCTGAAGGGCCCAGAAGGCCATTAACTGAAAACAATTTAAACCTTATTTAGAAGATCCAAAACTTACATGATTACTATAAAGCAGAAGACTTTCTGATAAAGACCAAGGACATACCACTGTCCCCTCCTTTAATTAGTAGGATCGAAAGGTTATTCCTGGATAAACTGTCAGCCCATGAAAGGAAACAGCCAGAATTGACCAGAGACCAAGAAAATAGCTCCAGAGAAAGTAGACTGTTTTGCTTCTCATTCACCTGTGCCCCTTTTCTAAGCCTAGGGAACAATGTGCGGAAGAGGGGACATGATAGAATGTAAGGGCTGCGATTGGGGTGAAAGGTGAAACTACAGCAATATAGTCTGGACACTCATTGGATCAACTTGATTGAACATACAAGCCCCCCCTGCTGGATGGTGGGACACATGGGCTGTGTGGGTTTGGGCACAACTGCTTGCAAATTGGTTTTACATAAAGGATGCTTGTAATCATAAATTATTACTTAATGTTAAAAAATGAAAAAAAAAAACTGAGAGAAAGATGCAGGACAGTTACGGCAGAATGAATGATCTGGGATGGGGTGGGG